>JBBBDQ010000513.1:285000-412500 GCA_037127315.1 Ascarosepion bandense
GACAATTCTACTCCTGCAGCTTCCTCTCTCGCACTTCCCGCCTGTGGAACTCACTCCCGTATTCTTGCTTTCCTGACGGCTACGACCTCCAGAAATTTAAAAGCAAAGTTAATACTCACCTACTAACCACTGGCCTCTAGCTCTCTCCCCTCCCCTGTATAACCTTCCCTTTCTCTCCGCCCATGTACCTGTCATTGCACCTGCTTTCTCAGTTTTCTATTGTTCCTTTCTAACTAGC
Organism: Ascarosepion bandense; assembly: GCA_037127315.1. Lineage (NCBI taxonomy): Eukaryota > Metazoa > Mollusca > Cephalopoda > Sepiida > Sepiidae > Ascarosepion > Ascarosepion bandense. The sequence goes on from JBBBDQ010000513.1 coordinate 285,239, forward strand.
TTGTACTCCTCACTCTTTTCTAATTAATCTTTCTACATTTATGTAACCCCCTGCACATCAGTGGCGTTTCTGCCTTGCTCGGGGTGAAATGATTTAAAAAAAAAAAAAAAAATATAGGAAATGTCAGAAAGGAGGGTCATAGACGGGTAGGGATACCGAGGATGAGGGTTGGGTAGATGGGAAGAGTGTTTGAGAGAATGGATGCGAGTTAGTGTGTTAGGAGGTGTCTATTGACCTTACATCTAAATTCCTGGAGATTGTAGCTGTCGGGGAAGCAAGCATGTGGAAGAGAATTCCACAGGCGGGAAGTGCGAGAAAAGAAGCTGTTGGAATAGAAATTGCGGTTACATTTTATCGGTTTTACTGTAAAAGAGTGGGAAATACCCTTGAGAAAAGTATTAAGTCATTTTCTCCCTCCAGCTATGGGTTGAATAGTAGGACAGATTGGGTTCTATAGCCTTCGATGGCAACCAGTCTACTGACGAAAGAATTAACAACTTACTGCTGGAAAATCATCTGCTTAGTCAATCTTGAATCGAAAGAGACATGATCGCCCAGGTGTGTATCACGTCTGGTACTTAACTGACTGATCTGGATAAAAGAATGGAATAGCAGGGCAGATTGGGTTCTATAGCCTTGGTTGGCAACCAGTCTATCGCAGAATGAAATGACAACCTACTGTGGGAAAATCTTTTTTAGTCAGTCTTGAGTCGAAAGAGGTAATCTCGCACAAACCTGTATCACGTATGGCTTTTAAGTATGACCTTTTGTTACGTTTATTTTGTGTATTCTGGCCTCCGTTCTGTTGTTTTGGTTAAGTTGTTTGATGTTTACCAGATAGTCGAAGAGGTGGTGTTGATGAATTTTAGATAGATAACTTTTTTTTTCTCTTTTATACTTAAAAAAAAAAATTTCACCTTAAGCAAAGCAGTTTTAATGACGCTGGTGCGCAGGGGGTTACATAAGAAGAAAGTTATGAGAAAGAGAGATAGGTTATAGGGGGTGTCAGGAAGTGGGTAAGAGAAATTTGACTGTGGCCATAAAGTGAGGGATGAGTTTATATATTAACTGTAATGTAGAATTGATCCCCCACTTTATGTCCACATTATAATAATATAGAATTTTTTTTTATTTTCTTATCGTCCCAAGCAATGCATTTTATTGCCAGTTTTGCAGGGGGTTACATAGGAGGAAAATTATGAGAATGAGTGACAAGTTATAGGGGGTGTCAAAGAAAGTAAGAGAAGGATGAGAATACTGGTGTGATGAGAGTGGAGTGAACGGAGAAAAGAGCAAGAAAGAAAGGATGCGAGTCAGTGAGATAGGAGATGACTATTGACCTTACATTTAAATTCTTAGAGATTGTAGTTGTCAGGGAAGTAAGTATACGGAAGGGAATTCCACAGGCAGGAAGTGAGAGAAAAAAGCTGATGGGGCAGAATTTGCGTTTACATCTTATTGGTTTCACAGTAAAAGGGTAGGACCTAAGTCACTGATGCCTCCTCAACAGGTGTTCACTCGTGCAACCAGACTGGCAACTGGGTCCCACCCATTCACAGTTAAATTAACCAAATGCAGACGACAATTCTACTCCTGCAGCTTCTTCTCTCGCACTTCCCGCCTGTGGAACTCGCTCCCGTATTCTTGCTTTCCTGACGGCTACAACCTTCAGAAATTTAAATGCAAAGTCAATACTCATCTACTAACCACTGGCTCTCTCCCCACCCCCGTATAACCTTCCCTTTCTCTCCACCTATGTCTCTGTCATCGCACCTGCTTTCTCAGCTTTCTATTGTTCCTTTCTAACTAGTTTGTACTCCTCACTCTTTTCTAAGTAATCTTTTTACATTTATGTAGCCCCCTGCACATCAGTGGCGTTTCCGCCTTGCTCGGGGTGAAATGATTAAAAAAAAAAATATATATATATATTAGTCATCCACATACAAGCCTATTTCGCTGTATTACAGATCATCAGTGTGGCTAGAAACATCCACTTGCTTCTAGTCAGGATCGAAACTCGACCGATTTGGCGTCAGTCGGAGTTGCTACCCCGCTAAGCCATAGGCGCATGGAATTCGAGTAGGGAAATTTTAACGTGTTGTATATAAACAGTGTATGCACTTGCTAGACACCGAAAGAACTCAATTCATTTCTGAAGAGTCACGTATATATCGCAGGAGTGAAACTGTTTTTAAAAGTTTTCTTCTCTAGAGAGCTCAATCGTAATGGGAGCATAATATATTAGTCATCCACATACAATTATTTCACCCCAAGCAAGGCAGTTTTACTGTTGAGCAGGGGGTTACATAGAGGGAAAGTGATGAGAAAGAGGGATTAGTTATAGGGGGTGTCAGGAGGTGGGTAATAGAAGGATGAGAATAATTGTGTGATGAGAATGAAATGGACAGAGAAAATAGTATGAAAGAAAAGATGCCAGTCAGTGAGATAGGAGATGACTATTGACCTTACATTTAAATTCTTGGAGATTGTAGCTGTCGGGGAAGCAAGTATACAGAAGGGAATTCCGCAGGCGGGAAGTGCGAGAAAAGAAGCCGTTAGAGTAGAAGTTGCAGTTACATTTTTATTGGTTTCACTGTTAAAAGGTGGGACCTAGTTGCTAGTCTAGTAGCTCGAGTGAATTTATACATAGTGGTCACCAGTGAGCTAAGTTCATAGGAGTAGGTCTTTTCTTCTTTTCTTTTTCTTTTTCTTCTTCTTCTTCGCTTTCGCCTTCCATTCCTTTTTCTTTTTCACAACCCCTCCTCCTTCTTCTCGTTCTTCTTCTTCATTATCCTTATTTTCGTCTTCTACTCCTTCTTCTCTTTTTCTTTTCCACTTGTTTCTTTTTTCTTATTCTTCTCTCCTTTCTTTTGTCTTCTTCTTTCTTTCTTTTTTATGAGTGTGTTGAATCATATTGAGTAGGGAAAGAATACTAATTGATCCCTTCATTATCTACTCTTTTTTCTTCCTCTTTATTTCCTATGAGTGTCAAAATTTCCAAGCCCTCTTTCCTCATTATTTATGCTGGAAATTTAAACTCTGTTCATTATTTTAAGTATAAGCTTGATTTTTGCATTTATTTTCACTAAAACTTCATCGTTGCTCACATGTTCAGTCCATGGTATTCTCAGCATTTTTCTTCTTTTTCTTCTTCTTTTCTTCTTTTTCTTCTTCTTCTCCTCCTTCTTTTTCTTCTTTTTTGCTTCTCTCCTTCTTTTTCTTCTTTTTTCTTTGTCTTCTTTTTCTTTTCTTATTTTTGTTCTTGTTCTTTTTCTTTTGCATTTCTTCTTCTTTTTCTTGTTGTTCTTTTTCTTCTCTTTTCTTCTTTTTCTGCTTTTTCTTCTTTTTCTTCTTCTTCTGCTTTACTACCTTTTTCTTCTTTTTCTACTTCTTTTTCTGCTTTATTTTCTTCTTCTTTTCATCCTGAATTTCCTTCTTTTTTCTTCTTTTTTTCGTCTTTTTCTGTTTTTCTTCTTTTTCTCCTCCTTTTTCTTCTTTATTTTCTTTTTGTCTGCTGTTTTGCTTCTTTTTCTTCTTTTCTGTTTTTTCTTCTTTTTTCTTTCATTTCTACTTGTTTTTTTCTACTTTTTCTTCTTTTTTCTTTTTCTTCTACTTTTTCTTTTTTACTTCTTTTTCTTCTTTATTTTCTTCTTTTTCTTCTGCTTTTTCTTCTTTTTCTTCTTCTGTTTTTCTACTTTTTTCTTCTTTTTTTCCACCCCTTTTTCTGCTTTATTTTCTTCTACTTTTTATACTGTCTTTTCTTCTTTTTTCTTCTTTTTTAGTCTTCTTCATCTGTTTTTCTTCTTCTTTTTCTACTTCTTTTTCTTCTTTATTTTCTTTTTCTTCTGCTGTTTGTCTTCTTTTTTCTTTTTTTCTTCTTTTTTTTTGCTTTTTCTTCTTTTTCTTCTTTTCTACTTTTTTCTTTTTCTTCTGCTTTTTCTTTTTTCTACTTTTTTCTTTATTTCTTCTTCTTTTTCTTCTGTTTTTCTTCTTTCTTTTTCTTCTTCTTTTCTTCGTTATTTTCTTCTTCTTTTTATCCTGCTTTTTCTTCTTTTTTCTTTTTCTTTTTTCGTCTTCTTCTGTTTTTCTTCTTCTTTTTCTACTCTTTTTCTTCTTTATTTACTTTTTGTCTGCTGTTTTTCTTCTTTTTCTTCTTTCTGCTTTTTCTTCTTTTTTCTTCTTTCCTGCTTTTATTTCTTTTTTCTTTTTCTTCTGCTTTTTCTTTTTTTTCTTCTTCATTATTCTTTCTTTCTTCTTTTTTCTTTTTTTTCTGCTTTTTCTTCTTTTTCTTCTTCTTCTTTTTTTCTTCTTTTTTAGTCTTCTACTTCTGTTTTTCTTCTTCTTTTTCTACTTCTTTTTCTTCTTTATTTTCTTTTTCTACTGCTGTTTTTCTTATTTTTTCTTCTTTTTCTTCTACTTGTTCTTTTTTTATTCTTTTTTCTGCTTTTTCTTCTTTTTCTTCTTTTCTGCTTTTTCTTCTTTTTTCTTTTTCTTTTTCTTCTGCTTTTACTTTTTTCAACTTCTTTTTCTTTTTTATTTTCTTCTTTTTCTTCTTCTTCTTTTTCTTCTTTTTTTCTTTTTCTTCTTCTTGTAATGATCACAAGAACAATGAGAACAGTATCAATACAATTAATCCATTGAATTATCTCTTTGTTCTTAGGAAGATAAAAAAAAAATACCGTTCAGAAATTAAAGCATAAAATATATTGAAATGCTATTGAATTGCTTTGGGTCTGCCGTTTCATTTTCGAGAATATATTTATAAAAAAAAACATTCTTCAATTTTCTTTCAGTTTTAATTTTTAATTTAAAATAAACAGTTAATTCTGCTGTCGCTTTTATGAGTTACGCTTGCTCTAGGTTGTGCAATGCAAGAAGACTGGGGCGTGCAAGATTTGTAGAAGATAGTCGTGACGCCAAATATCTTGTGAAACAACGTCCATCATTGTCTCGGTTGTCGACATGAAAGTTAGTGGCTTGTCGTTCGTGCGAGCGTGCAATTGCTTTTGTCGCAGCAAAGCATAAAGTCAAGCGTTCACGATTTTTTTTTTATTAAACGTGCTTCCGTAATGAAACAATATATACGGTGATGAGACACTTTTCTTAAATCCTGATTGAGTCTGATTGTTTTGTTCCAAAATTTAAAAAAAAATCTCATAATTGTTGTTTTTTCTATCGATCATAAAATAAAATAAGAAGCCCCCGCTCCACACAAATAAAAATATATAAAATCGAAAAAACAAAACAAAAACAAAAACAAAAAAAACACACAACCAAACCTGATGGCACTAAAGGAATAAATTTATAATGCTAGTAGCATTTTCACTGAAGAAGTTTGAGCAATGTTTCTGAAATAAAGTGTTTTCATAGTTTCTATATTATACCGACTGTAACACAACCTCTTTAATTGGTCACAATTGAGACAATGTCGATAACAGACCACAGAATATGACAAATGACACTAGAAAAAATGATGTAAACAGTTTTTCCAGCTCATTCTACATATATATTGTTGTATTATCAAAGGTAGAACAACGCTTAAAATAGGAAATAAAACAATCATTAATACTCCTGTTATAGTGCCCTCCTACGAGGAATGGACTCTTCCACTTTGTTATATGTAATTACCTGCGTCACTTCTGGAGAGCAGTTAACGAAGGCAGTTAACGGCAGCTGAAGACAGCTACTAGTCAGGCAATAAGCAGCGTAATAATACCTTCGGACTTACATATTTCTATATTAATTATTATTAATACTTCCTTTGAATATTCTCTTTCTTGTTAAACGAATACACTGTTTTGAACGTACCTTCTTGTTCCGTGTCTTACTTCCGGCACAAACCCGTTACTACAACTTTGCGGCGAAATTTCACCACAATTCCACAACAAATTGGCGGCGAAGATCCACAACAACTTCCCAAAAAGATTGTTGTTTCACTATATACTTATACCCTTTTACTGTGAAACCAATAAATTGTAAACGCAAATTCTACTACATGAGCTTCTTTTCTCGCACTTCCCGCCTGTGGAACACTCTTCCATTTTCTTGCTTCCCCGACAGCTACAATCTCTAAGAATTTAAATGTAAAGTCAATAGCCATCTCCTATCTCACTAACCTGTATCCTCTCTCTCATGCTCCCTTCTCCGTCCACTTCACTCTCATTAGTATTCTTATCCTTCTCTTATCCACTTCCTGACACCCCCTATAACCTGTCACTCTTTCTCATAACTTTCCTTCTATGTAACCCCCTGAAAAACAGTGGCAGTAAAATGCATTGCTTGGGGCGATATGATTATAAAAAAAATCAAAATTTCTATTCTATTATAATGTGGATATAAAGTGGGGGATCAATTCTACAATATAATCAATATCTAAACTGATCCCTCATTTTCTGTTCACAGTCATCCTTCTCTTACCCATTTCCTGACATCCCTATAGCCTGTCATTCTTTCTCCGAACTTTCCTCCGATGTAAACCCTGCAAAACAGTGGCAGTAAAATGCCTTGCTTAGATATGATTATAAAAAACCCCCCAAAAAACTAAGACTAAAGAATGCTTAAAACCCCAAAATAATATATACTTATTAAATCCGGCAGGCCGTATAGGGAACCTGCATCTCAAAATGTATACAAAGCTAAAAAAAAAAAACACCTAACCCCTCCTCCAAATAAGATATTAATATTATAATGTAGTAGGTTTTATAAGGAATCTGTATCTCAAACAGTAATAAAAAGTTGTTTTTTTTTATGTCTAAATCTCCAAATGAAGATATACTGTGGTAGGCCTTATAAGGCACCTGTATCTCAAACAGGAAATAATAGTATAATGTACTGTACGATATCGGGGGGGGGGGGGCCGAGTTCGAATTCCAGCCGAATTCATTGCATTCACTTACGCGCAAATACCCTTGGGAAAGGTATTAATCTGTCTATTCCTTCCAGTTATGGGTTAAATAACAGGACAGATTGGGTTCTATAGCCTTGGTCTGCAACCAGTCTACCGCAGAAAGCAATGGCAACCTACTGCGGGATAATCTTCTGCCCAGTCAGTCATGTCTATTTCGAGACATGATCGCCCAAGCGTGTATCACGTATGGCACTTAACTGACTGACGATAATGAATGTTTTCAAAATTAGGTACATTCACTAATTCGCGGGAAAAACAGCTTAGCTTAACGAAAGAAGCCAAAAGTTTAACGAAAATAAAGTTTTATCGTCAAAATGTTCACGTTATTATTAAGATGAAAGACCAAAGTATTTTTTAATTATTTTTTGAAATTTTTTAAAATCCGTTAGAAATTTTGGTTAAAATCTTGTTTTGTTTAAGTCATCGCCTACATCAACGATTAACATTGATTTGTTTTTGCACGTTTTTCCGTAGAAAACATTTATTTGGAAATTCTTGTAAAAATCAAATTATTGTCCGATTTTAATGAAATTTTCTGGACTTATTCACAAATGAATGAAAATATTTTTTAAATGTTTTTTTTTTTAATGTGTTACCGCCCCCCCCTTACTTAATTTCATGAAATTTCGCACATAATCTTCGAGATCTCTGACAATTTTTTTTCATAGAAGTAGGAGTCTTTGGAGATTTTAAATCACCTACTTTTGTTTTTAATTAGTGTTATCTAAATGAAAATCTGCTTTGAATTGAAAAATAACAAATCCAATAAAACTATGACATTACTTAATTAGAAAAGCTTCTAATTGCTTTTCTAAATAAGTAATATTAAAGAAAATATTCTAAATAAGTAATATTAAAGAAATATTTTTTAAAATATTAAAATAAGTAATATTAAAGAAATATTAAATTAATATTAATAAGAAATATTAAATTAATATTAATAAGAAATATTTAATATTAAATAAGTAATATTAAAGAAATATTAAATTAATATTAATATTAAATTAATATTAAATAAATGAATTAATAAATTAATATTAAAGCAAATTAAATTATTAAAGATATATTAAAATAAGTAATATTAAAGAAATATTTTTTAAAATATTCTAAATAAGTAATATTAAAGCAATATTTTTTTATGAATAATGAATTTTTACAAGAATTCTTTCAATATTTTTACACTTTAACCCTCTAGGGCCATTCGTATCATATTAGTGGGGGATCTATTTATTACTTCATAACAATATAGAACTGATCCCCCACTTTATGACAAGTAGAAGCCTTAATCATATTATATTATTAACCCTCTAGGGCCATTCGTATCATATTTGATACAGTATGAAAACAAGCCTTGAAAGAAATATTTTCCTGAAAAATTTTTTAAGAGAAATATTTTATAAATTTCAAATGAAAGCAGTACTGACTGCTCAGTCAATGAATACCAAATGTTTCCTTATAGGGAAATACCAAATGTTTCCTTATAGGGAAATACTGTATCAAATATGATACGAATGGCCCTAGAGGGTTAATTATAATAATTTACAATACTTTAAAATCGTGTAAAATTTTGTATTGCGATGTTCCCTGGAGGCTATATAATAATTAAGTGGAAACGAAATTTTATATCGATACCAGGAAATCAAAATTTCACTTACATCCATTCATTTTTCTTTCAGTCTATGGTTTCGCTTTAACTGGAAACAACTATTGCTTTTTAGTCTTTTGTGCCAACGTCCAAAGAGTCTCAGCTCCAGGACCATGGATTAGTTTTAAAGCTTTCATTACACCCGAGCAACGCCGGGCTATACTGCTAGTAATAATTAAGTGGAAACGAAATTTACGAGTTCAAAATTGCAAAGATTATTAAACTTAGAAGTGCCAACTATTTTTAAAATAATTTTTATTTACTTCATACGTTCCTTCTTTTCATGTATGGTTGACTAAAACTGCCATTATTATGAAATGGTTACGTAGTTTAAGAGTTTTGTCTCTTCCCTTAGATTTATGAAAATTGCAGTTATGGTCATGCGTAAAAACTGTCATCGCTTTTTCATTCAACAGTCCGTCAAACGTTCGATCAGATGAACGCGACCAATCACTAAGAATTTGTTGTATATTAATTTTTTATGCTATAAATAAGTAATATTTCTTTAAAATCAGATTAATTTAACTTTCAATTTTCTAATTTTACTAAAATAAAGTGTCAGAAATCTTTTGAAATATTTTTAAAATTGATGAATTTTTGTTTGCTTACAATTTCTTAAAATTAAGAAAATGGCCGCTTTTAAAAATAAATTCAGAAATCAAAATCAAATGTGACATTCCAATCTTTATAATTTTTATCTGAAATACACCAGAATTTTTTACTTAATGGAAATAATAAATTTAATCATTAAAGTTTTAATTAAATCTGAAATAAAATCTTCAAGAATGTTTTTTTAATTTTGAAAAATTTCATTTTTAAAATTAGGTATCGAAAATTTAGATCTATCTATCGCCCGGTTCACACTCCACCCACGTCTATTGAACAGGTTAAGAGGCTCATCCCTTGTTCCCTGTTTAGGATGTGGTTTCCGGCTTTCTCTTTTCCAATCTTCTCACTTTGTTTTTTTTTTTTCAATTGGAGTAGATAGATCTATCTATCGCCCGGTTCACACTCCACCCACGTCTATTGAACAGGTTAAGAGGCTCATCCCTTGTTCCCTGTTTAGGATGTGGTTTCCGGCTTTCTCTTTTCCAATCTTTTCACTTTTTTTTTTCAATTGGAGTAGATAGACTGAACTATCGCCCGGTTCACATTCCACCCACGTCTATTGAACAGGTTAAGAGGCTCATCCCTTCTTCCCTGTTTAGGATGTGGTTTCCGGCTTTTTCTTTTCCAGTCTTTTCACTATTACGTAGCCACCTGCACATCAGTGGTGTTACCGCCTTGCTCGGGGTGATACGATTAAGAAAAATATTGGAGGTACCTATTTTTTATTGTTTCCTGCAATACAAATGCTAAAAAAGAAAACCTAATCTCCCCCAGAATAATATATACTTATTTTACTGTGGTAGACATTAGAGGGAACCTTTATCTCAAACAGGAAATCATTGTACTGTACAATAATTAATGCTTCTTGCAGAAAATTGAAACAACGTGTGGCGTTGACCTCGTAGTAACTCAACAAACTTCTGGCCGCTGATTCAAAAACAGGTGTCGGACCATGAGGATTAAAGAGGCCATTGTATACTGTAGTCGTCTCTTTACAGTTTGGTTTGCTTCGGCTTAACAGCTCATCAACCACTTTATGTAGGGCAATAGGTAACGGCTTGTCATGAGAGATAAATGTTCAAAGAGAAAATGCATGTAGTTAATTGTTCAAAGAGAAAATGTAAGTTGTTCCACTGAAATTCAGAGCTTATAGTAGCAGAATGTGTATATGTAGAAAGATTAATAAAGTTACTGATAAAGTCTGTGTTCTTTTCCTTTTTGTGGCCGGCGAAAACGTGAAAAGGAGAGTCAAGCAATGAAGGAGATTGTACTTATCGGAGTCCGTTGAAGTATCTTGTTGTTGTTGTATTCTTTGACGATGTGTGGGTGAAGACGAAGAAAGAAAAATTGGAAGGAGAAAGAATGAATGTATGTAGCTCACCTACATACATGACCATACCGGCTTCTTAAAGTTTCTTTCTTACATTATGTTGAGGTCCGTCAGATTACCGCTCCCATTTCGGACTGACTTGACCGGACAAAAGATGTGGTTAAGTAGTGAATTTTTGTCACGTGGTTGGATCAAACGACATAACCATTTTTTTAGGTGTTAAAAAAAATTGACCGGGGATCATAGATCAATTTGCTATTTCCTATCCAATCAGAATCTAGAATCTTTATTTTTACAGTGACTTGTGAAATTTGCCTTGGTCTGGGTCTTTTTTCAAAAGGTTTTTAGCCGTTTGGATCCGATTTTGCAAGTGTGCAGTTTTACTTTTTGCGTTTTAGTTAATTGTTAAATGATATATGATTTGCATCCTGTAAAGGGATGTGCGTTGTGGTGTAGTGGATATTAGCTTGGAACGAGAAATCGGGGAGCCGAGTTCGAATTCCAGTTGAATTCTTTGCATTCACTTACGCGCAAATACCCTTGGGAAATGTATTAATCGGTCTCTTTCTTCCAGTTATGGGTTAAATAGCAGGACAGATTGGGTTCTATAGCCTTGGTTGTCAACCAGTCTACAGCAGAAAGTTATGGCAACCTACTGCGGGATAATCTTCTGCCCAGTCTGTCATGTCTCTTTAGAGACATGATCACCTAAGCATGTGTTATGTATGGCACTTAACTGATTGACTGATCCTATAAAGGTGATAAATTTCTAAATGGATATGTAGTTTGGTCAGTGGGGTAGCCAGGTCCATCCGTACTAATTATCACGTGAATGATAAAACCTTCCTAAATTTCGCTTTAAAATTGGATCTTCAAAAGTTTACGACGAAAAAAACTTATTTGATATCGATACCAGGAAATCAAAATTTGACTTACATGCATTCATTTTTCTTTTAGTCTACGGTTTCGCTTTAACTGGAAACAACTATTGCTTTTTAGTCTTTCGTGCCAACGTCCAAAGAGTCTGAGTATATATATAAGCATGGATCAAGCGAGTCTCCCTGAGTGCAATACACTGCGCCTCCTCGGCCTTACCCTATCTTCCGATCTCAAGTGGAACCATTACATTGAGTCGATAGCCAAATCCACTGCTAGGAAGGTTGAATCACTCTGTTGGGCCAGGATGGTTTTTTCCGCCTGAATCCATCTTGCACATTTACAAATCAACCATCCGTCCGTGCATAGAATACTGCTATCATATATGGTCAGGTGCCCCCGCTGTTCATCTTAGGGTTCTCGACAGGCTCCAAAGGAGAATCTGTAATGTGATATGTAACGACTTGGCGGCTCGACTTCAACCACTTTCTCACCGATGGGATGTGGCTTCTCTCTGTCTGTTCTATAAATATTTTGATGGCTTCTGCTCCGATGAACTTATGCAATGTCAATACCCATCTCTTGACTCCAGTTCTTTCCACAACACCCTGTATATCTTTTCCCTTCTCTCTACCTTTGCAACTGTCTTCACACCTATATTCCCATCCTTCTCTTGCTCCTTTCTCTGACACCTCCTGTAACTGGTTCGTCTTTCTCTTTATTCTCCTTCCTATCTCCTCTTCTTATGTAGCCCCCTGTGCATAAGTGGCGTTACCGCCCTTGCTTTGGGTGAAACGATAAAAAAAAAAGGAAAAAAAATGTCCCTGGTGCCCCTGCCACAGGAGTTTACTCGTGCAACCAGACTGGCAACTGGGTCTCACCTATTCACAATTAGATCAACCAAATGCAGCCGACAATTCTACGCCAACAGTTTCTATTACCGCCTGTAGAACTCTCCTCCATTTCCTTGCTTTCCTGACGGCTACAACCTCCACGAATTTAAATGCAATATCAACACCATTCTCTTATCCACTTGACTCTTTCTTTCTTTATTTCTTTCTTTCTTTCTTTCTTTCTTTCCTCACTTTATTTTTCTTTCTTTCTTTCTTTCTTTCCTCACTTTATTTTTTTCTTTCTTTCTTTTTCACTTTTTCTTTCTTTCTTTCTTTTATTTTTCTTTCTTTCTTTCTTTCTTTCTTTCTTTCCTTTATTTTTCTTTCTTTCTTAATTTATTTATTTATTTATTTTTCTTTCTTTCTTTCTTTCTTTCTTTCTTTCTTTCTTTCTTTCTTTCTTTCTTTCTTTCCTCACTTTATTTTTCTTTCTTTCTTTCTTTTTCACTTTCTTTTTCTTTCTTTCTTTACTTTATTTTTCTTTCTTTCTTTTTTCTTTCTTTCCTCACTTTATTTTTTTCTTTCTTTCTTTTTCACTTTCTTTTTCTTTCTTTCTTTCTTTCTTTTTTACTTTATTTTTCTTTCTTTCTTTCTTTCTTAATTTATTTATTTTTCTTTCTTTCTTTCTTTCTTTCTTTTTCATTTTTCTTTTTCTTTCTTTCTTTCTTTCTTTCTTTTTCTTTCTTTCTTTCTTTCTTTCTTTCTTTCTTTCTTTCTTTCTTTCTTTCTTCACCCACCTTACTTATTTTCGCCTTCTCTTTCCCTTGAATCGAGCCTCTGATGACGGAAAGCACTTTCGTCATCTTTCTATTGATCTATTAGTTTCTCTGTTTCGCTGCTCTCTCTCTCTCTCTCTCTGAGATTGATTGATTTTTGAAGGGGAGGGGGAAAACAGGAGAAAAGGTAAAGACGAGGTCACTAGGAAAGTTCAGGTAATTTAAAATCAAAACGGAAGTAAACTAACATTTTCTTTTAATACGGTCAAGCAGTACAAGCGTTTTATTTGGACTTCTTTTTCTTTTACGTGCCCTGTCCTTTCAGGACGTAGGCGATCATGGCTTTCCACATCTCTCTATATTTTTGGTGGCCCTTAGCATGCTTTCTCCTGTTGCACCATGTAACCCACGTTCTGTCATTCACTAGCTCAAGCCCATAAATCTAGAATATAAATGTATAGAAACTAGCATGGCCACAAAATGAGGGACCAGTTTATATACTGATTATAATATGGAATTGATCCCCCATTTTATACTCACATTATAATTTCTTGTAAACAGTTGGCATATATATTCTTCTTCTATATGCCCTGTCCTTTCAGGACGTAGGCGATCATGGCTTCCATGTCTCCCTATTCCTGTTGGCTCTTAGCACGCCTTTTCCTGTTACACCATGCAACCCCCATTCTGTGATCCACTAGCTCAAGCCCATAAATCTAGAATATAAATGTATAGAAACTAAGATGGCCACACAAAGAGGGATCAGTTTATATATTGATTCTAATATAGAATTGATCCCCCATTTTATACCCACATAATTTCTTATAAACAGTTGGCATATATATTCTTCTATGTGCCCTGTCCTTTCAGAACGTAGGCAATCATGGCCTTCCACGTCTCCCTATTCCTGTTGGCTCTGAGCACACTTTCTCCTGTGACACCACGCAACCCCTGTTCTGTCAGGCTCTTCAAATATGCTATCCCCTGCGTTCCTCTGTTTCTTTTTTCCTCTATGTGCCCTGTTAGTATCAGGTTCTCCAAGCCCTCCTTCCTCATTGCATATCCCAGGAACCTAAGCTGTCTCTTCGTGATGCCCAATATTAATTTCCTTTTCGTTTCCATCCTTTCCAAAACTTCCTCATTGCTCACATGCTCGATCCATGATATTCGCAGCAGCCTTCTGTAGAACCACATTTTAACTGCTTCAAGTTTTTCCTTCATCTTTGATGACATTGTCCAGCATTCACTGCCATATTGAAGAACTAACATCACATAGCAATCCAGTACTCTCTTCTTTGTTTCTAGTGAAATTGTCCTGTTTCTTAATACTCTTCTCAGCTCCTGGAATGCATCCTTGTGCTTTTGGATGTCAGGAACATAAATATATAGAAACTGATGTGACCACAACGTGAGGAGTCAGTTTATATATTGATTGTAATATGGAATTGATCCCCCACTTTATAACCGGTAAGCTTCTTTAGAACCACATTTCAGTCGCTTCAAGTTTTCCCTTCATCTTTGATGATATTGTCCAGCATTCACTGCCATATTGAAGAACTGACATCCCATAGCAATCTAGTATTCTCTTATTTGGTTCTAGTGAAATTTTCCTGTCTCTTAATACTTTACTTAGATTCTAGAAAGCGTTCTTCGCCATGCCAATTCGCCTTCGGATCTCTGTGTCACACTTTCCGTCTTTTGTTAGAACATTTCCCAGGTTTTTAAATTTCTGTACCTGTTTAATTCTATTTGTATTTGGCATGTTCGTCTGTTCTTATTGCTGACTAGCAGTATAGGCCGGCGTTGCTCGGGTGTAATGAAAGCTTCAAAACTAATCCATGGTCCTGGAGCTCAGACTCAGCCTAAAGAATATTTGTTTGAAGTTAGGTGAATATCGGATAATAATTGTGGATTTGTATGTAGGTCATACAGGTAGATAAACAGACACACACACAAACATCTTGCCTTTTATATATATATATATATATATATATATATATATATATTATCGATTTTCTGCACTATTGTAAGAAGTGCAACCTTGAAACGTCTGAATATCGTTTCTTATGTCTTTGTCTATGAGTGTATCAAATTTGATTAAAATCACACCACTCCTTTTATAACCCGATTTTTTCGATTTTCGATATTTATTGGGGATACCTCGACACAAAACCTAGCTAAGAACACTCGCAGACGCTTATAGTAAAACTGTGTAAATTTTCAAGAAAATCGGTTCAGCCGTTTCGGAGTTTATAGGTAATGGAAACACACACACATGCAGACACACACATACACACACGCATACACACACACACACACACACAGACAAAGTTCCATTTATAAATAAGTTTAGATGACCATGCATTCGTTTTTTGTTTTTTTGTTTTTTTGCAGTTTATTTTATTTTATTTTATTTTTTTTTTTGTTACTCTCTTCAGCTATCTTCTGTAGGAGGTCTTGTAATTTCCTTTCCGTGTCTGCTATCAGCACTGTATCATCTGCGTACATTATTCAAATTATGGTCTCGGATGACAAATCCTGACATAACATCTAGGGTCCTCAAAATAGCCTCGCTGTACAAGTTGAATAGATCTTTTATATATTCTACCCATCGCTGGAGTATTTCCTCTTTCTCCAATATTATCGTCCCATCTTAGGATTTTATACATAATGTTGCGGAGCAGGTCTTTGTCCTAAATCAAAGAACTATAGTCGGGGAGATATTGATCGCTTTCTTGCTCGTAGTTCTTACGTTTCTTAAATTATTTCACCCCAAACAAGGCGACAAAGCAACTAAGACGCAAGAGGCTAAAGCATATGAGAAAAATATACTATTAAAGAAAGAAAGAAATAGAAAAAAAACACAGTAATTAGGAAAACAGAATGTAACGATTGGTCCTACATTTAAATCTTCGAAAATCAAATTTCACAGAGAATCAATAATCCGGAAAAGAGTTTCACAAATGTTACAGAAGTGACTGTTAACCTAAATCATGCGGTCGCGTCTAGCCACTTCAAACACAGAATAATGAGATCTTTTACCAACCTAGTCAATCGGTCAGTTAAATACCATACGTGATACACACTTGGACGATCATGTCTCAAAAGAGACATGACTGACTGAGCAGAATATTTTCCCGTAGTAGATTGCCATTACTTTCTGCTAATCTAGTACTGCATTTAAATTCATAAAGTGTAGGCGCAAGAGAAGAAAAATTATCAGAACAATTACTATGAATGTATTTATAAAAAAAGGGCACAGGGAAGTAAGGTTACGGCAGTGGAAATATGGCTGAAACCGATATGCCAGGTCAGGACCTATAACGCCGTATGTTATTCTTTGGATTTTATAAAAATTGCATTTATTACAGAATCCCCAGACCAAAAGTAGCAACAGTATTCAAAGCAAGGAAGAATGACATTCTTATAAAATATATTATATATATTTTGACGAGAAAAAATAGTCTAGCTCAACGCAGTGACCCAACATTCATTGCTGCTGACTTAGCAATTGATTCAATATAGTCTTTCCACCGTATATATTCTTGGAAATTTTAGCTGTCAGGGAAGTAAGTATACGGAAGGGAATTCCACAGGAGGATAGTGCAAGAAAAGAAGCTGTAGAGTAGAAGGTGGTTACATTTGATTGGTTTCACTGTAAAAGGATGGGACCTAGCCGCTAGTCTCGTAGCTAGAGTAGATTCTTCCACAGGAGGATAGTGCAAGAAAAGAAGCTGTAGAGTAGAAGTTGCGGTTACATTTGATTGGTTTCACTGTAAAAGGATGGGACCTAGCCGCTAGTCTCGTAGCTAGAGGATTCTTCCACAGGAGGATAGTGCAAGAAAAGAAGCTGTAGAGTAGAAGTTGCGGTTACATTTGATTGGTTTCAATTGTAAAAGGATGGGACCCAGTCAAAGGTCTCGTAGTTAGAGTAGATTCTTCCACAGGAGGATATGCAAGAAAAAGAAGCAGTAGAGTAGTTGCGGTTACATTTGATTGGTTTCACTGTAAAGGATGGGACCTAGCCGCTAGTCTCGTAGCTAGAGTAGATTCTTCCACAGGAGGATAGTAAGAAAAGAAGCTGTAGAGTAGTTGCGGTTACATTTGATTGGTTTCACTGTAAAGGATGGACCCAGCTGCCAGTCTCGTAGCTAGAGTAGATTCTTTCCACAGTATATAGTGCAAGAAAAGAAGCTGTAGAGTAGAAGTTGCGGTTACATTTGATTGGTTTCACTGTAAAGATGGGACCTAGCCGCTAGTCTCGTAGCTAGAGTAGATTCTTCCACAGGAGGATAGTGCAAGAAAAGAAGCTGTAGAGTAGAAGTTGCGGTTACATTTGATTGGTTTCACTCTGTAAAGGATGGGACCTAGCCGCTAGTCTCAGAAGTTAGAGTAGATTCTTCCACAGGAGGAGGCGTAGTGTGTACAGTGAAGCTGTAGAGTAGAAGTTGCGGTTACATTTGATTGGTTTCACTGTAAAAGGATGGGACCCAGCTGCAAGGTCTCGTAGCTAGAGTAGATTCTTCCACAGGAGGATAGTGCAAGAAAAAGAAGCTGTAGAGTAGAAGTTGCGGTTACATTTGATTGGTTTCACTGTAAAAGGATGGGACCTAGCCGCTAGTCTCGTAGCTAGAGTAGATTCTTCCACAGGAGGATAGTGCAAGAAGAAAAAGAAGCTGTAGAGTAGAAGTTGCGGCTACATTTGATTGGTTTCACTGTAAAAGGATGGACCCAGCTGCCAGTCTCGCAGCTAGAGCAGATTCTCCACAGGAGTATAGTGCAAGGAAAAGAAGCTGTAGAGTAGAAGTTGGTGGTTACATTTGATTGGTTTCACTGTAAAAGGATGGGACTCAGCCGCTAGTCTCGTAGCTAGAGTAGATTCTTCCACAGGAGGATAGTGCAAGAAAAGAAGCTGTAGAGTAGAAGTTGCGTTACATTTGATTGGTTTCACTGTAAAAGGATGGGACCTTAGCCGCTAGTCTCGTAGCTAGAGTAGATTCATGCAGAAGAGGCACCAGGGAGCTAAGCTCACCGTAGCAGAAACCGTGAAAATATTTGTAAAAGAGACAGGGGGAAGCCACATTACATCGGTGAGAAAGTGACTGCATTTGAGCTACCAGGTCGGGATTAATTACATGACAGATTCTTCGTTGGATTTTGTCAAGAACCCCGAGACAAATAGCAGAAGCACCTGAACGGATGCGACAGCAATATTTAATGCACGGGCGGATAGGAGATTTATATATGTGCAAGATGGATTCAGACGGCAAAAAACTTTCTGGTCTTACACATTCTTAGCAGCAGATTTAGCTATGAATTCAATGTACAGCTCTGGCCCAAAGTATTGCAACGCTATGAAAAAGTATAGTTTCAGATATGTAACATTTTTTATTTTATTTTTTTAATCATATCACCCCAAGCAAGGCGAAAACGGCACTGATGCGCAGGGGGCTACGTAAGAGTGAAAAGACTGGAAAAGAGAAAAACCGGAAACCACAACCTAAACAGGAAACAAGGGATGAGCCTCTACACCTGTTCAATAGATGCGGGTGGAGTATGAACCGGGCTATAGTTTAGTCTATCTACTCCAATTGAAAAAGAAAAGAAAAGAGAGTGAAAAGACTGGAAAAGAGAAAAGAAAAACCGGAAACCACAACCTAAAAGGAAACAAGGGATGAGCCTCTACACCTGTTCAATAGATGTGCGTGGAGTATGAACCGGGCTATAGTTTAGTCTGTCTACTACAATTGAAAAACAAAAAGAAGAGAGAGTGAAAAGATTGAGAAAACCGGAAATCGCATCCTAAACAGGAAACAAGGGATGAGCCTCTACACCTGTTCAATAGATGTGGGTGGAGTATGAACCGGGCTATAGTTTAGTCTGTCTACTCCAATTGAAAAACAAAAAGAAGAGAGAGTGAAAAGATTGGAAAAGAGAAAACCGGAAATCGCATCCTAAAAGGAAACAAGGGATGAGCCTCTTCACCTGTTCAATAGACGTGGGTGGAGTGTGAACCGGGCGATAGTTTAGTCTATCTATACATCATAAATAATTTTGTTTTTACTTTGAAATAGTTTAAAATAGTTTTTTTTTTAAATGCTAAAGCAAAAATAGTTGTATTTTTTTATCGATAACTAGGACTTTTTATCGATAACTAGGACTTTTTATCGATAACTAGGACTTTTTATGGTGTTGCAAAATTTCGGACCGAGCTGTAGTCATTCCACTTGAGGTCGGCTGACAGAGTTAAACCGAGGAAGCGCAGTGTTTTGCTTTCAGGGAGACTAGTCTCATCCATAATAATGGGGGACTGGAGCTATTATCTATGGTGGTTAAGTGACAGCAGCTTTGTTTTAGAAGCATTAAATTTCACGAGTCATTTCTTACCCTAGTCCATTACAGATTGGAGGTTCTTTGCAAGATCAGCAGCGAAATTTGCTTTGTCAGCCTCGGCAGATTTCTTCTCGGGGTGGGAATAAATTATGGTGTGGTCAGCGTAGATGTCTACTTGAGATCTGATTGCATCAGAAAATCGTTAATGAAGTGTAAGACATAGAATAAAGCCTTGACGGACACCCACGTTCGTATGACAGGATCTGGAAACATGTTCATTGAATACTAACTTCATTACGCGATTTGAAAGAAACGACTGTATTTGATCAAGCAAGCGCCCAGTTATACCATAGCCCTGGAGCTTGCGTAGAAGACCAGCGTGTCAGACTCTGTCAAACGCTTTGGAGATATCTAGAGCAACAGTTCGAGCTTCGCTGTTCTTATCGAGAGCCTGGTATCTGTGATGGTCATTAGTATATCAGTGGTAGACCCGTTGAAGCGGAAACCACACTGAGAAGCGGTTGTGGGCTGTGAGATGTTGAACCACTTCAGTATTGATAATAGCCTGAAACACTTTCCCAAAAATAAGTAATAGGCTTATAGGACGATAATTACAGATGTCTGAGAATTCTCCAGAATTCTTAAATACAGGAACCACAGAGGATGACTTCTAGCAGGCAGAAAAGCAAGAAGCAGAGAGATATTAGTTGTAGAGTTTGCAGAGGACAGAGGAGATTTCAGGGGCACATTTCTTCGGGACAGTATGTTGCTACTGACCAGTCTATCACGTCTTCTATTGAGGATTTTGCCCCTCCTCCTTGCAAAACACAGTCAGTTGAGGAAGTTTGGAGGGTGTTATGGTGAACTCACCTGTCTAGGGATAGTGGACTCTAGCTCCTAATATAAGTAACAGTGTAGCGAGTAGTCAGGGAGAAAATACGAGTCAGCGACCTGGCAGGTTACTCTGCGTTACTACGTGATTATACAATGTTCCCTCCAGTATGTCAAACCTAAGGGACCGACATTTGCTCCTTCAGGTGCTCCTGCTATTTATATCGGGGTTCTTGACAAAATCCAACGAAGAATCTGTAATGCAATAGATCCCGACCGCGTAGCTCAACTGCAGTCACTTTCTCACCAACGTAATGTAGCTTTCCTCTGTCTCTTCTATAAATACATTCACGGCTTCTGCTCCATGAGCTTAGCTCCGTGGTGCCCCATCTGCATGAATTTACTTGATCTACTAGACTGGCTGCTAGGTCCCACCCTTTTACAGTGAAACAAATCAAATATATAGCCATTTTCAACACCGGCAAAATGTGGCTTCCTTCTGTCTGTTCTATAAATATTTTCATAACTTTTGCTTCGACGAACTTAGGTCACTGGTGTGCCTGCCAAACAAGTTTACTCGTGCAACCAGACTGGTAACAAGGACCCACCCATTCACAGTTAGATCAACCAAATGCAGGCGACAATTCTACTCCAATAGCTTCTTTTCTCGCACGTCCCGCCTGTAGAACTCCCTTCCATATTATTGCTTTCCTGATGGCTACAACCTCCAGGAATTTAAATGCAATGTCAATACCCATCTCTTAACCACTTGATTCTAGTTCTATCTACACCACCTTGTATATCGTTTTCTTTCTTTCTACCTTTTCAACTGCCAACTCACCTGTATTTCCATCCTTCTCTTGCTCCTTTTTCTTACGCCCCTTTAACAAGTTTGTCTTTCTCTTTAGTCTCCTCCTATCTGATCTTTTTCTCTTATGTAGCCCCCTGCGCATCAGTGGCGTTACCGCCTTGATGGGGTGAAACGATTAAAACACACACACATCACATACACACACAGACTCTCTCACTTTCTCTCTCTCTTCCATATTCTTGCTTTCCTGACGGCTACAACCTCCAGGAATTTAAATACAATGCCAATACCCATCTCTTCACCACTTGACTCTAGTTCTTTCTTCATCACTCTGTATGTCTTTTCCTTTCTCTCTACCTTTGCAACTGTCATCACACCTGTATTCCTATCCTTCTCTTACTCCCTTCTCTGACACCTCCTGCAACTGGTTCGTCTTTCTCTTTACTCTCCTCCTATCTAATCTTTTTACTCTTACGTAGCCCCCTAATCTTTTTCTCTTATGTAGCCCCCTGCGCATCAGTGGCGTTACCGCCTTGCTTGGGGTGAAACGATTAAAACACACACACACACATACACACACAGACTCTCTCACTCTCTCTCTCTTCCATATTCTTGCTTTCCTGACGGCTACAACCTCCAGGAATTTAAATGCAATGTCAATACCCCTCTCTTAACCACTTGACTCCAGTTCTTTCTACATCACCCTGTATATCTTTTTCTTTCTCTCTATATTTGCAACTGTCATCACACCTGTATTCCCATCCTTTCTCTGACACCCCCTGGTTCTTCTTTCTCTTTACTCTCCTCCTGTCTATTTTTTGCTCTTATATAGTCCCTTGCGCATCAGTGGCGTTACCACCTTGCTTGGGGTGAAACGATAAAAAAAAAGTCTCTGGAGGTGATTTGTGGGTTGGCTTATTAGTTTTCTAATGTTTCTTGGTGTTGCGGAGTCATTTTCGCAGTGGAGGCTAGGATTTGCGCTAAAGTCGGTCCTAATAGGTTCGACGTACAAAACGTTAGGAACTTGATATAATATGTATTACGCATTGTAATCTTGCCAGGTCACTGACTACTTTCGTATTCGACTAACTGTCGACTACTATCGTCCAACATCGACTGACCCTCGTTCCTCTTACTACTCCTACTTAAATTAGGTGGGAGAGTCTATTCACTATAGAATAACTGTGTTTCCCCATAACACTTGGTGATAGATTTTTGATGGGCGTTCATTTCTAGGAAGTGTTGTGGTCATGTTGAATGCCCTCCATTTGTAAATTATTTGTCTAACAGAGGATAAATAGAGCTGCAATCTTATAAACTTCCTCAGATTGATGGAAACTTATTAACTTCTTCCTGATACCATCAGATATCTCCTCTTCTATCGGCATTGATGAATTCTTTAAGGCATTACAGTAGCTTAGCTGGTTTTCCATCTATTTTAATCTTTTTGCCCAACCAGTTTACTAAGGATGGTCAGCTTAATTTGAATAATTAAATACGGCTGAATTTCAGATGAATTCATTGCCTGTTTTCACAAGTACAGACGTGGGTTCACATATATTTGCATGCGTTCGAGAAATAAATAACATTTTTTTTCAATAATTAAAATACATTCGCTTTTTGTCCTGTTTAGTTGCACATTTCAATTTGAATTTTTTCACAATAAGGGTGCCCATAGCTGAGAGAGTCTCAAACATATATTAGGTTGTCCCAAAAGTTCGTAAACACTTGCGAAATGGGCCTGTCTGGTCCAGCACAATCGAGACAAGCGATGGGTTCAGAAAGGGCAAGAGACACCGTCGGTCCCAAAACAAGATCGATTCGGCAAGAAAGTCATGTTGCGTGTTTGGTGGAACTTTGAAGAAATCGTGCATTTTGAGTTGGTTCCGAATGGTTGTGCCAATCAGTGCCGAACTTTACTGTCAGCAACCTGAGCGCGTCTACGAAAAGTTGAAGTAAAAGTACCCGGCTATGATTAACCGAAAGCGCGCTTGGATGCAGCAGGACAACGCCAAGCCACACACCGCCAGGAACACCAAAGACAAGTTTAAAGAGCTGGACGGCGTTGAGGTTCTGCCACATCCAGCCTACAGTCCTGACTGTGCTCCATCAGATTACGGCCTTTTCCTCTCAATGCAACACTTTCTGAAGGGCCGCCGATTCGATTGTATACAACAGTCCGCCTTCCCCTAACGAGTGTCCATATCTCAGAGGTAAAATCGCCGACTGATGTCAATTCATTCGGTTTTCAATCATATCTAGAAGCAATCGGATGTTCAACCATACTGATGAGCTGTGATACAGCAAAACAGGTCTGTCTGCGGATGTCTATATATATATATATATAATAAGCATATATTTTTTATTCACCGGTGGCACAAGTTACATGCACAATGAAATCATCAGGTGCTGATTGAAAACTCTTGATTTTTATATCGTATTTTAATGTCCACCGATTAAGAAAAATGTATATATTTTTTTAATCATATCACCCCGAGATTAGTAACATAAATTATAGCTGTTTTATAAACAGAAGCATTCAATGTGCGATATTTTGTATATATATATATATATATATATATATATATATATATATATATATATATATATATATATATATCCAAGTATGGGTGGAATAATATTCCCCATCCAAAGAAACACTATTTTTAAAAAAGTGCTCAATACAAAGTAGGATTCATTTGAAATAACAACATCACTTGAAAAGACACAAAAAGTGTCGAAACAAAATAGCTACTTTTGTAGTGATATTATAACATATCAATGTTATTATTTAATTTAATAAATATTATTATTATTATTATTATTATTATATATATATATATATATATATATATATATATATATATAAACAAAAACAGACAGTCATTATTGTTTGTCCGTGAATTATTATACTATAATTGACATCTTTGAAAATGGCCTATGTAAGCCGAAAACTTAGATTGGATTATAAAATAAAAAAATATGTATCATTATTGTGATTTTCTTTCTTCATTTAATGATAATGTTATAAAGCTTATCAGACAATATGAAAAAAAATACATAAAATAAATAGACAAAACTTGTCAGTGAAACATGCATCACTATATTACTGTATATGTATATATATATTTATGAGTATACATATATATATGTATACATCCAGATAGCTAGCTACTATATATATATATATATATATATATATATATATATATATATATATTTATGAATATACATATACGTATGTATATATATAGATAGCTAAGTAGCTCTCTCTCTCTCTCTTTATATATATATATATATATATATATATATATATATATATATATGTATGTATATATAAACTGTTTCTTCGAGAGTAGGTATTAGATATTTATCTATCGACCTTCGCTAATCAATTCAAGGCGAGGGACTTCGAAAACCTTTTTTCTATTGATGTCGCTGCTTCTGACAGACACGAAGGTATTTGGAATAACGTGAAATATACCCAGAATCGACATACTTCAAATGGTCGGCATCGAGACACATAGACGCCGAACCTTGCAGCAAATATTTGCACCTTACCCCCGCTCCGATGTGGTGGCGAGATCTGGGGAGACTCACAATCATTAGATCCATCGTAGGGGTAATTTATTTATTTTGGTGCTTGATTTTTTACATTTTTTTATTGGTTGCCAGATCGTCTTTAGATTCGAAGAATCAGGCAGTAATGGAATGTTGGTTGTTGATCGTGTGGTGTAGTACTAAAATAATCTTTATTATTATTAAATAAATATGGCGGTTTATTTCTTTGAATATTCATGTAAAATCCCATGATAATCTCTATCGTCAAACATGGAATGAAAAAAATGCACCGAGAAAATATATTTTTCGAGTTTTTATCTTTTGTCTTTCTTTTAAAGTAATCTCCGAATCCCGACTGATGTCAATTCATTCGGTTTTCAATCATACCTAGAAGTAATCGGATGTCCAACCATACTGATGAGCTGTGATACAGCAAAACAGGTCTGTCTGCGGATATATATATATATATATATATACAAAAAAAAATCTCAAGCGACTTTTTTTGTTTGTCTTTGCTCTACTTTTGCATTTTTTGTACTTTGTATCGAGCACTTTTTCTTGTGGTTGGTTCCGTTTGGGGTTTTTTTCTTTACTGCGGAGTATTGAATGTTTTGTTCTTATTCCGCGGATTTCTTTTTTTTCTCCCCTTTTATCCGACGCCTCAGTGCACCGGATTATAACGGAATTAGGTTCTGTTTGTTAGTGGTTTTTGTTTATCTTAGTATAAATTTACAGCCTAAATACTTACAGAGTCTATTTAGTTACCATTTTGATATATATATATATATATATATATATATATATATATATATATATATAATAAGCATATATTTAATCTCTTGGGCTTTAAACTTAATCTCTGCTTCAAGTGGAATTCGTCCATACGATCCATCGCTAAATATGCAGAAAGCAATGTTCAGTTCCCTATATGGCTCTAATAAGTACCTAACTTCATATACTACCTTCTATCTATACAGGGTCCTGGGTATGACGGTAAACTGCACCCGGCTGCAAGGCTTCTGATTGGAAGGCTGTGAGGAGCATAGGGTTCCAGCTAGGGGCAAATAGTTACCCCCAAGCTGGAAAGTATAAAAATAGACTTTTATAGAAAAATATACATTTTTGAAGGAAAGAATTATTACCAACAATACATTTTTGAAGGAAAAAAAATATTACAGACAATACATTTTTGAAAATAATAGTATTACCAGCAATATATTTTTGAAGGAAACATTAATACCATAACACATTTTTGAAAGAAAAAAAATAATTGCCGTAATACGTTTTTGAAGGAAAAAAATATTACAGACAATATATTTTTGAAAATAATAGTATTACCAGCAATATATTTTTGAAGGAAAAATTAATACCATAACACATTTTTAAAAGAAAAAAAAATTGCCATAATACGTTTTTGAAGGAAAAAATATTACAGACAATACATTTTTGAAAATAATAGTATTACCAGCAATATATTTTTGAAGGAAAAATTAATACCATAACACATTTTTGAAAGAAAAAAAAAAATTGCCATAATACGTTTTTGAAGGAAAAAATATTACAGACAATACATTTTTGAAAACAATAGTATTACCAGCAATATATTTTTGTAAGAAAAAATGATTACCAGCAATAGATTTTCTAATTCAAAACTAGAAAACATCTTCAGTTTTCTAAAATAAAAAAAAATCATCAAATTCTGACTAAATCAACATTCTCACTATAACTGGACATTAAAAAATACCTTAAAACTCTACCTTTTTGGTATTAAATAACCCACAGATGTGTTGATAAACCGTTAAACAAAACTCAAACTCAAATTTCTACCTTTACACGAGCCATATCGGGTCTAAAATGAAGTACTGCTGCCCTGTCTTCACATTCCAGTCTCTATAGAGTCCAATAGCATCTCCGCGTCCTTGTGGGTAATGAATTACTTTCCACATTGCAACTCCTTTTCCCACAGAAGTAATGTCGCAAACTTCACGTTTCTCTATCGTAATTTTCATGGAAAGTGCTTAGACGAACTACGTTCCCCAGTTCACCCAGTTCTAAACTTCACGGATAGGAGCCAGCATGCTACAAAGACTGTCGCGAACCACCCTCGTTCCGCTTATATTCCATTTGCGAAATGCAAGTGTCACTCGAGAAGCTTCGTTTCGCGAACCGCTGATCAATGGAACCGACTGACAAGTGGGTATTTTCCCCGATCCCTACAATCCTAACCTGTTCAAGTCTAGGGTTAACCGTTATCTTCCCTACATATCCGCATAAACTATGTCTCTTACTCTGTAACCTTCTACCTCGAGTGGCTCACGGGGGAACATCATTGTAAAAAGAAATATTCATTTTATTATTTCCCATATTAAATTTTTTCTGTTTCTGTGTTCTTTACTATTTCTAACATGTTTGTTTTTTTGTTTAACTGCATATCAATTCCTTATGGGTCTTTTAATGTCGAAATTTTTTTTTTTTTTTTTTTTGGCAGCATTAGTAATTTCTTTTACAAAAATGTATTACAGATAAGATTTTTTTTGTTTTACAAAAATGTATTGTTAGTAATTTTTAAAATTGTATTACTGATATTACTAGTAACTTTTTTTACAAAAATGTATAACTAATAATTTTTTTTACAAAAATATATTACTGGTATTTTTTTATTTTACAAAAATGTATTACTAGTAATAGTATTACAAAAATATATTGCTAGTATTTTTTTTACAAAAATGTATTACTGGTTAGTATTTTTACAAAAATATATTATTGGTATTTTTTTTATTTTGCAAGAATATATAACTAGTAAGTTTTTTTACAAAAATATGTTGCTAGTAATTTTTTTACAAAAATGTATTACTAGTATTATTTTTTTTTACAAAAATGAATTACAAGTAACTTTTTTTACAAAAATATATTACTGGTAATTTTTTATTTTATAAAAATGTATTACTAGTAATATTTTTACAAAAATATATTCCTAGTAATTTATTTTTACAAAAATATATTACTAGTATTTTTTTCTTAACCAAAGTGTATTGCTGGTATGTTTGTTTTTACAATAATATATTGCTGGTAATTTTTTTGTTGTTGTTTTAGAAAAATGTATTAATGGTAATTAATTTTTTTCATTACAAAATTGTATTGCTGATAAAATTTTTTTTTACCAAAAATATATTTCTGGTAATTTTTTTTACAAATGTATTGCTGGTAATTATTTTATTTTATTTGAGAAAAATGAATTACTGGTTATTTTTTCAAGTATTGCTGGTAATTATATTTTTCACGAAAATGAATTGCTGGTAGTTATTATTTTAAATATTTTTTTACAAAAATGTATAGCTGGTAATTGAGTATTATTATTATTTTTTTTTTTTTACAAAAATGTATCTCTAACATTGTCTACTCATAAAGCTGAATGTTTTGCTCGTAAATTCTTTTCTAACACTTCTCTCGCCTCATCCGCCCGTGCATTGAATATTGCTGCCATATCTGGTCAGGTGCCCCTGCTATCCACCTAGGTGTGCTCGACGAAAACCAACAGAGATTGTGTAATGCGATAGATCCCGACTTGGCAGCTAGTATACAGTCGCTTTCTCACCGACGTAGCGTGGATTCTCTGTGTCTCTTCTATAAATACTTTCACGGCTTCTGCTCCGTTAAACTTAGCTCACTACTACCCCATATATATGAATTTCCATGAGCCACAAGATTAGCAGCTAGGTCCCACCCTTTTACTGTGAAACCGATAAATTGTAAACGCAAATTCTACTCCAACAGCTTCTTTTCTCGCCTGTGGAATTCCCTTCCGTATACATGCTTCCCCGACAGCTACAATCCCCAGGAATTTAAATGTAAAGTAAATAGTCATCTCCTATTTCACCAACATGCATCATCTCTCTCATGCTTCCTTCTCTGTCCACCCCACTCTCATCAGTATTCTCATCCTTTTCTTACCCACTTCCTGACACCCTCTATAACCTGTCACTCTTTCTTATAACGTTTCTCCTATGTAACCCCCTGCACAACAGTGGCAGTAAAATGCCTTGCTCGGGGCCACACGATTATAAAAAAAAATCTGGAATATCTTTGCCTGACTTTCCGCTTAGAACTGAATTACTGCGATCTAGTGTCTCGCTAGAGCAGTCAGTCAGTTGAGTGCCATACGTGATACACGCTTGGGCGATCATGTCTCGAAAGAGACATGACTGACTGGGCAGAAGATTATCCTGCAGTAGGTTGCCATTGCTTTCTGCGGTAGACTGGTTGCCAGCCAAGGCTATAGAATCCAATCGGTCTTGTTATTTAACCCATAACTGGAGGGAAGAGAAGGATTAATACCTTTCCCAAGGGTATTTGTGCGTAAGAGAATGCAAGGAATTAGAACTCGGCTCCCCGATTTCTCGCTCTACTGCGTTACGCCTGAATAATAAGTTCGATCCTCAGAAAATCATTGTGGTATCTCGGCGTGATGTGGGTCTTCGTCGCCAATTTGTTGCGGATTCGTAGTGAAATTTCGTCGCAAAGTTCTGGTGACCGGTTTGTCCCGGAAGTAAGACACAGAACAAAGTAGGTTCAAAAGAGTGTATTAGTAGAACACGAAACAAGATATTCAAATAAGTGTTAATAATAAGTAATCTAAACTTATTTATAAATAGAACTTTGTCTCTGTGTGTGTGTATGTGTGTGTGTGTATGTGTGTGTGTATGTGTGTGTGTGTATGTGTGTGTGTGTGTATGTGTGTGTATGTGTGTGTGTGTGTGTGTGTCCCTTACCTATAGACTCCGAAACGGCTGAACCGATTTTCTTGAAAATTTACACACTTGTACGATACGCGTCTGCGAGTGTTCTTAGCCAGGTTTTGTGTCGAGGTACCCCCGATAAATATCGAAAATCGATAATCGAAAAAATCGGGTTATAGAAGTAGTGGTCCGATTTTAATCAAATTTGATACACTCATAGACAAAGACATAAGAAACGATATTCAGAAGTTTCAAGGTTGCAGTTCTTAAAATAATGCAGAAAATCGATAATATATATATATATAAGGCAAGATGTTTGTGTGTGTGTCTGTTTACCTACCTGTATGTCTGTATTTTTCAGCCCTTTTATTTTAGTTTTTGCTTCGGGTTTGGCTCTAAGTAGGTATAATTGTAGTTCTTAGTCTCAGCCATGATACCATTTACTCAGAGGACTTATTTAGCCTTCAAAATTCAGTTTACGACGAAAAAAATTTGATATCGATTCCAGGAAATCAAAATTTGACTTACATCCATTCATTTTTCTTTCAGTCTACGGTTTCGCTTTAACTGGAAACAACTATTGTTTTTTAGCCTTTCGTGCCAACGTCCAAAGAGTCTGAGCTCCAAGACCATGGATTAGTTTTAAAGCTTTCATTACACCCGAGCAACGCCGGGTTATACTGCTAGTATAGAAATGAGTCTGAAGGAGTTATTACTCTGCTTATTGCCTGACGGTGGTGTTCTGAGTGACAATATGTAGGAAGTGTTTTAACAAAGGACGGAAAGTTTTGCACTGCTCTCGTTCACTGCCTTTGTTAATTGCAGTATTTAATTGCCTTCCCACTTCAGACAAAATGTGGCCTTTTTAATGTGGATGATCCGGCCCATATAGCTCGAGCAAAAAATTTCTAACTAAATTTCCACAGACGAGAGTCTACCCTTCGGCGGAGCCACGACTGGGTTATTACTATCCGCCCGAAGGTAGAGGGTTCGACAATACGCAAGGCAGTTAACTGCTCTCCGGAAGTCACGAATATAGAATTATATATAACAAGAGGAAGAGTCCATTCCTCGTAGGAGGGCACCATAACAGTTATCAAGTTTGTCTCATTAGAATCATTACAATTGGGTAGTGAGTTCGATCTTCAGACAAAAATTTGGTTTGCAGAAAGAAAACAGCAAATTAAAGGTAGCAGCGATTTATCAAAATAACTGATTAAGATAAGACGATCGTAAAAATAAAAAAAATATTTAATTTGTAACTTGAAGGAAAAATATTTAAGAGTGAAGATAGTTTTTCTTTTTCTTTGAGATGTTACGTAATAAAATAAAATATTTTTAAATTCAATATTCAAGCGAATTAATGTTCACAGAAATAAGAAAGTTATATCTCAGTGATTTTCATCTCCAAGTGAATTAATGTTCACATAGGAAATAAAGTTATTTCAACATAGAAGGCAATATTCTAAAAGAAGATTATTTTTACTCAGCTTTCTGTCCATTAGTTACAATCCATCTTCATTTTGCAGAGCAATTTCTTCTTCCAACTGTGTTTTTTTTTTCTCATTGCCATGGATATGAGCGTTTTTAAGACTCTTTTTCTTGATTGCTAGGGATAATCTCGTCGCGTTAATGATCAACTTAGACCCACAACTTGATTCACTCTCCCCGCAACCTGTGGTGTTCTGATTGACGATATGTGGGTAGTGGTTTAATATAGGACGGAAAGTGTTGCACTGAAATCTGAAGGTGCATTGAAATAGAGAATGATGCATTTCAAGGGCTAAGCAAAATATTAAGAAATATAAAAATGTCATTAAAAACAAAGAAATCTCCTCACAGATGAAGAAGAGACTTGAAGCAAGAGAAACAAAGAAAAGAGTACTGAACTGTTATGTAATATCAGTCCTCCTATATGGCAGTGAATGCTGAACAATCTCCTCACAGATGAAGAAGAGACTTGAAGCAAGAGAAACAAAGAAAAGAGTACTGAACTGTGATGTAATATCAGTCCTCCTATATGGCAGTGAATGCTGAACAATCTCCTCACAGATGAAGAAGAGACTTGAAGCAACAGAAACAAAGAAAAGAGTACTGAACTGTTATGTAATATCAGTCCTCCTATATGGCAGTGAATGCTGGACAATCTCCTCACAGATGAAGAAGAGACTTGAAGCAACAGAAACAAAGAAAAGAGTACTGAACTGTGATGTAATATCAGTCCTCCTATATGGCAGTGGATGCTGGACAATCTCCTCACAGATGAAGAAGAGACTTGAAGCAACAGAAACAAAGAAAAGAGTACTGAACTGTTATGTAATATCAGTCCTCCTATATGGCAGTGAATGCTGGACAATCTCCTCACAGATGAAGAAGAGACTTGAAGCAAGAGAAACAAAGAAAAGAGTACTGAACTGTGATGTAATATCAGTCCTCCTATATGGCAGTGAATGCAGGACAATCTCCTCACAGATGAAGAAGAGACTTGAAGCAACAGAAACAAAGAAAAGAGTACTGAACTGTTATGTAATATCAGTCCTCCTATATGGCAGTGAATGCAGGACAATCTCCTCACAGATGAAGAAGAGACTTGAAGCAACAGAAACAAAGAAAAGAGTACTGAACTGTTATGTAATATCAGTCCTCCTATATGGCAGTGAATGCTGGACAATCTCCTCACAGATGAAGAAGAGACTTGAAGCAACAGAAACAAAGAAAAGAGTACTGAACTGTTATGTAATATCAGTCCTCCTATATGGCAGTGAATGCTGGACAATCTCCTCACAGATGAAGAAGAGACTTGAAGCAATAGAAACAAAGAAAATAGTACTGAACTGTTATGTAATATCAGTCCTCCTATATGTCAGTGAATGCTGGACAATCTGATCACAGATGAAGAAGAGACTTGAAGCAACAGAAACAAAGAAAAGAGTACTGAACTGTTATGTAATATCAGTCCTCCTATATGGCAGTGAATGCTGGACAATCTCCTCACAGATGAAGAAGAGACTTGAAGCAACAGAAACAAAATAGTACTGAACTGTTATGTAATATCAGTCCTCCTATATGGCAGTGAATGCTGGACAATCTCCTCACAGATGAAGAAGAGACTTGAAGCAAGAGAAACAAAGAAAAGAGTACTGAACTGTGATGTAATATCAGTCCTCCTATATGGCAGTGAATACTGGACAATCTGATCACAGATGAAGAAGACACTTGAAGCAACAGAAACAAAGAAAAGAGTACTGAACTGTTATGTAATATCAGTCCTCCTATATGTCAGTGAATGCTGGACAATCTGATCACAGATGAAGAAGAGACTTGAAGCAACAGAAACAAAGAAAAGAGTACTGAACTGTTTTGTAATATCAGTCCTCCTATATGGCAGTGAATGCTGGACAATCTCCTCACAGATGAAGAAGAGACTTGAAGCAACAGAAACAAAGAAAAGAGTACTGAACTGTTATGTAATATCAGTCCTCCTATATGGCAGTGAATGCTGGACAATCTGATCACAGATGAAGAAGAGACTTGAAGCAATAGAAACAAAGAAAAGAGTACTGAACTGTTATGTAATATCAGTCCTCCTATATGGCAGTGAATGCTGGACAATCTGATCACAGATGAAGAAGAGACTTGAAGCAACAGAAACAAAGAAAAGAGTACTGAACTGTTATGTAATATCAGTCCTCCTATATGGCAGTGAATGCTGGACAATCTCCTCACAGATGAAGAAGAGACTTGAAGCAACAGAAACAAAGAAAAGAGTACTGAACTGTGATGTAATATCAGTCCTCCTATATGTCAGTGAATGCTGGACAATCTGATCACAGATGAAGAAGAGACTTGAAGCAATAGGAACAAAGAAAAGAGTACTGAACTGTTATGTAATATCAGTCCTCCTATATGGCAGTGAATGCTGGACAATCTCCTCACACATGAAGAAGAGACTTGAAGCAATAGGAACAAAGAAAAGAGTACTGAACTGTTATGTAATATCAGTCCTCCTATATGGCAGTAAATGCTGGACAATCTCCTCACAGATGAAGAAGAGACTTGAAGCAACTGAAACAAAGAAAAGAATACTGAATTGTTATATAATATCCGTCCTACTAGATGACAGTGAATGCTGGACAATCTCTTCAGATGAAGAAGAGACTTGAAGCAACAGAAACAAAGAAATTAGTACTGGACTGTTATGTGATATCTGTCAATTATGAAGAAGGGACTTGAAGCAGCAGCAATGAGGTTCTACGGAAGGATCCTGTGGATACCATGAACCGAACGTGTGAGTAACGACGAAGTTCGAGTGAAAATTGAAACAAAAAAATTTATTTTCAA
This sequence comes from Ascarosepion bandense, assembly GCA_037127315.1. Classification (NCBI taxonomy): domain Eukaryota; kingdom Metazoa; phylum Mollusca; class Cephalopoda; order Sepiida; family Sepiidae; genus Ascarosepion; species Ascarosepion bandense. Next base: position 318,828 of record JBBBDQ010000513.1, read on the forward strand.
CATCAAGAACAGACAGCTGAATTTTCTCGCGCACATAATGAGGAAAGGGGGCTTGGAAAATTTGATACTCACAGAACGGAGAAAGGTTAGAGAAAAGCTTATATAAACTACCTAGTAAGCACGAGTAAATGACGGAGCAAGGAGAAGATATAACAAAAAGGTAAAATTTATTAAGTGCGACAAAGGAGAGGAAGTTGTGGAGAGCCATGATCTTCCGGTTTGTAGAGACAAATCCCATAGAAGGAAATAGATCCCATTTTTGCTGGAACACACGTGATATATGTATGTGTTTGTGTATGGCACCGAAATCCAAAGGCACAGTATTAATGAACATAAAAATTTCATTAGAAATGAGTACTGAACTGTTGCATATGACCATTGCATGACAGTGAATTCTAGACTCGGCGAATGATTGCAGTAATGAAAAAAAAATACATCATGGGAAGATTGGGTCCATCAATGCTGACTAAATAGTGTTAGACTATGACCATAGTTGATACTTCTACTGTTTACAAACTAAGAAGCGACGTGTTTTTGGCTAAATAACTGTGCATGTGTATAACCCTGAAGAGCATTTTCCGGTTGAATTTGATGTGCTTATGTATTGCTCTGGCCTAAATAGAACAAAACAATATCAAAGAAGATTTTGAACATTAGCATTGTTTTTCTTGGATATATCCATACAAAGATGTGTCTTTTCACCAGATCTATTCAACAGCGAGACTATTCTGAGGACCCTAGATGTTATGCCAGGATTCGTCATCTAAGGCCACAATTTGAACAACATAAGGTACGCAGATGATACAGTGCTGATAGCAGACACGAAAAGGAAACTACAAGACCTCCTACAGAAGGGAGGCTTACGGCCTATCACGTTGAATACACCGGTTCTCGCTCGATCACCGAAGTTAAGCAACGTTGAGCCTGGTCAGTACTTAGATGGGTGAATACCAGGTGCTGTAAGGGTATAGTGACGGATGTTCGTTGTGGTGCAGTGGATATCGGCTCGGAAAGAGAAATCGGTGAGCCGAGTTCGAATTCCAGTTGAATACCCTGCATTCACTTAAGCACTGGTACCCTTGGGAAAGGTATTAATCCGTCCATTCCCTCCAGTTATGGGTTAAATAACAAGTGTAGGACTTGGGGACCATGCTCTTAAAAACAAATCCCAATGAATTGTGAAAAGAAAAACGTTGTAAAAATAAAATAACCTTACCCAAAATCACTGGTTATGACCTTAAAATGATCCCATAAGGATTGAGAGGTCGTTAAGCCTAAAAAACAAACGAGCAAACAGAAGGGAGCTGAAGAGATTGACAAAAAAGGACTACAAATAAACTGCAAGAAAACCGAATGCATAGTCATCAGCAAAAAACGCAACTCCAAACGCCAAGTACAGGTTTGGAATACTGATCAAACAGGTATGAATATTTAAATACGTGGGAAATGTTCTAACAGAAGCATGAAAGTGCAACACAGAGATCCGAAGGCGAATTGGCATGGCAAAGGAAGCATTGCAGAAGCTAAGTAAAGTATTAAGAGACAGGAAAATTTCACTAGAAACAAAGAAGGGAGTACTAGATTGCTATGTGATGTCAGTTCTTCAATATGGCAGTGAATGCTGGACAATATCATCAAAGATGAAGGAAAAACTTGAAGCAATTGAAATGTGGTTTTACAGAAGCATAATGTATATAAAGTGGGGGATCAATTCCGTATTACAATCAATATATAAACTGACCCCTCACTTTGTGGTCACATCAGTTTCTATACATTTATGTTCCTGACATCCAAAAGCACAAGGATGCATTCCAGTAACTGAGTAAAGTATTAAGAAACAGGACAATTTCTCTAGAAACAAAAAAGAGAGTACTGGATTGCTATGTGATGTCAGTCCTTCAATATGGCAGTGAATGCTGGACAGTATCATCGAAGATGAAGAAAAAACTTGAAGCAGCTGAAATGTTGTTCTACAGAAGGATGCTGCGAATATCATGGATCGAGCATGTTAGCAATGATGCGGTTTTGGAAAGTATGGAAACAAAAAGGAAATTAGTACTAAGCACCAGGAAGAGACAGTTAAAGTTCCTGAGACATGCAATGAGGAAAGAGGGCTTGGAGAGCTCGATACTAACAGGCCAGATAGAAGGAAGAAGAGACAATGGAAAATAGTGATTTACGTACTTGACTGGTCTGTGGAGGTGGATAGCAGAACAGGGGTTGCGTGGTGTAACAGAAGAAAGCACGCTAAGAGGATAGGAAGACGTGGAAGGCCATGATCGCCTACGTCTTGAAGGGACAAGGTACATATAAGAAGAAGACTCATGTATATGACATAACTGACTAAATATCTTTGAGTCTAAAGCCAATCATCATTTTCGAATACATAAGAAATATTAAGATCTGAAGCCATGAGAGCCATTTTGAGTGTAGAACAATATCTTTCATTATGGGTATTTGTAGGGCTTCTTTCACAGAATTTTCACAATGTCAAGCAATGTAAACTTCTGAAGCAATGGGATATTAAACTTAATTCCAATTTTCTTAATGTAGAACTTCAGGTTTGGTGATAACGACCCCCCCCCCCCCGCACCCAACGCCGCAATAGTAACTGGGACAATAGTAGCCTGAACGTCTCACATTCTGGCTATCTCTATCTGGAGGTCAGTGTACTGTTATTATGTCATTTCTCATCATATTTCTATTTCTGCTATGGTCGCACTACCTACCAAGTCTGCGGGAAGACCTAAGGCAGGTCGTGGTGTGTCGTTATGGCTCCATTTCATGTTTTTTCTATCTTCCCTATCATCCCTAGCGTTACATAGATAAAGTTTTCCTTAGTGTGTGGGCTGTACTTAACAAGGCACTTTTTTGTATATCTCTTAAGCTGGGGTTTCCAGGGATTCTTTCAATATGTTGTTTTGTTCCATCTTTTATCAATCCAAGTGCACCTACTATCACTGGCACGACTCTTGTTATCAATTTCCACATTTTTTCTATTTCAGTTTCCAGGTTTTTATATTTTGACAGTTTTTCGAATTCCTTGATTGCTGTTACAATTCGCTGGACAAGCCATATCAATTAATAGACAAGTTTTTTCTTTCTGGTTTTTAACAATAATGTCCGGCCTATTTGCTTATTATTATTATTATTATTATTATTATTATTATTATTATATCATTTTTCATCATATTTCGATTTCTGCTATGGTCACACAACCTACCAGGTCTGCGGGAAGACCTAAGGCAGGTCGTGGCGTGTTGTTATGGCTCCATTTCATGTTTTTCTATCTCCCCTATCACCCCTACCGTTACATAGACAAAGTTCTCCTTAATTATTATTATTATTATTATTCGCTTATAATCTGACATTTTATCGTGTAAATAGACAGTGTATAAAGAAAACTGTTAATATGGATCGTATGAACCCAAACAGGGTACACATTTGCACCGAATCACATTTTATCCGAACGCACAAGAATTCGAAATACGAAACAAAAAGATCTGAGGAAAATCTATAATATTTTAAAGCCTCCAATGCCAAAACGAGACATGACATCCTCAAAACGCAAAAAAAAAACACATCAATAATCATAATAATAACACAATGCACGCAGTTCTTTGTGCACCATAGCACCCAAGTCACGTGATCGCATGACGTAATAATTTCTAATAATGACGTCAGTAGCGAAGGTCCATTGCCGCTTTTCTGTAATGGCGTCAGTAGGATTCAATATGGCTGGAATATGGGCGTAAGAAAACAAAATGGACGACGTTTTTCGCACGAAATATTTCACAAGCAGGTTGGGTGTCTGTAAAATAAGCTTTAATTAAATCTTATTGTTTCGCTTTACCGTCGACGGAAGGTTTCTGCACTTGTTAAACACCCCCCACACACACATACCTGCGTGAGTGTGTGTGTGTGTGTGTATTTGTATATTAAAAGAATACTCGAATAATTTTATTTATGAGAAAAATTAGGCAAAAATTAGTAAATTAATGATTGTGGTGGAAATTGAAAGAGACCGACGATGGAAAGAAAATTTGTCGAAGAAAGAATTGAAGAATTGCTTTAAGAAAGAAGGACAGAAAGAGAGACAGAAAGACGAAAAGAAAGAGAGCAAAACTGAAAGAAAGACAAACAGATAAACGGAAAGACAGCAAGAAAGATGGCAAGACAAGAAAAGACAAAAAGAAAGACAGAAAGACAGAATGAAGGGCAGAAAAAAAAGAAAGACCGAAAGAAATACAAAAAGAAAGACTAAATAACTGCAAGAAAGAAAGAAAGAAAGAAAGAAAGAAAGAAAGAAAAACAAAAGAAAAACGGAGAGACAGAAAGAAAGGCCAAAAGAAGACTAACAAAAGAAAGACAAAAAAACAGAAAAAAAGAAAAAAAGAAAGATTAAAAGAATGAATGAATGAAAGACAGAAAGAAATACAAAAGAAAGAAAGAAAATTGGAAGAAAGAAAAAAAACAGAAAGAAACATAAAAAAGAGAAAAAGACAGCAAGAAAGATAGCAAGACAAGAAAAGACAAAAAGAACGACAAAAAGAAAAAATCAAAAGACTAAAAAAAAGATAAAATAACGGAAAGAAAGAAAGACTGAAAATCTGAACAAAAACAGAAAGAATGACAAAAGAAAGACAGAAAGAAAGACAAGAAAAAAAGAGAAAAAGTAAAACAGAAAGAAAGAGAGGAAGACAGAAAGAAAGACAATAAGAAAGACTTAAAGAAAGACAAAGAAACAGAAAGAAAGACAAAAAAGTAAGACAAAAAAGAAAGACTGAAAGACAGAAAACAGAAAGAAAGACAACCCCCCCAAAAAAAAACAAAAAGAAAACAGACAGGCGCAAAGAAATAGAAAAAGAAAAAAAGACAAACAGAAAAATGGAAAGAAAGGCAAAAATAAAGGGAGAAATCTGAAAGAAAAACACAAATATTTTTCGTTCTTTCTTTCCTTTTTTTCTTTCTTTTTTCTTTCTTTCTTTTATATCTTTCGTCAGTTCTTTTCGCAATACAATTTCGGTAATTCGCGCTTCTCTTTTTTAAAGTGTCTTCCTTCCTTCCTTCCTTCCTTCCTTCCTTCCTTCCTTCCTTCCTTCCTTCCTTTTATTTCACCATACAATCTCGTTCCTTCACGCAGACATTTTGAAAGACCGTGTCAATCTTTCTTTCTTTCTTTCTTTCTTTCTTTCTTTCTGTTTTTGCTTGTTTTATCTAAACTTTCTTCCTCCCCCTTCCCGAATATTCTTTCTTTCTTTCTTTCTTTCTTTCTTTCTTTCTTTCTTTCTTTCTTTCTTTCTTTCTTTCTGTTTGCCATACAATCTCAGTAGTTATACTTTTTAAAGGTTGTTTTCCTTCTTTTTTTCTTATCTTTTTTCATTCATTTTACCCTACCATCTCGTTCCTTTACACTCTCACTTTTAAAGGTTCTTTCTTTCTTTCTTTCTTTCTTTCTTTCTTTCTTTCTTTCTTTTATTTCACCATACAATCTCGTTCCTTCACGCAAACATTTTGAAAGACCGTGTCAATTCTTTCTTTCTTTCTTTCTTTCTTTCTTTCTTTCTTTTATTTCACCATACAATCTCGTTCCTTCACGCAGACATTTTGAAAGACCGTGTCAATCTTTCTTTCTTTCTTTCTTTCTTTCTTTCTTTCTTTCTTTTAATCTCAAATTAAAAAAAAACCTTGAGGAGCGGTAGGGAATACTAGCTCTGCCAGGAGTTGGGACACAAAATGTCAGACACACCCGGGAGGCTGTCATACGCTATGCAGAAGTAGCCAGACTGCCAGACATACACATTCGCGGTCGTGGTCGTAAGTTGCACAGTCGACGATATATATATATATATATATATATATATATATATATATATATATATATATATATATTCCCAGGTAAAGAGGACCCAAGGTTTTCGATTTTGTTTTCCCTGGTATTTATTTTTTTTTATAAACAGTGCTCAATACAATAAATATTGTAGAGCATTATATAATCATATAATTATGAATTAAAAGTACATTGCGACACGGAAATTTCTATGTTTCGAGATCGAATCTTGTCATCAAAGTAATGTTGGAAGTTGGTAGTGAAAATTATTTACATTTAAATACAAAACACCATCGGTTTGCTATTTATGTACGTGGGAAAATATAAAATTAATGTGTATTTTCTTTTTAACTAATCAGAATAAAGATTCACTTTGAAATTTGGCCAGTAGTTTCTAGGGAATACGTACTTACTTTTTTTTTAATTTTTTTTTCTTTTGTCTTTTTTTTTCCTTTTTCCTTTTTTTCTCCCTAACGGCCAAAGTCAGCTTACATTTAACCTAATTTTCTTTTTCTTTTTTCTTTTTCTTTTTCTTTTTCTTGCTTCTTGCTATAACGTATTACCTTCGATGTTACCAAAAATGTCTTCTGCTATCTCCATATCTTGACCTCTTCTCATAGAAAACAGGAAAGAGATTAAGAAAGAAAAGAACTTTTTATATTTTTGTTTAAACTTAAAGGGGCTTTTGAGTAAATTTACTCTTGTTATCAATACGTATTTAATTCTAATTAAATTAAGTTAATTCTCGTTTTCAAAAATCTTGCAAAAATAAAATATACATCTGTGATACATTATTTTCGGAAAATTAGCAAATTTTATATTAAATTAGGTACCTCCACTTATTTTCGATGAGTAACTTTAAATTGAATTTTTAAAAATAAAAAGTTTTCTTGAAACTTTTATTCTAGTTTTAATTGAAAGCTAAATGATTAAATTTACTATTTCCAGGAAGCAAAATACTCTGGTGCTTTTCAAACAGAAATGATATTGATTGGAATATAAAAGTTAGAGCTTTTTCTTTTCAATTTTTGAATTTGCCACCATTTTTGAGCGATCGACACATTTGTAAACAAAAGTTAATTCTCCGTTTTAAAAATCTTGCAGAAATAAGATATACATCTGTGACACATTGTTTTTGGAAAATTGGCAAATTTTATGTTAAATTAATCTGATTTACACAAGTATTATTATTTATAACGTGAAACTTAAAATAAAACTATTTTTAATCACAAATTTGAACATTTTGATCTGTCCGCATTGTAAATCACGAATTTGTTGACAGGTTCTTGAGTAATGATAAAGCGTATGGCGTTTATAATTGACAAAAATGTACTAATTTCTTTTCGGCTAAGGGAGGGAACTCTGACCTTTTAATTTGCACATAGAAATTACCATACAAAAAAAAAACAAATACAAAAAAAGTTTAAATTATTTTAAAAATATGGGTGCAGAACGATTTTTATTAAATTTTTTATTAAATTTTTTATTAAATTTTTTATTAAATTTTTCAATTTTCGATAGACATTATAATCATCCATTCTTGATTAAAAACAGTTTTTTAAAGATTTTAAAAATATTTTTTAAAACTTTATAAGTTATTATAATAACAAGAAAAAATGAAAACAATTCTTTTAAAATTTCATTAGTTATCGAAAAATTTTTTCTTCAGAATATAATGTCCTTAATTTTTATTATTTATTCCAGCAATTAAAAGCTTATCAAATTAAATAATATCAGAGTTTTATTGCATTTTTTATTTTACTCTTCAGGGCAGATTTTCGGATAGAGGGGAAAATTTAAAATTAAAAAAAAATTGATGATTTATATTCCCCAATGAGTCCTGCGTTAAATAAAAAAAATTATAGACCACGGCACTAAAATTTATTAAAATTTCATGGATTTACGTGCTTGTGGAGGTCAAAGACATAAAAAAAATATTTTTTTATCAAGATTTTTAATAATAATAATAATAATTTAAAACAATATTTTCATTCATTTGTGAATGAGTACTGAAAGTTTCATTAAAATCCGACAATTATTTGATCTCCAAATTAATGTGTTTGTCAACGGAAAAAAGTTTGTGATGTAATCATGACGTGTTCCATTGTAAACAGTCGTAACGTTTTGGTTACCCGCTAACTCAAATCAAAAGATTTTCAGCCAAAATTTCGAACATGTCAGATGGGATTAAAAAATTAAAAAAAAATTACTTTGATCTTTCCTCTTCATAATAATACAAACATTTTAATGGAAAAAGTTCGTTTTTAAGAAGTTTTTTTTTTTTTACTCATACTATGCGGTTTTTTAGCGATTTAATGGAGGTACCTATAATGAATTTTATTTGTTTCGGTTGACGGGTAGATTACTTAGTACGTTGATTACATATTTTTGACGTATATTATACGAGCAGTATAGCCCGGCGTTGCTCGGGTGTAATGAAAGCTTTAAAACTAATCCATGGTCCTGGAGATCAGACTCTTTAGACGTTGGCACGAAAGACTAAAAAGCAATAGTTGTTTCCAGTTAAAGCGAAACCGTAGACTGAAAGAAAAATGAATGGATGTAAGTCAAATTTCGATTTCCTGCTATCGATATCAAATAAGTTTTTTGTCAGAAACTGAATTTTGAAGGCTAAATAAGTCCTCTGAGTAAATGGTATCATGGTTGAGACTAAGAACTACAATTATACCTACTTAGAGCCAAACCCGAAACAAAAACTAAAATAAAAGGGCTGAAAAAATACAGACATACAGGCAGATAAACAGACACACACACAAACATCTTGTCTTTTATATATATTATCGATTTTCTGCACTATTGTAAGAACTGCAACCTTTAAACTTCTGAATATCGTTTCTTATGTCTTTGTCTATGAGTGTATCAAATTTGATTAAAATCGGACCACTCCTTCTATAACCCGATTTTTTTTAATTATAGATTTTCGATATTTATAGGGAGTACCTCGACACAAAACCTAGCTAAGAACACACGCAGACGCTTATAGTACAACTGTGTATATTTTCAAGAAAATCGGTTCAGCCGTTTCGGAGTCTATAGGTAAGACACACACACACACACACACACACACACACACACACACACACACACACACACACACACACACAAAGTTCCATTTATAAATAAGTTTTGATTTTTAATACTTTGTCTTTAGTACTTTTCACTACTTTAAGTGATTAATAACTTAATAAGAAAATCCTGTAACATAAAAACCGCCACTAAATTGCTGAAAAAAGGGGTATAGTATGAATAAAAAAAGGTCCCAAATTTAATAAAACCAACTTTTTCCATTAAAATGTTTATGCTATTATTTAGAGGAAATATTTTTTAATTATTTAAAAAAAAAAATTAAATCCTTTCTAACACTTTCGAAATTTTGGTAAAAAATCTTGTTTTTATTAGGTTGTCCCAAATGTTCGTAAACACTTGCGAAATGGGCCTGTCTGGTCCAGCACAATCGAGACAAGCGATGGGTTCAGAAAGGGCAAAAGACACCGTCGGTTCCAAAACAAGATCGATTCGGCAAGAAAGTCATGTTGCGCGTTTGGTGGAACTTTGAAGAAATCGTGCATTTTGAGTTGGTTCCAAATGGTCGTGACATCAGTGCCGAATTTTACTGTCAGCAACTTGAGCGGCTCTACAAAAAGTTGAAGCAAAAGTACCCGGCTCTGATCAACCGAAAGCGCGCTTTGATGCAGCAGGACAATGCCAAGCCACACACCGCCAGGAATACCAAAGACAAGTCTGAAGAGCTGGACGGCATTGAGGTTCTGCCACATCCAGCCTACAGTCCTGACTGTACTCTATCAGATTACGGCCTTTTCCGCTCAATGCAACACCTTCTGAAGGGCCGTCGATTCGACTCGTTTGATGAAGTCGAGGAAGCGTGTCAAGAATTTTTTTGATTCGAAGTCGGCTGAATGGTACTTTGACTGGATCTGAAAGTTTGCAGATCGATGGCAGAAAGTCTTGGAAAATTATGGTCTTTATTTTGAGCAGTAATTTTTGTTGTTTTTGTGAGTAAAATTTCATTTTTTTGCAAGTGTTTTCTGGTAACCTTAGATTACTTGGCGAGTATAATTTCAATTTTTTGCAAGTGTTTATGAACGTTTGGGACAACGTAATATTTTCGTTAGCGGTAATGTAAGATTATTATGTAACTCAGGTTTTTTTCAGGTAACAAACACATTAACTTGAAAATTTTTGCAAAAATCAAATAATAGTCGCATTTTAATGAAACTTTCAGAACTTATTCAAAAATGACTAAAATTGTTTTTTAGATAATTATTTATAAAAAAATCTTGGTAAAATATTTTTTCATCCGCTACCCCTTCCAAGGATGTGCGTTGTGGTGCAGTGGATATCGAATCGGAACGAGAAATCGAGGAGCCGAGTTCAAATTCCAGCTGAATTCATTGCATTCACTTACGCGCAAATACTCTTGGGAAAGGTATTAATCCGTCTCTTACCTCCAGTTATGGGTTAAATAACAGTACAGATTGGGTTCTATAGCCTTGGTCGGCAACCAGTTTACCACAGAAAGCTCTTTCGAGACATGATCGCCCAAAGCGTGTATCACGTATGGCACTTAACTGATTGACTGAATATAATAGTTGGAGACATGATTATAGTTTCTACTAGGCATAAAGTGGGGGGTCAGTTTTCTATTGTTATGAAGTAATAAACTGATCCCTCCACTAATTACTACTTAATAATGTATTACATCTCTTCTCCCTCTAGCTATGAGTCAAATAACAGGACAGATTGGGTTCTATAGCCTTGGCTGGCAACCAGTCCATCGCAAAAAGCAATGGCAACCTACTGCGGGATAATCTTCTGCCCAGTCAGTCATGTCTCTTTCGAGACATGATCGCCCAATGCGTGTATCACGTTAGTTAAACGCAGGATTCATTGAAGAATGTAAATAATCTATTATTGTTTTTTCAACCATTTGGTTCCTCTTTCTGAAGATCTGCCCAATCGTAAAAAAATTCAATAAACCTATTACATTATTTAATTAGATAATTTTTAATTGCTTTAATATGTAATATAAATTTAAAACATTATAGTCTACAGAATTCTTTTCGATCAATAATGAAATTTTAAAAGAATTGCTTTTATTTTTTTAATTATAATAATTTATAAAGTTTCAAATATATTTAGAAATAATTTAAAGACGTTACGTTGTTAATTTATTAAGTGAAGACTATATTTAGTAATCAAAAATTGAAACATTTGATGCAAATCATCAAGCAATGGTATTTTTAAAATAATTTTTATTTTTTTGGTCTATTTTAGTCTGTTTTTGTATGTTACTTGCTGTGTGTACATTAAAAATCATGTTTTTCACGGTTTCTTCCCCTTACAGGAAAACAAATTTGGACAATTTTATCAATTCCAATCACCTTACGCTTATCTTATCCAGCATCTGACGAGCTGTTGTCACATGTCAAATACGGGGAAAGGTTTGAAAGTTCAACACTTGTATCTAAGAAATAGTTTTATTCTAAATTTCATGCTATAAATAAGTAATAGTTATGCAAATCAGATTAATTTAACATTAAATTTGCTAATGTTTAGAAATAATATCACAGATGTGTGTTTTATTCTTGTAGGATTTTTTAAAACTGAGATGTAACTTTTGTTTACAAATGTGTTGACCGCTCAAAAATGACCCAAAAATTGAAAAATTAAAATAAAATCTCAAAATTTTAAGTTTCAATTAATATAATTTCTATTTGAAATACGCTAGAGTATTTTACTTACTGGAAATAGTAAATTTAGTCATTTATCTTTCAATTAAGGCTTCAAAAAGATCTCAAAATTTTAGATGGTAATCAATATAATCTCAGCTTAAAATACACCAGAGTATTTTCCTTACTGGAAATAGTAAATTTAGTCATTTATCTTTCAATTAAGGCTTCAAAAAGATCTCAAAATTTTAGATTGTAATCAATATAATCTCAGCTTAAAATACACCAGAGTATTTTCCTTACTGGAAATAGTAAATGTAGTCATTTATCTTTCAATTAAGGCTTCAAAAAGATCTGTCATTCCCTTGCTAACTGGACACATGGCTTGGAGGTGATCCCCCCTCCATCACACTACTGTCTGTTACTGCTTACTTAAGGTAACTTAATCTCTCCAGAACTCTCCAGAACTGTATAGAAGAAACAAAATGAAGATAATTTTTGAAATTTTCTTAACTTTTTTCTGTCAGCCAGCCTGCAACTTGGTGAGTTTAGCCAGTGTGATCTTATTTTTTATTATTTTTTGAATTATTTATTTATTTATTTTCATTTGTATTTTTTATTTTATTTTTTTCGGTTCTTATCTTTTCTGCCTAATTTTTGTGTAAATTGTTCTTAATTATCAAATTTAGGTTTGACTTATACTAAGTTAAAACTTAATTAACTTCAGTCACACATTTATTCTTTTTTTTTTTAATTCGAGTAGATAGTACCTTCTATCGCCCGGTCTCACACTCCACCCCCTTCTTTTGGACAGGAGTAGAGGTGATCGCCTTGTTTCTTGTTTAGGAAGGGGTTCCCGGTTCATCTCTCTCTTTTTCGGTCTTTATGTCGGTTCGGCTGGAAGCTTTTTGCAGTTGGTGAGTATGGTGGCAAAGTCTCTTCATTCTGAGGGTCCAGGGTTGGCAGTTTCCTGGTTGCTGCTTCCGACTGGTAGTTAGGAGCCCGAACTCTTGCGTAGCGTCTCGAGAGGCTGCTCTGATCAACAGTTGAATAATATCGGGGTTCCTGTAGTGCCATTTCGCGCATGGACGGGCGTCCCTGCATGAATTTCCGATGGGCAACCCCGAGGCCACATTATGCTGCAGGCGGCGCCATTCTCCATCCTTCACCTGCTGCAATTAACAACCATCTGACTCTACTCTAGACCTCTCTCTATCCACAACTATAACCAGCATGAAATTTAACAAACAAAATAGCAAGCCTAAACCAGCTAGTCGTAAATCGCCCAAACCTATCTGCGTTACCTTCACAAATATACGAGGTATTCGCAGTAACTTTAATAGTGTAGAGTCTTTCCTTCTAACTAACTCACCCGATATCTTAGCTATATGTGAGACTAACCTTGACCCTTCTATCCCCTCTTCAGAGCTGTTCGTTCCTGGTTACCTTCCTCTCTTCAGGAAGGACTCCAATGTCCATATGCATGGGCTTGGTGTATATGTCAGCGAACAACTCCCCCTAGCCAGGGTCACATCTCTTGAATCCCTTGATCATTCCTTCATGTGCTTCCGTCTCTCACTTCTAAGCTCGGTTAGCTATCTCTTCTTCCTCTACCGCTCCCCCTCCTCCTCTGACTGTACGTTACTTGATTGCATCTCGACTAACATCGACAGGGCCATTTCTTCTCACCCATCTGCCCATATATTTGTGTTTGGCAATTTTAACGCCCACCACACCAAGTGGCTTGAAAACTCAGCCACCGACCTTGCTGGGATCCGCACCATGCACTTTTCAATAGCCCAAGCTCTAACGCAAGTGGTGGACTTCCCCACGCGTTTCTCTAAAAACCCTAACGGAAGGGACTCTTTACTCGACCTTTGTTTTACCTCCATCCCAGACTCCTGCACTACCAGGCAACTCTGTCCCCTCGGAAACTCTGACCACGCCGTAGTCTCCGTAAACATATCAATCCGCACTAACTCTACTCAAGAAAACCAGACCAGCAGAATATCATACTGCTACCAAAGAGCCGACTGGGACTCGTTCAGGGACTTCCTCTGCGACGTCCCCTGGAACAACGTCTTTGATCTTCCTGTCGAAGACTGTGCCTCCGAAGTCTCCTCTTGGGTTAAGGCTGGCATCGATGCTTTTATCCCTGCCAGAAAATTCCAACTAAAACCTAATTCGTCCCCCTGGTTCTCACCCGCTTGCTCGGCCGCTATTGCCCACCGGAACCATTTCTTCCGGCTCTATCGAAGCTGCTCGTCGAACCAAAACAGGCGCCTTTTCACCTCAGCACGGAACAAGTGTAAAAAAGTACTGAACGAAGCCAAGAGGGCGTTTGCTACCAGAATTAGGCAACGCATAGCATCCTCTAAGTTTGGCTCCAAAGATTACTGGCGTCTCTGCAAAAGCGTGCTCAGCAGGAACAAGACTTCAATACCCCCACTAATCAATGAATTTGAAGTTCTCACCTCCCCAGCCGACAAGGCTGAATGCTTTGCCCGTAAATTCTCAACCAATTCGACACTGGACTCGTTAGGAATACCTACACCAGACTTCCCACCCAGAACTAAGGCTCAACTAAATAACGTCTACATTTCACCCTCGCTGGTCGCCAAGATAATTGCGCAACTTGACCCACACAAAGCGAGCGGCGGTGACGGAATCCCAGTCATAGTACTGAAGAAATGTGCCCCAGAACTCTCCTCTGTCCTCTCTAAACTCTATAACCTCTGCCTATCTGCTTCCTGCTTTCCTGCCTGTTGGAAGTCCTCCTGCGTAGTACCTATATTTAAGAATTCTGGCGAACCCTCAGACCCCGCCACTTACCGTCCTATTAGTCTCCTTCCAATCTTTGGCAAAGTTTTCGAAGCCATTATCAACGCCGAGGTGATTCAGCACCTTATGACCAACGGGCTTCTCTCTGACAAACAGTATGGGTTTCGCTTCACCAGGTCTACTGCTGATATGCTAACGACCATTATCGAGTACATATACCAGGCACTCGACAAGAATGGTGAAGCCCGAACCGTTGCCTTGGATATTTCCAAAGCATTCGACAGGGTCTGGCATGCTGGCCTCTTGTGCAAACTGCGGAGCTATGGGATAACTGGACATCTGTTTGACCTCATCCAGTCCTTCCTCTCTAACCGCACATTAAAGGTGGTATTAAATGGGCATGCCTCCCAAAACTACCAGACGAACGCGGGCGTCCCTCAAGGTTCTATCCTAGGTCCCACGCTATTTCTGATCTACATTAATGATCTCCCCGACACCATTAGATCCCAAGTTGGCATGTATGCCGACGACACAACAATCTACTCCCGCATCGATCAGAAACCAGGTCTGGACGACAAAGTGAACCTCGCTGCAGCACTTGAAAGGGACCTCCAATCCGTAGTGACCTGGGGTAGGAAATGGTTGGTACGTATTTATTTGCATAAAATACAAATTCTGGCACAAGGCCAACAAATGGGAGGGGGAACAAAAACTTGGGATGGTCTTCCGTAACTATCCTATACCTAGCTAATCAGATTCACGACCCATACATACATTACAATTTCTCATTCACCATAAAAATTTGTCCATCAACGCTCATACTTATCATACACCAAAATACCGCAGTAACATACCAGGGACCTAAAAACGCCCCAAATGTACATAAAAATTTGTGTATTTACAATATTTACAATAGTGTACAAAAATAAATTTTAAAACTTTATTCATGAAATGACATGATGGGGAGGGGGTATGAAGAAACAAAAATCCCCAAAACAAAAACAATTTCAAATGAATATATATACACAATGTTAGTAAGACCCAAACACACCCACATAATTAAAGAGGCCGCTGTATTCTGTCTTAAAAGACAAAATCAAGAAGCACTCTTTCTAAGGGGAATGGAGAAGCAGGGAACAAAAATAAATGGGACTGGAGAATGTATAAGGCTGACCCAGCCGAGAATGAAAACAGGACAAAATAATACTTGGACAATGGGAATCTCGAACTGGATCATAACAAAAGCAATGTAGCCGGGAACAGGCCAGGACAAACACATTCACTCACATTAACTAGGCACAAAAAAGACTTCTAACCTTAACCACGGGCGGGGTTCCAAAGGAATCCACCCCGATGCAACTAGCAGATCTAAAAGAGAAAATCAAGGCTAGCCCCGGTCACACGAACCAGGCTCGCTGCATATACCCACCTTTCGCTGAACTCTGTCGGGTGCAGCCGTTTCCGTTCAGTTCTAATCTTCATTTTGAGCTGGTGCTCAAAATATCGGATTAGATCCTGATCCGAAAGACGACCTCCCCGCAAGACTTCCTCCAGACGCGTCATCCAAATCACCATTCTAGCCGTGGCCAGTAGCGACAGAAACACCATCCGCTTCACTCCAGAGTACGGGGGCGACACATTGTCCACAGCGTATGCGCGATCAATGAGCACAAGCTCCCGCGGCGCGATACGAGCAGTCAACTCGCCGACACGCGCCCACAACGGGCGAACGCGCGAACAATGGAAGAAGGCGTGCGCAGACGTCTCCTTAATTCCAAGGTCGCAACGTTCACAATCTGGCAAATCCGCCAGGCCCATTGCGAAACGCTTGTCGTTGAGAGACCAACCATTCCGAGCCAATCGCCAGGTCAGAGAAAACTCAGAGTTGCTGAGCCAATCCGCACCTGGCGCCCAAGACCAATGAGAGCGATACTCCTCTCTCGACATGCCGAGCTTACTCCACAGCTTATCCTTCACGGCGCCCTCCACTAATCCCCGATAGAAGATTCTCCTAGGCCGTGAAAGGTCACTGGACCATGGAATGGCCCGAAGGGCCGTCAGACATTCGAGCAGGAATTTCGGTCGCCCCCAAGGCCTATTGCTAGTCCTCAGGAGTGGGGGAGTGATAGTGAGGCTAGGGAACATGTCCCTCACTACCCCCGCAAGCAACCGATCTTCCGACAACGCGCGCCTGAGAAATGCCAACCTTGAAGCGAGCACGTGGCTCCTCAAGTGCGGCATTCCCAGACCCCCATGACACGGACGGAGGCAACAGACTCCTTTGTCGACCATGTGTTTGCGTCCTCTCCACAGAAAGGAGAATAGCAAACGCTCGAGCGCCTTCTCATGATCGTCACAAAGGGGAAGTACAGACAGCCGGTAAAGGATTCTGGGAAAGAGGTATGTGACACACACCTCCGCCAGACCCTTCACGGAGAGACTCCGTCGACGCCAAATCTCGACCGACGCGCCGACCTTTGCCTGTACTTCTGACCAGTTTTTCTCCAACTGTAAGTCCGGACCGAACCAAACTCCGAGGAGCTTGACAGGCCCGTCCGTCCAGTCGAAGGGCCCCGGGAGGGAAACACCCTTCCAGGCACCTAACCGCAAGCCGGACGACTTGTCGCGGTTAATTCTGGCCCCTGTTACCTGTTCGTACCGTTCAAGCGCCTTCTGTACCGCCCTTATGTCCCTGCGGGAGGACACAAAGGTCGTTACGTCATCGGCGTACGCGGAAACCCTGGCTCGAGCTCCACCAGGGACAGCAATTCCACGCAGGACCGGACTGCACGTCTCGTCCCTTAGCCGGCGAAGGAGAGGCTCCAACGCCAAGACGTAAAGGAGAGGCGACAGTGGACAACCCTGTCGGACCGACCTAGACAGCGCGAAAGCGCTCGACAGCTTCCCGTTCACCTGTACCACAGCCTTGGGGGAGCGATACAGAAGGCTAATCCAGCGGCTGAAGTCGGGTTTGAATCCGGCGGCCTGCAGGACAGCAGCCAGGTAGCCATGGTCAATCCTATCAAATGCCTTGGACTGATCCAAATTGATCAGCGCGGCCTCTTCGTCGTCTTCTACACCCTCTACGATCGTGCGGATCAAGTGCAGGTTGCTCTGAATTGTTCGTCCCTTCACAGAACAAGTCTGATCCGGTTCCAACAGAGACTCGGCAACTAGCTGCAAGCGATTCGTCAGGATCTTGGCCAAAATCTTTAACTCTGTGTTTAGCAGAGTTATGGGCCTGTAATCATCTAATCCCCGCCCAACCTTCTTGCCTTTTCCCAACAGCGTGATCACGCCCCTGGTGATCCGACCGGGGATGGACCCCTGCCGAAACCAGTGGTTGAACACGACAGTCAAGAGCGGGACAAAAAGGTGCGACATCCTCAAGTACAATTCATAGGGCAAACCATCCAAACCTGGCGACTTGCCACTGCCGGTCTTCTTCAAAGCCGCGTAGACTTCGTCCTCCGTAATCTCCCCTTCGCAGCTAGCCGCTTCAGCCGGCAAAAGCCGGGGAAAGTCAGCCAAATAGCTGCGAAACTCCTCGTCACGGAGACCAGGCTCCTTGGTAAACCGGTGTTCGAAATGCTGCCGGAACGCCTCGCACATGTCGTCAGTGGACCTAAGGAGATGTCCCTCCGGGTCGCGCACCTCTCGAATGTACCGATCGCCGGCCCGACGAATTTCTTCCTTGCGCAGTTCTGCGCCCATGTTCACAGCTTCGGAAGACATCTTGCTTAACTTAGCTCTAATTACCTGGCCCATATAGCGCTCGCTAGTCGTGCGCCTCAGGGCCTCCCTGGCTAAGGCTATCTCTAGGGGATCCCCACCAGCCTCCGCCCGGGCGAAATTAGCTCTAAGTGTCTTTGCCTCCGCAGCCTTATCTAGTTTGAGCCGCTGGCTATATTTGGTGGCGAAAGACCTAATGGAGTCCTTAAGGTTAACCCACCACTTATTCCCAATGACTCGCCCAATTAACGCCCGCTGAACTAGTTTTGTCAGCTGGTCACGAAAGTCCCGCCTGTCCAGTAAGGACTGATTGAACTTCCAATAACCAGCCAACCTAGGCCTAAAGTCTAACGCCACACGGGCACAAACAAGTTTGTGGTCCGTGTAGCCTAGCCAGTGGAACGTTGGACATTCTAAGAAGTCCATGTCGGCCACTCTCACTAACATCCTATCCAGGTACGCAGATACCCGGGTAGAAGGCCAATTAAGCGCCCACGTCCACATACTCCCATCCGGATGATCGACCCGGTATCTATCGACGAGACCAAATTCGTCGATCAGATCAACCAGGCTACGATCATCATTCCTCCCGCTAGCGCCCCTTCCTCTATCACATTTGGGGGTTAGGATGGCATTCCAGTCCCCAACTAAGATTAGCCGTGTTGAATGCACCATAAAGGGCTCCAACAGCCGAAAGAAAGAGACACGCTCACCTTGCTTATTGGGCGCATAAACCACAATCAGCCGGAACAATCTGCTTTTCACTGCAATATCGGCCACGATCAGCCGGCCCTCGGCACCGACATGGACAAGGTCAATCCTCGCGTCCAGGGTACGCTTGACCAGCAAAGAAACACCTCTGGCATGCCGGCTCCCATATGCTGAATAGACGACAAAGTCGTTAGACAGCACACAAGAGTCGACTTCGCAAACAAAGTGAGTCTCTTGGATCGCGGCCACATCCACGCCGAAGGACAAGAGGTCACGAAGCAGGCGAGCCGCCTTACCCCGATCCCTCAGGCCCTTCGCATTCAAGCTGGCTATCTTAATAGACATCTTTTAAACCTGAAATGAAAAACAAAGAACATGCAACAAAGGCACTAGTCGCATACGGGGTAGAAATCTCGGGCAGCGGGGACCCCGGCGGACTGTCCTAGGGACCCTGTACCAATGTCGGACGTAATCCGTCCGTCTAGGAAAATCCCGCCGACGTCGGTGGGATAGTTTAGTTTTACCACCCTATATAAGCAGGGGTGGAGTAAAACGGGGAACCTCCCCGAACAATTTTGAGACATCTTTCTTAACTCAGGAGTATTTTCCTTGAACATACACAGTTTAGGGTAGCTCCTTTGAGCTTCTGCAATGTGCTCCCAGACCCTCAGGTTCCCTCCGGTGTTGCGGACCAGAGTAATGACTCCTGGGGCCTGGGAGAAGTTCCTTGGGTCCTCAGTGGATAACCCATCCACTGAGGTGAGCTTAAGGAGTGGTCTTAGCAGCTTACGCCGCTGTGACGACCATTCAGCTGAAATATCCTCCTTCACTTTCATCAACGCCTCCCCACGCGGGAGGTCTTTTTTCTTTTTCGCCCTACTGGGAGTGGGAATAGGAGCAGGGGAGGATGAGGGAGTTGAAGAACTGGTTTTCCTGAGGGGGGTCAAAAAAGGGGGTAGGGGACTGGGAAGCTTTACGCGGGGACGCGGGAAGGCTTCTTGCCTTTTCCGCATATGAAGGTCTAGCGGGCGACACCGGAGCTGACGCGCATTTTTCTCTTGCGGACTTTTTGTCCCTGCTCCTACTTCTTCTCCGGGCCTTGGGGGTGTCCTTTCGCTCCTCCACCTCCTCCTCTCTCCCCCGCTTTAGTGAAGCCGATCTCTCAACTTCCATTGGTTGATCCTTTTGCGGGGAAGGACTCCTCTCCTTCCTTTGTTTGGGGGGAGACTTCTTAGGAGGCGACTCCTTTAGTTTCACCGGCGTCTTGGCAGGTGGCGGCACCTTCTCCGGGGACGGTGTTTTGGCCTTCTTTTTGCCCACCACCTGCCATTCGCCCTCCTTGTTGACCACGGGAGCTTGCTTGGGTGAAGCTGGTTTTAGGCCTTCCTTTGCCACTGGCTGCTGCTTAGTTGGTTGGGTTGGTTGGGCCTTTGGGGCCGGATTCTTGTTCGGGCAGACTTTCGCGACATGCTCCGCCGCCCCACAGACCCAACAGCACGGCTTCCTCCCTTCTACTATTATAAAAATGACACGTCCCCTGCAGGTGAGGATGTTCGGGACTTTGGCTATATTTTCTTTAGACATAGTCACCAGCAGGGTCATGTCTCCAGTGATGAAGCCTGCTTTAGACCGTAGCGAGGAGACTCCGGCCACCTTTCCATAGTTTGCAAAAAAGGCGCCAACATGGTCCTCAGCAATGTCCATGGGGACGCCATGCAACGTGACCTTAACCTTCCGGGCACCCATGTACTCGGTGTGGAACTGGAGAGTTTTCGTCTCCAGCACCACACCAACCAAACGCTTAGCTTCGTCGGTTGTGCCCAGCAAGACGTCCCACATGGCACTGCTCCTCCTCGCTACGGCCCTCGCTTTGATATTAAGTGCCTTAATAGCTTCCTCAAAGGTATCTCTAGGCACTCCAATAAGTTTCTGCGATTTCAAATCCTTCGTGATCAGGGTGATGGTCCTTGTCTGAATATCCGCCAGTTGTTCCGGGACCGAGACCAGCTCGGTACCCTTGATGTATTCGGCGTACTTCACTTTCATTCTTTCATAGTAGTCCTCATCCTTCTTTGTAATTTTTTCCCCTGTCCACCCTGAAGTTGAAGGCTTGGGGGACCCAGGAGCTGGAAGTACTACTGCTGGTTCTGCTGCTGCTACTGAAGGGGGATTATCCCGCGGCGGTAACTGCCAATCCCCCTCCTTTCCTCCCACCGACGCCGTGGTGGGAGGAACGACTTCAACCGGCCCATCTGTGGCCATTGCCTCAAAGAGGCCGAACACCGGATAATTGCTTTCCGGTGTTTCGCGTCCTAGGACACTACTTAGCGCTGGCCCGAGCTATAAACTCGGGCT
This sequence comes from Ascarosepion bandense, assembly GCA_037127315.1. Taxonomy (NCBI): domain Eukaryota; kingdom Metazoa; phylum Mollusca; class Cephalopoda; order Sepiida; family Sepiidae; genus Ascarosepion; species Ascarosepion bandense. Next base: position 339,948 of record JBBBDQ010000513.1, read on the forward strand.
GGAAAGCAATTAACCAAGACACAAAGTACAAACAAATATCACTGCGGAACAGATGTTCTACTTTGTTCTTTCAACCATAAACCACACAAAACAAGCCGGGTGGGAAATGGATGGTACTGATTTATTTGTACAAAAATACAAATTATGGCACAAGGCCGAAAAATGGGGAGGGGGAACAAAAACTTGGGTTGGTCTTCAGCTTACTCTATCCTATACCTAGCTAATCAGATTCACGACCCATGCATGCGTTACAATGATTCTCTTTCACCATAAAAATTTGTCCATCAACACTCATACTTATCATACACCAAAATACCGCAAGAACATACCAGGGACCTACAAAACGCCCCAAATGTATATAAAAATTTGTGTGTTTACAATATATACAATAGTGTACAAAAATAAATTTAAAACTTTATTCATGAAATGACATGATGGGGAGGGGGTATGAAGAAACAAAAAATCCCCAAAAATAAAAACAATTTCAAATGAATAGCATATACATGGTGTTAGTAAGACCCAAACACACCCACATAATTAAAGAGGCCGCTGTATTCTGTCTTAAAAAGACAAAATCAAGAAGCACTCTTTCTAAGGGGAATGGAGAAGCAGGGAACAAAAATAAATAGGACTGGAGAATATATAAGGCTGACCCAGCCGAGAATGAAAACGGGACAAAATAATAATGGACAATGGGAATCTCGAACTGGATCATAACAAAAGCAATGGAGCCGGGAACAGGCCAGGACAAACACATTCACTCACATTAACTAGGCACAAAAAAGACTTCTTACCTTAACCACGGGAGGGGTTCCAACGGAATCCACCCCGATGTGCCCATCAGATCTAAAAGAGAAAATCAAGGCTAGCCCCGGTCACACGAACCAGGCTCGCTGCATATACCCACCTTTCGCTGAACTCTGTCGGGTGCAGTCGTTTCCGTTCAGTTCTAATCTTCATTTTGAGCTGGTGCTCAAAATATCGGATTAGATCCTGATCCGAAAGACGACCGCCCCGCAAGACTTCCTCCAGACGCGTCATCCAAATCACCATTCTAGCCGTGGCCAGTAGCGACAGAAACACCATCCGCTTCACTCCAGAGTACGGGGGCGACACATTGTCCACAGCGTATGCGCGATCAATGAGCACAAGCTCCCGCGGCGCGATACGAGCAGTCAACTCGCCGACACGCGCCCACAACGGGCGAACGCGCGAACAATGGAAGAAGGCGTGCGCAGACGTCTCCTTAATTCCAAGGTCGCAACGTTCACAATCTGGCAAATCCGCCAGGCCCATTGCGAAACGCTTGTCATTGAGAGACAAACCATTCCGAGCCAATCGCCAGGTCAGAGAAAACTCAGAGTTGCTGAGCCAATCCGCACCTGGCGCCCAAGACCAATGAGAGCGATACTCCTCTCTCGACATGCCGAGCTTACTCCACAGTTTATCCTTCACAGCGCCCTCCACTAATCCCCGATAGAAGATTCTCCTAGGCCGTGAAAGGTCACTGGACCATGGAATGGCCCGAAGGGCCGTCAGACATTCGAGCAGGAATTTCGGCCGCCCCCAAGGCCTATTGCTAGTCCTCAGGAGCGGGGGAGTGATAGTGAGGCTAGGGAACATGTCCCTCACTACCCCCGCAAGCAACCGATCTTCCGACAACGCGCGCCTGAGAAATGCCAACCTTGAAGCGAGCACGTGGCTCCTCAAGTGCGGCATTCCCAGACCCCCATGACACGGACGGAGGCAACAGACTCCTTTGTCGACCATGTGTTTGCGTCCTCTCCACAGAAAGGAGAATAGCAAACGCTCGAGCGCCTTCTCATGATCGTCACAAAGGGGAAGTACAGACAGCCGGTAAAGGATTCTGGGAAAGAGGTATGTGACACACACCTCCGCCAGACCCTTCACGGAGAGACTCCGTCGACGCCAAATCTCGACCGACGCGCCGACCTTTGCCTGTACTTCTGACCAGTTTTTCTCCAACTGTAAGTCCGGACCGAACCAAACGGGCCGGTCAAGCTCCTCGGGAGCTTGACCGGCCCGTCCGTCCAGTCGAAGGGCCCCGGGAGGGAAACACCCTTCCAGGCACCTAACCGCAAGCCGGACGACTTGTCGCGGTTAATTCTGGCCCCTGTTACCTGTTCGTACCGTTCAAGCGCCTTCTGTACCGCCCTTATGTCCCTGCGGGAGGACACAAAGGTCGTTACGTCATCGGCGTACGCGGAAACCCTGGCTCGAGCTCCACCAGGGACAGCAATTCCACGCAGGACCGGACTGCACGTCTCGTCCCTTAGCCGGCGAAGGAGGGGCTCCAACGCCAGGACGTAAAGGAGAGGCGACAGTGGACAACCCTGTCGGACCGACCTAGACAGCGCGAAAGCGCTCGACAGCTTCCCGTTCACCTGTACCACAGCCTTGGGGGAGCGATACAGAAGGCTAATCCAGCGGCTGAAGTCGGGTTTGAATCCGGCGGCCTGCAGGACAGCAGCCAGGTAGCCATGGTCAATCCTATCAAATGCCTTGGACTGATCCAAATTGATCAGCGCGGCCTCTTCGTCGTCTTCTACACCCTCTACGATCGTGCGGATCAAGTGCAGGTTGCTCTGAATTGTTCGTCCCTTCACAGAACAAGTCTGATCCGGTTCCAACAGAGACTCGGCAACTAGCTGCAAGCGATTCGTCAGGATCTTGGCCAAAATCTTTAACTCTGTGTTTAGCAGAGTTATGGGCCTGTAATCATCTAATCCCCGCCCAACCTTCTTGCCTTTTCCCAACAGCGTGATCACGCCCCTGGTGATCCGACCGGGGATGGACCCCTGCCGAAACCAGTGGTTGAACACGACAGTCAAGAGCGGGACAAAAAGGTGCGACATCCTCAAGTACAATTCATAGGGCAAACCATCCAAACCTGGCGACTTGCCACTGCCGGTCTTCTTCAAAGCCGCGTAGACTTCGTCCTCCGTAATCTCCCCTTCGCAGCTAGCCGCTTCAGCCGGCAAAAGCCGGGGAAAGTCAGCCAAATAGCTGCGAAACTCCTCGTCACGGAGACCAGGCTCCTTGGTAAACCGGTGTTCGAAATGCTGCCGGAACGCCTCGCACATGTCGTCAGTGGACCTAAGGAGATGTCCCTCCGGGTCGCGCACCTCTCGAATGTACCGATCGCCGGCCCGACGAATTTCTTCCTTGCGCAGTTCTGCGCCCATGTTCACAGCTTCGGAAGACATCTTGCTTAACTTAGCTCTAATTACCTGGCCCATATAGCGCTCGCTAGTCGTGCGCCTCAGGGCCTCCCTGGCTAAGGCTATCTCTAGGGGATCCCCACCAGCCTCCGCCCGGGCGAAATTAGCTCTAAGTGTCTTTGCCTCCGCAGCCTTATCTAGGTTGAGCCGTTGGCTATATTTGGTGGCGAAAGACCTAATGGAGTCCTTAAGGTTAACCCACCACTTATTCGCAATGACTCGCCCAATTAACGCCCGCTGAACTAGTCTTGTCAGCTGGTCACGAAAGTCCCGCCTGTCCAGTAAGGACTGATTGAACTTCCAATAACCAGCCAACCTAGGCCTAAAGTCTAACACCACACGGGCACAAACGAGTTTGTGGTCCGTGTAGCCTAGCCAGTGGAACGTTGGACATTCTAAGAAGTCTATGTCGGCCACTCTCACTAACATCCTATCCAGGTACGCAGATACCCGGGTAGAAGGCCAATTAAGCGCCCACGTCCACATACTCCCATCCGGATGATCGACCCGGTATCTATCGACGAGACCAAATTCGTCGATCAGATCAACCAGGCTACGATCATCATTCCTCCCGCTAGCGCCCCTCCCTCTATCCCATTTGGGGGTTAGGACGGCATTCCAGTCCCCAACTAAGATTAGCCGTGTTGAATGCACCATAAAGGGCTCCAACAGCCGAAAGAAAGAGACACGCTCACCTTGCTTATTGGGCGCATAAACCACAATCAACCGGAACGATTTGCTTTTCACTGCAATATCGGCCACGATCAGCCGGCCCTCGGCACCGACATGGACAAGGTCAACCCTCGCGTCCAGGGTACGCTTGACCAGCAAAGAAACACCTCTGGCCTGCCGGCTCCCATATGCTGAATAGACGACAAAGTCGTTAGACAGCACACACGAGTCGACATCGCAAACAAAGTGAGTCTCTTGGATCGCGGCCACATCCACGCCGAAGGACAAGAGGTCACGAAGCAGGCGAGCCGCCTTACCCCGATCCCTCAGGCCCTTCGCATTTAAACTGGCTATCTTGATAGACATCTTTTAAACCTGTAAAATATAAAGAAGAAACGCATCAACTTTAAACATGGGCACATACCGGGTAAAAATCATTGGGGGAAAGGACCCCGACGGACTGTCCAAGGGAACCAGTTCCTATATCGGACGTAACCCGTCCGTCATGGACAATACCGCCAACGTCCGTTGGGTATGTTAATTTTACCACCCTATACAAACAGGGGTGGAGCAAAACTGGGAGACGCCCGGCACAATTTTTGGCCATCTTACACAATTCAGGAGTTCCACTCCTCAACATGACAATGTTAGGATACAGTCTCTCAGCAGCCTCCACGTGGTCCCATACACGTAGATTCCCCCCTGTAGTCCTAATGAGGGTGATTACGCCCGGGGCCTCAGGGAAATTAAATGGGTCCTCTGAGGACTTACCATTTATTTCTTTCAGCTTAAGGAGCGGCTTCAGAAGTGCACGCCTTTGCGCACTCCACTCCTTTGCTATCTCTTTAGCGTCTACTCTCATCAGGGCTTCCCCCTTTGGCAGGGATTTTTTCTTTTTGGGCTGGGAAACCGTAGGAGAAGGGGTGGGAGAGGGGGTAAGTGATTTTCTTGGTAAAAGGGGGGTCAGCTTGAAGGCCGGGGACTGGGAAAGATGTTTACTAGCTTTACGGGGGGAAGATGGGAGGCTGCTTGCTTTTTTAGCATAAGTGTCCTTTGGTCTCTCCGGGGACACGGGTAGGGAGACAGCTGCTTGAGTCTTCCTGCTGCTGCTACGACTCTTCCTTTGCATTTTTGCAATGCATTCTTCCTCCTCTTCTTCTTCTTTTGCCCTGCTCCTCTTCAGGGATGACGACCTGGCTTCCTGGCTGTCGACCACCATGTCTTCCTGCAGGGAATGCTTGATTTTTCCCTGGGGGACATCCTGCTTGGCTGGCGACGGCGGCGGAGGTTTTGTCGCTTTCTTCTGGGGCGACCTCTTTTCCTTGGGAGGGGGCGATGGAGTAGGCGGTGTCACTGGAGTCCTGCTGGGATGCTTCTCCACCGACGGCTGGCTTTTGGCTTTGGCGCCCTTCCTGCCAACCGTCTTCCACTCCCCCTCCTTTGGTTCTGCGGCACTCTTCTTAGGTTCTTCTGTCTTCTCTGGTGCCGGGGTCTGTGGAGGCTGGGCCTTAGACGCTGGATTTTTTGCGGGACACGCCTTGGCCACGTGCTCAGATGCCCCACAGACCCAACAAAAGGGCTTCCTCCCTTCCACAATCACAAAAATTGCTCTCTTTCCGCAAGTAATAATATTCGGGATGTCCGCCAACTTCTTTCGAGCGGCCATTAGCTGCAGAGTGACATCCCCAGTCTGATAGCCTCTCTTCGAGAGAATCGAAGATACCTCCGCCACCTTGCCGAACTGCGTAAAGAACGCCCCAATATGGTCCATGCAGATGTCCATTGGCACACCATGTAGCGTGATTTTAGCCTTGCGCGTGCCCATGTATTCCGTCTGTAAGAGGAGCGACCTGGTCTCCAAGGTCGTTCCGGCCAAATTCTTCGCCTCCTCTTCCGTGCCAAGCAGGATGTCCCACGTGGCGTGACTACGCCTGGCCACCATTTTTGCTTTTATATTAAGGGCTCCAATGGCCTCCTCCACCACATCCCTGCTGACCCCATTGAATTTTTGGCTTTTAGGATCCTTGGTCAGCAGGGAGAGGATCCTGGGCTCGATGTTACTCAGATTCTCCGGCACAGACATGAGCTCCGTTCCTGAAATGAAGTCTGCGTACTTGGCTTTTACGGCCTCATAGTAAGCTGAGTCTTTCATCACTTTCTTGATGGTCCCTCCACTCCAAGCCTTGCCGGAGGGAACCGGTGATACAGGAATCGGCTGGCCACCCTCCTTCGAAGTGGAGGGAACTGGCGATACTGGTCGTCCTGGTACTTCCATCGTCATAGGTACTCCTGTTGAGGGGGGTGTTGCAGTGGCTGGCGGCAGCTGCCAGTCCCCCTCTCTTCCTCCCACCGAGGCCGAGGTGGGAGGAACGACTTCCACCGGCCCATTAGAGGCCATTGCCACAAAGTGGCCGAACACCGGATAATTGCTTTCCGGTGTTTCGCGTCCTAGGACATTACTTAGCGCTGGCCCGAGCTATAAACTCGGGCTGGAAAGCAATTAACCAAGACACAAAGTACAAACAAATATCACTGCGGAACAGATGTTCTACTTTGTTCTTTCAACCATAAACCACACAAAACAAGCCGGGTGGGAAATGGATGGTAATTATTTATTTGTACCAACAATACAAATTCTGGCACAAGGCCAACAAATGGGAGGGGGAACAAAAACTTGGGATGGTCTTCCGTAACTCTATCCTATACCTAGCTAATCAGATTCACGACCCATACATACGTTACAATTTTCTCATTCACCATAAAAATTTGTCCATCAACACTCATACTTATCATACACCAAAATACCGCAGTAACATACCAGGGACCTAAAAACGCCCCAAATGTACATAAAAATTTGTGTATTTACAATATTTACAATAGTGTACAAAAAATAAATTTAAAACTTTATTCATGAAATGACATGATGGGGAGGGGGAATGAAGAAACAAAAATCCCCAAAACAAAAAACAATTTCAAATGAATATATATATACACAATGTTAGTAAGACCCAAACACACGCACATAATTAAAGAGGCCACTGTATTCTGCCTTAAAAGACAAAATCAAGCCGCTCTCTTTCTAAGGGGAATGGAGAAGCAGGGAACAAAAATAAATTGGACTGGAGAATGTATAAGGCTGACCCAGCCGCGAGTGAAAACGGGACAAAATAATACTTGGACAATGGGAATCTCGAACTGGATCATAACAAAAGCACTGGAGCCGGGAACAGGCCAGGACAAACACATTCACTCACATTAACTAGGCACAAAAAAGACTTCTACCTTAACCATGGGCGGGGTTCCAAAGGAATCCACCCCGATGCAACTAGCAGATCTAAAAGAGAAAATCAAGGCTAGCCCCGGTCACGCGAACCAGGCTCGCCGCATATACCCACCTTTCGCTGAACTCTGTCGGGTGCAGCCGTTTCCTTTCAGTTCTAATCTTCATTTTGAGCTGGTGCTCAAAATATCGGATTAGATCCTGATCCGAAAGACGACCTCCCCGCAAGACTTCCTCCAGACGCGTCATCCAAATCACCATTCTAGCCGTGGCCAGTAGCGACAGAAACACCATCCGCTTCACTCCAGAGTACGGGGGCGACACATTGTCCACAGCGTATGCGCGATCAATGAGCACAAGCTCCCGCGGCGCGATACGAGCAGTCAACTCGCCGACACGCGCCCACAACGGGCGAACGCGCGAACAATGGAAGAAGGCGTGCGCAGACGTCTCCTTAATTCCAAGGACGCAACGTTCACAATCTGGCAAATCCGCCAGGCCCATTGCGAAACGCTTGTCGTTGAGAGACAAACCATTCCGAGCCAATCGCCAGGTTAGAGAGAACTCAGAGTTGCTGAGCCAATCCGCACCTGGCGCCCAAGACCAATGTGAGCGATACTCCTCTCTCGACATGCCAAGCTTACTCCACAGCTCATCCTTCACGGCGCCCTCCACTAATCCCCGATAGAAGATTCTCCTAGGCCGTGAAAGGTCACTGGACCATGGAATGGCCCGAAGGGCCGTCAGACATTCGAGCAGGAATTTCGGCCGCCCCCAAGGCCTATTGCTAGTCCTTAGGAGCGGGGGAGTGATAGTGAGGCTAGGGAACATGTCCCTCACTACCCCCGCAAGTAACCGATCTTCCTCCAACGCGCGCCTGAGGAATGCCAACCTCGAAGCGAGCCCGTGGCTCCTCAAGTGCGGCATCCCCAGACCCCCTTGACACGGACGGAGGCAACAGACTCCTTTGTCGACCATGTGTTTGCGTCCTCTCCACAGAAAGGAGAATAGCAAACGCTCGAGCGCCTTCTCATGATCGTCACAAAGGGGAAGTACAGACAGCCGGTAAAGGATTCTGGGAAAGAGGTATGTGACACACACCTCCGCCAGACCCTTCACGGAGAGACTCCGTCGACGCCAAATCTCGACCGACGCGCCGACCTTTGCCTGTACTTCTGACCAGTTTTTCTCCAACTGTAAGTCCGGACCGAACCAAACGGGCCGGTCAAGCTCCTCGGAGCTTGACCGGCCCGTCCGTCCAGTCGAAGGGCCCCGGGAGGGAAACACCCTTCCAGGCACCTAACCGCAAGCCGGACGACTTGTCGCGGTTAATTCTGGCCCCTGTTACCTGTTCGTACCGTTCAAGCGCCTTCTGTACCGCCCTTATGTCCCTGCGGGAGGACACAAAGGTCGTTACGTCATCGGCGTACGCGGAAACCCTGGCTCGAGCTCCACCAGGGACAGCAATTCCACGCAGGACCGGACTGCACGTCTCGTCCCTTAGCCGGCGAAGGAGGGGCTCCAACGCCAGGACGTAAAGGAGAGGCGACAGTGGACAACCCTGTCGGACCGACCTAGACAGCGCGAAAGCGCTCGACAGCTTCCCGTTCACCTGTACCACAGCCTTGGGGGAGCGATACAGAAGGCTAATCCAGCGGCTGAAGTCGGGTTTGAATCCGGCGGCCTGCAGGACAGCAGCCAGGTAGCCATGGTCAATCCTATCAAATGCCTTGGACTGATCCAAATTGATCAGCGCGGCCTCTTCGTCGTCTTCTACACCCTCTACGATCGTGCGGATCAAGTGCAGGTTGCTCTGAATTGTTCGTCCCTTCACAGAACAAGTCTGATCCGGTTCCAACAGAGACTCGGCAACTAGCTGCAAGCGATTCGTCAGGATCTTGGCCAAAATCTTTAACTCTGTGTTTAGCAGAGTTATGGGCCTGTAATCATCTAATCCCCGCCCAACCTTCTTGCCTTTTCCCAACAGCGTGATCACGCCCCTGGTGATCCGACCGGGGATGGACCCCTGCCGAAACCAGTGGTTGAACACGACAGTCAAGAGCGGGACAAAAAGGTGCGACATCCTCAAGTACAATTCATAGGGCAAACCATCCAAACCTGGCGACTTGCCACTGCCGGTCTTCTTCAAAGCCGCGTAGACTTCGTCCTCCGTAATCTCCCCTTCGCAGCTAGCCGCCTCAGCCGGCAAAAGCCGGGGAAAGTCAGCCAAACAGCCGCGAAACCCCCCGTCACGGAGACCAGGCTCCTTGGCAAACCGGTGTTCGAAATGCTGCCGGAACGCCTCGCACACGTCGTCAGTGGACCCAAGGAGATGTCCCTCCGGGTCGCGCACCCCTCGAATGCACCGATCGCCGGCCCGACGAACCTCCTCCTTGCGCAGCTCCGCGCCCACGCTCACAGCTTCGGAAGACATCTTGCTTAACTCAGCTCCAATTACCTGGCCCATATAGCGCTCGCCAGTCGTGCGCCCCAGGGCCTCCCCGGCCAAGGCCATATCCAGGGGATCCCCACCAGCCTCCGCCCGGGCGAAATCAGCTCCAAGCGTCTCTGCCTCCGCAGCCCCATCTAGTTTGAGCCGTTGGCTATATTTGGTGGCGAAAGACCTAATGGAGTCCTTAAGGTTAACCCACCACTCATTCCCAATGACTCGCCCAATCAACGACCGCTGAACTAGTCTTGTCAGCTGGTCACGAAAGTCCCGCCTGTCCAGTAAGGACTGATTGAACTTCCAATAACCAGCCAACCTAGGCCTAAAGTCTAACACCACACGGGCACAAACGAGTTTGTGGTCCGTGTAGCCTAGCCAGTGGAACGTTGGACATTCTAAGAAGTCTATGTCGGCCACTCTCACTAACATCCTATCCAGGTACGCAGATACCCGGGTAGAAGGCCAATTAAGCGCCCACGTCCACATATTCCCATCCGGATGATCGACCCGGTATCTATCGACGAGACCAAATTCGTCGATCAGATCAACCAGGCTACGATCATCATTCCTCCCGCTAGCGCCCCTCCCTCTATCCCATTTGGGGGTTAGGACGGCATTCCAGTCCCCAACTAAGATTAGCCGTGTTGAATGCACCATAAAGGGCTCCAACAGCCGAAAGAAAGAGACACGCTCACCTTGCTTATTGGGCGCATAAACCACAATCAACCGGAACGATTTGCTTTTCACTGCAATATCGGCCACGATCAGCCGGCCCTCGGCACCGACATGGACAAGGTCAATCCTCGCGTCCAGGGTACGCTTGACCAGCAAAGAAACACCTCTGGCATGCCGGCTCCCATATGCTGAATAGACGACAAAGTCGTTAGACAGCACACACGAGTCGACTTCGCAAACAAAGTGAGTCTCTTGGATCGCGGCCACATCCACGCCGAAGGACAAGAGGTCACGAAGCAGGCGAGCCGCCTTACCCCGATCCCTCAGGCCCTTCGCATTTAAACTGGCTATCTTAATAGACATCTTTTAGACCTGAAAAAGAAAAAGAAAAACAGGCAACAAAGGCTGTCTAGATGCATACAGGACGAAAATCTCTGGCAGACAGGACCCCGACGGACTGTCCCAGGGAACCAGTTCCTATGTCGGACGTAATCCGTCCGTCTGAGACAATACCGCCGACGTCCGTGGGGTATGTTAGCTTTACCACCCTATATACCGAGGGGTGGAGCAAAACCGGGAACCGACCCGCACAATTTTTGGACATTTTTTTAAGCTCCGGCGTGTTGTCCTTGTAAATGTTTATTTTCGGATACATTTTCACAACTTCTGAGATGTGGTCCCAGACCCTGAGGTTTCCCCCGGTGCTCCGCACCAGGGTAATTACGCCCGGGGCCTGTGGAAAGTTCATCGGATTCTCTGTGGAGAGATCCTCCACAGTGGTCAGTTTCAAGAGCGGCTTCAGGAGTTTTCTCCTCTGCGAAGACCACTCTGCTATTATGTTGTCGTCCACCCTCATGAGTGCTTGTCCTTGAGGGAGCCCTCTTTTCTTTTTGGACCGAGCGGGAGTGGGTACAGGAGAAGGGGAGGGAGAGGGGGTTGAGTCACTGGCTTTTTTCAGGGGGGTCAACTTAAAGGTAGGGGGCTGGGCCGCTTTCCGCGGGGATGAAGGAAGGCTTCTTGCTTTCTCCGCATAGGAATGACGAACCGGCGAGACCGGCAGTGAAGAGCATTTCTCCGCTCTCCTTCTTCTCTCCGAACTCCTACTTCTCCTCCGGCTCTTTATATTCTCTTGCTGTTCCTCTTCGTCCTCTCTCCCTCGCTTCAAGGACGATGCTCTTTCCACGTCCATTTTTTCCACCGTGTCCTTTCTGGGTGAGGAATCTCTTTCCTTTCCCTGTTTGGTCACTGCTTTCGTTGGTGAGGGCTCTTTCTGTTTCGCCGGTGCCTTGACAGGAGACGGCACCTTCACCGGCACCTTCGCCGGAGAAGGCGTTTTAGCCTTCTTCCTGCCAACCACCTGCCACTCACCCTCCTTGTCAGCTGCCGGTGCTGATGGAGCTGGTGTTGTTGGTGGAGCTGATGTTGCTGGTGTCGCCTTCGCTTGCAGCTGCTTGGTTGGTTGGGCCTTTGGGGCCGGATTCCTTGCTGGGCACGCCTTAGCGACGTGATCCGCCGCCCCACAGGCCCAACAGCAGGGCTTCCTGCCCTCAACCACCACGAAGATGGCCCGCTTCCTGCAGGTGAGGACATTCGGGATCTCTGCGATCTTTTTCTTGGAAAGGGTTACCTGCAGGGCCATGTCCCCTGTCAGGAAACCCGCCTTGGAGCGCAACGCCTTGACTTCCGCAACCCTTCCATACTGGGCAAAAAAGGCCCCGATGTGGTCCTGGGAAATGTCCAATGGGACGCCGTGCAAAGTAATTTTTGCCTTGCGCGTTCCCATATACTCCGTCTGAAATTCTAGCGTTTTGGTCTCCAGGACCACACCAGCCAGCTGCTTGGCCTCCTCGGCCGTACCAAGCAGAACGTCCCACGTGGCTCCGCTTCGCCTCTCCACAGCCCTGGCTCTGATCTTCAGAGTCTTTATAGCCTCCTCGAATGTATCCCTGTTAATCCCCACAAACTTATGAGTTTTGGGGTCCTTCGTTATGAGGGATATAGTTCTGGCCTCGATACTGGCCAACTCTTCAGGCACCGACAACAGCTCCGTGCCCGAGATGTATTTAGCATATTTATCCCTTAATTCTTCGTAGTAAGTTTCCCCCTTCATCGGGACCTTTCCTCCTTTCCAACCGGAGGTGGAAGGTTTGGGGGATCCAGGTGCTACTGCTTCCAATACCGGTACTGGTCCGGGTCCTGGTGCTGATACCTCTGCTGGAACTGAGGGTGACACCCTTGGCGGCAACTGCCAGTCACCCTCCTTTCCTCCCACCGACGCCATGGTGGGAGGAACGACTTCTACCGGCCCATCCGTGGCCATTGCCACAAAGTGGCCGAACACCGGATAATTGCTTTCCGGTGTTTCGCGTCCTAGGACACTACTTAGCGCTGGCCCGAGCTATAAACTCGGGCTGGAAAGCAATTAACCAAGACACAAAGTACAAACAAATATCACTGCGGAACAGATGTTCTACTTTGTTCTTTTCAACCATAAACCACACAAAACAAGCCGGGTGGGAAATGGATGGTACTTATTTATTTATGCAAAGTACATAAATTCTGGCACAAGGCCAACAAATGGGAGGGGGAACAAAAACTTGGGTTGGTCTTCCGTAACTATCTTATACCTAGCTAATCAGATTCACGACCCATACATACGTTACAATTTTCTCATTCACCATAAAAATTTGTCCATCAACACTCATACTTATCATACACCAAAATACCGCAAGAACATACCAGGGACCTACAAAACGCCCCAAATGTACATAAAAATTTGTGTATTTACAATATATACAATAGTGTACAAAAATAAATTTAAAACTTTATTCATGAAATGACATGATGGGGAGGGGGTATGAAGAAACAAAAAATCCCCAAAACAAAAACAATTTCAAATGAATATATATACACAATGTTAGTAAGACCCAAACACACCCACATAATTAAAGAGGCCACTGTATTCTGCCTTAAAAAGACAAAATCAAGCAGCTCTCTTTCTAAGGGGAATGGAGAAGCAGGGGGCAAAAATAAATTGGACTGGAGAATGTATAAGGCTGACCCAGCCGAGAGTGAAAAACGGGACAAAATAATACTTGGACAATGGGAATCTCGAACTGGATCATAACAAAAGCAATGTAGCCGGGAACAGGCCAGGACAAACACATTCACTCACATTAACTAGGCACAAAAAAGACTTCTAACCTTAACCACGGGCGGGGTTCCAAAGGAATCCACCCCGATGCAACTAGCAGATCTAAAAGAGAAAATCAAGGCTAGCCCCGGTCACGCGAACCAGGCTCGCTGCATATACCCACCTTTCGCTGAACTCTGTCGGGTGCAGCCGTTTCCGTTCAGTTCTAATCTTCATTTTGAGCTGGTGCTCAAAATATCGGATTAGATCCTGATCCGAAAGACGACCTCCCCGCAAGACTTCCTCCAGACGCGTCATCCAAATCACCATTCTAGCCGTGGCCAGTAGCGACAGAAACACCATCCGCTTCACTCCAGAGTACGGGGGCGACACATTGTCCACAGCGTATGCGCGATCAATGAGCACAAGCTCCCGCGGCGCGATACGAGCAGTCAACTCGCCGACACGCGCCCACAACGGGCGAACGCGCGAACAATGGAAGAAGGCGTGCGCAGACGTCTCCTTAATTCCAAGGACGCAACGTTCACAATCTGGCAAATCCGCCAGGCCCATTGCGAAACGCTTGTCGTTGAGAGACAAACCATTCCGAGCCAATCGCCAGGTCAGAGAAAACTCAGAGTTGCTGAGCCAATCCGCACCTGGCGCCCAAGACCAATGAGAGCGATACTCCTCTCTCGACATGCCAAGCTTACTCCACAGTTCATCCTTCACGGCGCCCTCCACTAATCCCCGATAGAAGATTCTCCTAGGCCGTGAAAGGTCACTGGACCATGGAATGGCCCGAAGGGCCGTCAGACATTCGAGCAGGAATTTCGGCCGCCCCCAAGGCCTATTGCTAGTCCTTAGGAGCGGGGGAGTGATAGTGAGGCTAGGGAACATGTCCCTCACTACCCCCGCAAGCAACCGATCTTCCTCCAACGCGCGCCTGAGAAATGCCAACCTTGAAGCGAGCACGTGGCTCCTCAAGTGCGGCATCCCCAGACCCCCTTGACACGGACGGAGGCAACAGACTCCTTTGTCGACCATGTGTTTGCGTCCTCCCCACAGACAGGAGAATAGCAAACGCTCGAGCGCCTTCTCATGATCGTCACAAAGGGGAAGTACAGACAGCCGGTAAAGGATTCTGGGAAAGAGGTATGTATTACACACCTCCGCCAGACCCTTCACGGAGAGACTCCGTCGACGCCAAATCTCGACCGACGCGCCGACCTTTGCCTGTACTTCTGACCAGTTTTTCTCCAACTGTAAGTCCGGACCGAACCAAACTCCGAGGAGCTTGACCGGCCCGTCCGTCCAGTCGAAGGGCCCCGGGAGGGAAACACCCTTCCAGGCACCTAACCGCAAGCCGGACGACTTGTCGCGGTTAATTCTGGCCCCTGTTACCTGTTCGTACCGTTCAAGCGCCTTCTGTACCGCCCTTATGTCCCTGCGGGAGGACACAAAGGTCGTTACGTCATCGGCGTACGCGGAAACCCTGGCTCGAGCTCCACCAGGGACAGCAATTCCACGCAGGACCGGACTGCACGTCTCGTCCCTTAGCCGGCGAAGGAGAGGCTCCAACGCCAGGACGTAAAGGAGAGGCGACAGTGGACAACCCTGTCGGACCGACCTAGACAGCGCGAAAGCGCTCGACAGCTTCCCGTTCACCTGTACCACAGCCTTGGGGGAGCGATACAGAAGGCTAATCCAGCGGCTGAAGTCGGGTTTGAATCCGGCGGCCTGCAGGACAGCAGCCAGGTAGCCATGGTCAATCCTATCAAATGCCTTGGACTGATCCAAATTGATCAGCGCGGCCTCTTCGTCGTCTTCTACACCCTCTACGATCGTGCGAATCAAGTGCAGGTTGCTCTGAATTGTTCGTCCCTTCACAGAACAAGTCTGATCCGGTTCCAACAGAGACTCGGCAACTAGCTGCAAGCGATTCGTCAGGATCTTGGCCAAAATCTTTAACTCTGTGTTTAGCAGAGTTATGGGCCTGTAATCATCTAATCCCCGCCCAACCTTCTTGCCTTTTCCCAACAGCGTGATCACGCCCCTGGTGATCCGACCGGGGATGGACCCCTGCCGAAACCAGTGGTTGAACACGACAGTCAAGAGCGGGACAAAAAGGTGCGACATCCTCAAGTACAATTCATAGGGCAAACCATCCAAACCTGGCGACTTGCCACTGCCGGTCTTCTTCAAAGCCGCGTAGACTTCGTCCTCCGTAATCTCCCCTTCGCAGCTAGCCGCTTCAGCCGGCAAAAGCCGGGGAAAGTCAGCCAAATAGCTGCGAAACTCCTCGTCACGGAGACCAGGCTCCTTGGTAAACCGGTGTTCGAAATGCTGCCGGAACGCCTCGCACATGTCGTCAGTGGACCGAAGGAGATGCCCCTCCGGGTCGCGCACCTCTCGAATGTACCGATCGCCGGCCCGACGAATTTCTTCCTTGCGCAGTTCTGCGCCCACGCTCACAGCTTCGGAAGACATCTTGCTTAACTCAGCTCCAATTACCTGGCCCATATAGCGCTCGCCAGTCGTGCGCCCCAGGGCCTCCCCGGCCAAGGCCATATCCAGGGGATCCCCACCAGCCTCCGCCCGGGCGAAATCAGCTCCAAGCGTCTCTGCCTCCGCAGCCCCATCTAGTTTGAGCCGTTGGCTATATTTGGTGGCGAAAGACCTAATGGAGTCCTTAAGGTTAACCCACCACTTATTCCCAATGACTCGCCCAATTAACGCCCGCTGACCTAGTTTTGTCAGCTGGTCACGAAAGTCCCGCCTGTCCAGTAAGGACTGATTGAACTTCCAATAACCAGCCAACCTAGGCCTAAAGTCTCACGCCACACGGGCACAAACAAGTTTGTGGTCCGTGTAGCCTAGCCAGTGGAACGTTGGACATTCTAAGAAGTCTATGTCGGCCACTCTCACTAACATCCTATCCAGGTACGCAGATACCCGGGTAGAAGGCCAATTAAGCGCCCACGTCCACATACTCCCATCCGGATGATCGACCCGGTATCTATCGACGAGACCAAATTCGTCGATCAGATCAACCAGGCTACGATCATCATTCCTCCCGCTAGCGCCCCTCCCTCTATCCCATTTGGGGGTTAGGATGGCATTCCAGTCCCCAACTAAGAATAGCCGTGTTGAATGCACCATAAAGGGCTCCAACAGCCGAAAGAAAGAGACACGCTCACCTTGCTTATTGGGCGCATAAACCACAATCAACCGGAACGATTTGCTTTTCACTGCAATATCGGCCACGATCAGCCGGCCCTCGGCACCGACATGGACAAGGTCAACCTTCGCGTCCAGGGTACGCTTGACCAGCAAAGAAACACCTCTGGCATGCCGGCTCCCATATGCTGAATAGACGACAAAGTCGTTAGACAGCACACACTAGTCGACTTCGCAAACAAAGTGAGTCTCTTGGATCGCGGCCACATCCACGCCGAAGGACAAGAGGTCACGAAGCAGGCGAGCCGCCTTACCCCGATCCCTCAGGCCCTTCGCATTCAAGCTGGCTATCTTAATAGACATCTTTTAAACCTGAAAAAAGAAAAAGAAAAAACAGGCAACAAAGGCTGTCTAGATGCATACAGGACGAAAATCTCTGGCAGACAGGACCCCGACGGACTGTCCCAGGGAACCAGTTCCTATGTCGGACGTAATCCGTCCGTCTGAGACAATACCGCCGACGTCCGTGGGGTATGTTAGCTTTACCACCCTATATACCGAGGGGTGGAGCAAAACCGGGAACCGACCCGCACAATTTTTGGACATTTTTTTAAGCTCCGGCGTGTTGTCCTTGTAAATGTTTATTTTCGGATACATTTTCACAACTTCTGAGATGTGGTCCCAGACCCTGAGGTTTCCCCCGGTGCTCCGCACCAGGGTAATTACGCCCGGGGCCTGTGGAAAGTTCATCGGATTCTCTGTGGAGAGATCCTCCACAGTGGTCAGTTTTAAGAGCGGCTTCAGGAGTTTTCTCCTCTGCGAAGACCACTCTGCTATTATGTTGTCGTCCACCCTCATGAGTGCTTGTCCTTGAGGGAGCCCTCTTTTCTTTTTGGACCGAGCGGGAGTGGGTACAGTAGAAGGGGAGGGAGAGGGGGTTGAGTCACTGGCTTTTTTCAGGGGGGTCAACTTAAAGGTGGGGGGCTGGGCCGCTTTCCGCGGGGATGAAGGAAGGCTTCTTGCTTTCTCCGCATAGGAATGACGAACCGGCGAGACCGGCAGTGAAGAGCATTTCTCCGCTCTCCTTCTTCTCTCCGAACTCCTACTTCTCCTCCGGCTCTTTATATTCTCTTGCTGTTCCTCTTCGTCCTCTCTCCCTCGCTTCAAGGACGATGCTCTTTCCACGTCCATTTTTTCCACCGTGTCCTTTCTGGGTGAGGAATCTCTTTCCTTTCCCTGTTTGGTCACTGCTTTCGTTGGTGAGGGCTCTTTCTGTTTCGCCGGTGCCTTGACAGGAGACGGCACCTTCACCGGCACCTTCGCCGGAGAAGGCGTTTTAGCCTTCTTCCTGCCAACCACCTGCCACTCACCCTCCTTGTCAGCTGCCGGTGCTGATGGAGCTGGTGTTGTTGGTGGAGCTGATGTTGCTGGTGTCGCCTTCGCTTGCAGCTGCTTGGTTGGTTGGGCCTTTGGGGCCGGATTCCTTGCTGGGCACGCCTTAGCGACGTGATCCGCCGCCCCACAGGCCCAACAGCAGGGCTTCCTGCCCTCAACCACCACGAAGATGGCCCGCTTCCTGCAGGTGAGGACATTCGGGATCTCTGCGATCTTTTTCTTGGAAAGGGTTACCTGCAGGGCCATGTCCCCTGTCAGGAAACCCGCCTTGGAGCGCAACGCCTTGACTTCCGCAACCCTTCCATACTGGGCAAAAAAGGCCCCGATGTGGTCCTGGGAAATGTCCAATGGGACGCCGTGCAAAGTAATTCTTGCCTTGCGCGTTCCCATATACTCCGTCTGAAATTCTAGCGTTTTGGTCTCCAGGACCACACCAGCCAACTGCTTGGCCTCCTCGGCCGTACCAAGCAGAACGTCCCACGTGGCTCCGCTTCGCCTCTCCACAGCCCTGGCTCTGATCTTCAGAGTCTTTATAGCCTCCTCGAATGTATCCCTGTTAATCCCCACAAACTTATGAGTTTTGGGGTCCTTCGTTATGAGGGATATAGTTCTGGCCTCGATACTGGCCAACTCTTCAGGCACCGACAACAGCTCCGTGCCAGAGATGTATTTCGCATATTTATCCCTTAATTCTTCGTAGTAAGTTTCCCCCTTCATCGGGACCTTTCCTCCTTTCCAACCGGAGGTGGAAGGTTTGGGGGATCCAGGTGCTACTGCTTCCAATACCGGTACTGGTCCGGGTCCTGGAGCTGATACCTCTGCTGGAACTGAGGGTGACTCCCGTGGCGGTAATTGCCAGTCACCCTCCTTTCCTCCCACCGAGGCCGTGGTGGGAGGCACGACTTCTACCGGCCCATCTGTGGCCATTGCCACAAAGTGGCCGAACACCGGATAATTGCTTTCCGGTGTTTCGCGTCCTAGGACACTACTTAGCGCTGGCCCGAGCTATAAACTCGGGCTGGAAAGCAATTAACCAAGACACAAAGTACAAACAAATATCACTGCGGAACAGATGTTCTACTTTGTTCTTTTCAACCATAAACCACACAAAACAAGCCGGGTTGGAAATGGATGGTACTGATTTATTTGTACAAAAATACAAATTATGGCACAAGGCCGAAAAATGGGGAGGGGGAACAAAAACTTGGGTTGGTCTTCAGCTTACTCTATCCTATACCTAGCTAATCAGATTCACGACCCATGCATGCGTTACAATGATTCTCTTTCACCATAAAAATTTGTCCATCAACACTCATACTTATCATACACCAAAATACCGCAAGAACATACCAGGGACCTACAAAACGCCCCAAATGTACATAAAAATTTGTGTATTTACAATATATACAATAGTGTACAAAAATAAATTTAAAACTTTATTCATGAAATGACATGATGGGGAGGGGGTATGAAGAAACAAAAAATCCCCAAAACAAAAACAATTTCAAATGAATATATATACACAATGTTAGTAAGACCCAAACACACCCACATAATTAAAGAGGCCACTGTATTCTGCCTTAAAAGGACAAAATCAAGCAGCTCTCTTTCTAAGGGGAATGGAGAAGCAGGGGGCAAAAATAAATTGGACTGGAGAATGTATAAGGCTGACCCAGCCGAGAGTGAAAAACGGGACAAAATAATACTTGGACAATGGGAATCTCGAACTGGATCATAACAAAAGCAATGTAGCCGGGAACAGGCCAGGACAAACACATTCACTCACATTAACTAGGCACAAAAAAGACTTCTAACCTTAACCACGGGCGGGGTTCCAAAGGAATCCACCCCGATGCAACTAGCAGATCTAAAAGAGAAAATCAAGGCTAGCCCCGGTCACGCGAACCAGGCTCGCTGCATATACCCACCTTTCGCTGAACTCTGTCGGGTGCAGCCGTTTCCGTTCAGTTCTAATCTTCATTTTGAGCTGGTGCTCAAAATATCGGATTAGATCCTGATCCGAAAGACGACCTCCCCGCAAGACTTCCTCCAGACGCGTCATCCAAATCACCATTCTAGCCGTGGCCAGTAGCGACAGAAACACCATCCGCTTCACTCCAGAGTACGGGGGCGACACATTGTCCACAGCGTATGCGCGATCAATGAGCACAAGCTCCCGCGGCGCGATACGAGCAGTCAACTCGCCGACACGCGCCCACAACGGGCGAACGCGCGAACAATGGAAGAAGGCGTGCGCAGACGTCTCCTTAATTCCAAGGACGCAACGTTCACAATCTGGCAAATCCGCCAGGCCCATTGCAAAACGCTTGTCGTTGAGAGACAAACCATTCCGAGCCAATCGCCAGGTCAGAGAAAACTCAGAGTTGCTGAGCCAATCCGCACCTGGCGCCCAAGACCAATGAGAGCGATACTCCTCTCTCGACATGCCGAGCTTACTCCACAGTTCATCCTTCACGGCGCCCTCCACTAATCCCCGATAGAAGATTCTCCTAGGCCGTGAAAGGTCACTGGACCATGGAATGGCCCGAAGGGCCGTCAGACATTCGAGCAGGAATTTCGGTCGCCCCCAAGGCCTATTGCTAGTCCTTAGGAGCGGGGGAGTGATAGTGAGGCTAGGGAACATGTCCCTCACTACCCCCGCAAGCAACCGATCTTCCTCCAACGCGCGCCTGAGAAATGCCAACCTCGAAGCGAGCACGTGGCTCCTCAAGTGCGGCATTCCCAGACCCCCATGACACGGACGGAGGCAACAGACTCCTTTGTCGACCATGTGTTTGCGTCCTCTCCACAGACAGGAGAATAGCAAACGCTCGAGCGCCTTCTCATGATCGTCACAAAGGGGAAGTACAGACAGCCGGTAAAGGATTCTGGGAAAGAGGTATGTGACACACACCTCCGCCAGACCCTTCACGGAGAGACTCCGTCGACGCCAAATCTCGACCGACGCGCCGACCTTTGCCTGTACTTCTGACCAGTTTTTCTCCAACTGTAAGTCCGGACCGAACCAAACTCCGAGGAGCTTGACCGGCCCGTCCGTCCAGTCGAAGGGCCCCGGGAGGGAAACACCCTTCCAGGCACCTAACCGCAAGCCGGACGACTTGTCGCGGTTAATTCTGGCCCCTGTTACCTGTTCGTACCGTTCAAGCGCCTTCTGTACCGCCCTTATGTCCCTGCGGGAGGACACAAAGGTCGTTACGTCATCGGCGTACGCGGAAACCCTGGCTCGAGCTCCACCAGGGACAGCAATTCCACGCAGGACCGGACTGCACGTCTCGTCCCTTAGCCGGCGAAGGAGGGGCTCCAACGCCAGGACGTAAAGGAGAGGCGACAGTGGACAACCCTGTCGGACCGACCTAGACAGCGCGAAAGCGCTCGACAGCTTCCCGTTCACCTGTACCACAGCCTTGGGGGAGCGATACAGAAGGCTAATCCAGCGGCTGAAGTCGGGTTTGAATCCGGCGGCCTGCAGGACAGCAGCCAGGTAGCCATGGTCAATCCTATCAAATGCCTTGGACTGATCCAAATTGATCAGCGCGGCCTCTTCGTCGTCTTCTACACCCTCTACGATCGTGCGAATCAAGTGCAGGTTGCTCTGAATTGTTCGTCCCTTCACAGAACAAGTCTGATCCGGTTCCAACAGAGACTCGGCAACTAGCTGCAAGCGATTCGTCAGGATCTTGGCCAAAATCTTTAACTCTGTGTTTAGCAGAGTTATGGGCCTGTAATCATCTAATCCCCGCCCAACCTTCTTGCCTTTTCCCAACAGCGTGATCACGCCCCTGGTGATCCGACCGGGGATGGACCCCTGCCGAAACCAGTGGTTGAACACGACAGTCAAGAGCGGGACAAAAAGGTGCGACATCCTCAAGTACAATTCATAGGGCAAACCATCCAAACCTGGCGACTTGCCACTGCCGGTCTTCTTCAAAGCCGCGTAGACTTCGTCCTCCGTAATCTCCCCTTCGCAGCTAGCCGCTTCAGCCGGCAAAAGCCGGGGAAAGTCAGCCAAATAGCTGCGAAACTCCTCGTCACGGAGACCAGGCTCCTTGGTAAACCGGTGTTCGAAATGCTGCCGGAACGCCTCGCACATGTCGTCAGTGGACCTAAGGAGATGTCCCTCCGGGTCGCGCACCTCTCGAATGTACCGATCGCCGGCTCGACGAATTTCTTCCTTGCGCAGTTCTGCGCCCATTTTCACAGCTTCGGAAGACATCTTGCTTAACTTAGCTCTAATTACCTGGCCCATATAGCGCTCGCTAGTCGTGCGCCTCAGGGCCTCCCTGGCTAAGGCTATCTCTAGGGGATCCCCACCAGCCTCCGCCCGGGCGAAATTAGCTCTAAGTGTCTTTGCCTCCGCAGCCTTATCTAGTTTGAGCCGTTGGCTATATTTGGTGGCGAAAGACCTAATGGAGTCCTTAAGGTTAACCCACCACTTATTCCCAATGACTCGCCCAATTAACGCCCGCTGAACTAGTTTTGTCAGCTGGTCACGAAAGTCCCGCCTGTCCAGTAAGGACTGATTGAACTTCCAATAACCAGCCAACCTAGGCCTAAAGTCTAACGCCACACGGGCACAAACAAGTTTGTGGTCCGTGTAGCCTAGCCAGTGGAACGTTGGACATTCTAAGAAGTCTATGTCGGCCACTCTCACTAACATCCTATCCAGGTACGCAGATACCCGGGTAGAAGGCCAATTAAGCGCCCACGTCCACATACTCCCATCCGGATGATCGACCCGGTATCTATCGACGAGACCAAATTCGTCGATCAGATCAACCAGGCTACGATCACCACTCCTCCCGCTAGCGCCCCTTCCTCTATCCCATTTGGGGGTTAGGACGGCATTCCAGTCCCCAACTAAGATTAGCCGTGTTGAATGCACCATAAAGGGCTCCAACAGCCGAAAGAAAGAGACACGCTCACCTTGCTTATTGGGCGCATAAACCACAATCAACCGGAACAATTTGCTTTTCACCGCAATATCGGCCACGATCAGCCGGCCCTCGGCACCGACATGGACAAGGTCAACCCTCGCGTCCAGGGTACGCTTGACCAGCAAAGAAACACCTCTGGCTTGCCGGCTCCCATATGCTGAATAGACGACAAAGTCGTTAGACAGCACACAAGAGTCGACTTCGCAAACAAAGTGAGTCTCTTGGATCGCGGCCACATCCACGCCGAAGGACAAGAGGTCACGAAGCAGGCGAGCCGCCTTACCCCGATCCCTCAGGCCCTTCGCATTCAAGCTGGCTATCTTAATAGACATCTTTTAAACCTGAAACGAAAAAAAAAAAAACAAAGAACATGCAACAAAGGCACTAGTCGCATACGGGGTAGAAATCTCGGGCAGAGGGGACCCCGACGGACTGTCCTAGGGACCCTGTACCAATGTCGGACGTAATCCGTCCGTCTAGGACAATCCCGCCGACGTCGGTGGGATATGTTAGTTTTACCACCCTATACAAGCATGGGTGGAGCAAAACCGGGAACCTCCCTGAACAATTCCTTGCCATTTTCCTCAGTTCTGGGGTGCCTTCCTGCACCATTCTGATTTTTGGATACAGTTTTTGAACTTCCGCCAAGTGGTCCCAGACCCGCATGTTGCCACCGGTATTTCTTACCAGGGTGATGACACCTGGGGCCTGGGGAAAGTTTTTGGGGTCCTCGGTGGAACGACCATTCACCGAGGTCAGCTTCCTCAGAGGTTTTAGAAGACTTCGCCTTTGCGATGACCATTCCGCCATCAAGTCCTCGTCAACCTTCATGAGGGCATCTCCCCGAGGAGGGTACTTCTCTTTTTACTCCTAGTGGGAGTGGGAATAGGAGAAGGGGAGGGAGTGGGAGTCGCATTAGTCGCTCTTTTCAGGGGTGTCAAAACGAAGGTTGGGGGCTGGGAAGCTTTTTGCGGGGAAGAGGGAAGGCTTCTGGTCTTTTGTGCATACGTGCACCTTTCGGGAGAGACTGGTAATGACGCACATTTGTCCACCACAGTTTTTCTCTCCACAATCCTGCTCTTGCGCCGGCTCTTTTGGTTGTCCTCCTTTACCTCTTCTTCTTCTCTGCCCCGCTTTAGTGACGCCGGTTTTTCTACCTCCATTTTTTCCTCCTTTTGGGTAGTCTTTTTCCCCTCCTGTTTGGACGGCGTCTTCTTCCCCTGGGACTCCTTTTGCTTAGTTGGAGTCTTGGCAGGGGGTGGCACCTTCTCCGGCACCTTCACCGGAGAAGGCGTTTTAGCCTTTTTCCTTGCCACCACCTGCCACTCGCCCTCCTTGTTGATTGCCGGTGCTGCAGATGGAGAAGCCGGCTTTGCCATTGCAGTTTGTTGTTGTTGTTTGGCTGGTTGGGCCTTTGGGGCTGGATTTTTGGTTGGGCAGATCTTTGCAACGTGATCTGCCGCCCCGCAGACCCAACAGCACGGCTTTCTCCCCTCCACGATTACAAATATCGATCTCCCTCTACAGGTGATGATGTTAGGGATATCTGCAATGCCCTTCTTGTCCAACGTCGCTATCACCGTCATGTCACCAGTAAGTAATCCAGCCTTCGACCTTAGCGAGGAGACTTCGGCGACCTTCCCATACCCTGCGAAGAAGGCGCCGATATGGTCCTCTTCGATGTCCATAGGGACGCCATGTAATGTGATTTTGAGCTTTCTTGTGCCCATATATTCTGTCAAGAACTGGATCGTTTTGGTCTCCAAGACCAGACCCGTTAAACTTTTGGCTTCCTCAGCGGAGCCCAGCAGGACATCCCACGAGGCCCTACTTTTCCTCGCTACAGCCAATGCCTTAATCTTCAGGGCTTTTATCCCCTCTTCCAAGGCATCCCTAGTGATACCAATTAAATTATGCGACTTCACCTCTTTTGTTATGAGCGTGATAATTCTCGCCTCTACATTTGCCAGTTTTTCCGGCACTGAAACCAACTCCGTGCCCTTTATGTATTCTGCATACTTCTGTTGAATGTGCTGGTAATACTCCTCATTCTTTCGCGTAATCCTGCCTCCGTTCCACCCCGAAGTGGAGGGTACGGGGGATGCTGGTGCTGTTGGAGGGGGATTATCCCGAGGCGGTAATGCCCAATCCCCCTCCTTCCCTCCCACCGAGTCCGTGGTGGGAGGAACGACTTCCACCGGCCCATCCGTGGCCATTGCCACAAAGTGGCCGAACACCGGATCACCGCTTTCCGGTGTTTCGCGTTAAAAAAACGCTACTTTTACGCTGGCCCGAGCTATAAACTCGGGCTGGAAAGCAGTAAATCCAAGATACAAAGAACTAACAAATATCACGTAGGAACAAGTGTTATCCTTTGTTCTTTTCAACCATAAACCACACAACAAAAAGCCGGGTGGGAAATGGATGGTACTGATTTATTTGTACAAAAATACAAATTATGGCACAAGGCCGAAAAATGGGGAGGGGGAACAAAAACTTGGGTTGGTCTTCAGCTTACTCTATCCTATACCTAGCTAATCAGATTCACGACCCATGCATGCGTTACAATGATTCTCTTTCACCATAAAAATTTGTCCATCAACACTCATACTTATCATACACCAAAATACCGCAAGAACATACCAGGGACCTACAAAACGCCCCAAATGTACATAAAAATTTGTGTATTTACAATATATACAATAGTGTACAAAAATAAATTTAAAACTTTATTCATGAAATGACATGATGGGGAGGGGGAATGAAGAAACAAAAAATCCCCAAAACAAAAACAATTTCAAATGAATATATATACACAATGTTAGTAAGACCCAAACACACCCACATAATTAAAGAGGCCACTGTATTCTGCCTTAAAAAGACAAAATCAAGCAGCTCTCTTTCTAAGGGGAATGGAGAAGCAGGGGCCAAAAATAAATTGGACTGGAGAATGTATAAGGCTGACCCAGCCGAGAGTGAAAACGGGACAAAATAATACTTGGACAATGGGAATCTCGAACTGGATCATAACAAAAGCAATGGAGCCGGGAACAGGCCAGGACAAACACATTCACTCACATTAACTAGGCACAAAAAAACTTCTACCTTAACCACGGGCGGGGTTCCAAAGGAATCCACCCCGATGCAACTAGCAGATCTAAAAGAGAAAATCAAGGCTAGCCCCGGTCACGCGAACCAGGCTCGCCGCATATACCCACCTTTCGCTGAACTCTGTCGGGTGCAGCCGTTTCCGTTCAGTTCTAATCTTCATTTTGAGCTGGTGCTCAAAATATCGGATTAGATCCTGATCCGAAAGACGACCTCCCCGCAAGACTTCCTCCAGACGCGTCATCCAAATCACCATTCTAGCCGTGGCCAGTAGCGACAGAAACACCATCCGCTTCACTCCAGAGTACGGGGGCGACACATTGTCCACAGCGTATGCGCGATCAATGAGCACAAGCTCCCGCGGCGCGATACGAGCAGTCAACTCGCCGACACGCGCCCACAACGGGCGAACGCGCAAACAATGGAAGAAGGCGTGCGCAGACGTCTCCTTAATTCCAAGGACGCAATGTTCACAATCTGGCAAATCCGCCAGGCCCATTGCGAAACGCTTGTCGTTGAGAGACAAACCATTCCGAGCCAATCGCCAGGTCAGAGAAAACTCAGAGTTGCTGAGCCAATCCGCACCTGGCGCCCAAGACCAATGAGAGCGATACTCCTCCCTCGACATGCCGAGCTTACTCCACAGTTCATCCTTCACGACGCCCTCCACTAATCCCCGATAGAAGATTCTCCTAGGCCGTGAAAGGTCACTGGACCATGGAATGGCCCGAAGGGCCGTCAGACATTCGAGCAGGAATTTCGGTCGCCCCCAAGGCCTATTGCTAGTCCTTAGGAGCGGGGGAGTGATAGTGAGGCTAGGGAACATGTCCCTCACTACCCCCGCAAGCAACCGATCTTCCTCCAACGCGCGCCTGAGAAATGCCAACCTCGAAGCGAGCACGTGGCTCCTCAAGTGCGGCATTCCCAGACCCCCTTGACACGGACGGAGGCAACAGACTCCTTTGTCGACCATGTGTTTGCGTCCTCTCCACAGACAGGAGAATAGCAAACGCTCGAGCGCCTTCTCATGATCGTCACAAAGGGGAAGTACAGACAGCCGGTAAAGGATTCTGGGAAAGAGGTATGTGACACACACCTCCGCCAGACCCTTCACGGAGAGACTCCGTCGACGCCAAATCTCGACCGACGCGCCGACCTTTGCCTGTACTTCTGACCAGTTTTTCTCCAACTGTAAGTCCGGACCGAACCAAACTCCGAGGAGCTTGACCGGCCCGTCCGTCCAGTCGAAGGGCCCCGGGAGGGAAACACCCTTCCAGGCACCTAACCGCAAGCCGGACGACTTGTCGCGGTTAATTCTGGCCCCTGTTACCTGTTCGTACCGTTCAAGCGCCTTCTGTACCGCCCTTATGTCCCTGCGGGAGGACACAAAGGTCGTTACGTCATCGGCGTACGCGGAAACCCTGGCTCGAGCTCCACCAGGGACAGCAATTCCACGCAGGACCGGACTGCACGTCTCGTCCCTTAGCCGGCGAAGGAGGGGCTCCAACGCCAGGACGTAAAGGAGAGGCGACAGTGGACAACCCTGTCGGACCGACCTAGACAGCGCGAAAGCGCTCGACAGCTTCCCGTTCACCTGTACCACAGCCTTGGGGGAGCGATACAGAAGGCTAATCCAGCGGCTGAAGTCGGGTTTGAATCCGGCGGCCTGCAGGACAGCAGCCAGGTAGCCATGGTCAATCCTATCAAATGCCTTGGACTGATCCAAATTGATCAGCGCGGCCTCTTCGTCGTCTTCTACACCCTCTACGATCGTGCGGATCAAGTGCAGGTTGCTCTGAATTGTTCGTCCCTTCACAGAACAAGTCTGATCCGGTTCCAACAGAGACTCGGCAACTAGCTGCAAGCGATTCGTCAGGATCTTGGCCAAAATCTTTAACTCTGTGTTTAGCAGAGTTATGGGCCTGTAATCATCTAATCCCCGCCCAACCTTCTTGCCTTTTCCCAACAGCGTGATCACGCC
Organism: Ascarosepion bandense; assembly: GCA_037127315.1. Classification (NCBI taxonomy): domain Eukaryota; kingdom Metazoa; phylum Mollusca; class Cephalopoda; order Sepiida; family Sepiidae; genus Ascarosepion; species Ascarosepion bandense. The sequence goes on from JBBBDQ010000513.1 coordinate 368,018, forward strand.
CCTGGTGATCCGACCGGGGATGGACCCCTGCCGAAACCAGTGGTTGAACACGACAGTCAAGAGCGGGACAAAAAGGTGCGACATCCTCAAGTACAATTCATAGGGCAAACCATCCAAACCTGGCGACTTGCCACTGCCGGTCTTCTTCAAAGCCGCGTAGACTTCGTCCTCCGTAATCTCCCCTTCGCAGCTAGCCGCTTCAGCCGGCAAAAGCCGGGGAAAGTCAGCCAAATAGCTGCGAAACTCCTCGTCACGGAGACCAGGCTCCTTGGTAAACCGGTGTTCGAAATGCTGCCGGAACGCCTCGCACATGTCGTCAGTGGACCTAAGGAGATGTCCCTCCGGGTCGCGCACCTCTCGAATGTACCGATCGCCGGCTCGACGAATTTCTTCCTTGCGCAGTTCTGCGCCCATTTTCACAGCTTCGGAAGACATCTTGCTTAACTTAGCTCTAATTACCTGGCCCATATAGCGCTCGCTAGTCGTGCGCCTCAGGGCCTCCCTGGCTAAGGCTATCTCTAGGGGATCCCCACCAGCCTCCGCCCGGGCGAAATTAGCTCTAAGTGTCTTTGCCTCCGCAGCCTTATCTAGTTTGAGCCGTTGGCTATATTTGGTGGCGAAAGACCTAATGGAGTCCTTAAGGTTAACCCACCACTTATTCCCAATGACTCGCCCAATTAACGCCCGCTGAACTAGTTTTGTCAGCTGGTCACGAAAGTCCCGCCTGTCCAGTAAGGACTGATTGAACTTCCAATAACCAGCCAACCTAGGCCTAAAGTCTAACGCCACACGGGCACAAACAAGTTTGTGGTCCGTGTAGCCTAGCCAGTGGAACGTTGGACATTCTAAGAAGTCTATGTCGGCCACTCTCACTAACATCCTATCCAGGTACGCAGATACCCGGGTAGAAGGCCAATTAAGCGCCCACGTCCACATACTCCCATCCGGATGATCGACCCGGTATCTATCGACGAGACCAAATTCGTCGATCAGATCAACCAGGCTACGATCACCACTCCTCCCGCTAGTGCCCCTTCCTCTATCCCATTTGGGGGTTAGGACGGCATTCCAGTCCCCAACTAAGATTAGCCGTGTTGAATGCACCATGAAGGGCTCCAACAGCCGAAAGAAAGAGACACGCTCACCTTGAACATTGGGCGCATAAACCGCAATCAGCCGGAACGACTTGCTTTTCACTGCAATATCGGCCACGATCAGCCGGCCCTCGGCACCGACATGGACAAGGTCAATCCTCGCGTCCAGGGTACGCTTGACCAGCAAAGAAACACCTCTGGCCTGCCGGCTCCCATATGCTGAATAGACGACAAAGTCGTTAGACAGCACACACGAGTCGACATCGCAAACAAAGTGAGTCTCTTGGATCGCAGCCACATCCACGCCGAAGGACAAGAGGTCACGAAGCAGGCGAGCCGCCTTACCCCGATCCCTCAGGCCCTTCGCATTCAAGCTGGCTATCTTAATAGACATCTTTTAGTTCTGAAAAAGAAAAAGAAAAACAGGCAACAAAGGCTCACTAGTCACATACAGGACGGAAATCTTTAGCAGATAGGACCCCGACGGACTGTCCTAGGGACCCAGTTCCTACATCGGACGTAATCCGTCCGTCTAGGACAATGCCGCCGACGTCCGTGGGGTACGTTAGTTTTACCACCCTATATAGACAGGGGTGGAGCAAAACAGGGAACCTCCCCGAACAATTCTTTGACATTTTTCTTAGTTCTGCTGAACTCTCAATACACATCCTTAGTTTCGGATAAAGTTTTTTCGCTTCCGCGATGTGGTCCCAGACCCGCAGGTTACCCCCGGTGTTCAGTATGAGGGTAATTACTCCTGGGGCCTGGGGAAAGTTTTTCGGGTCTTCCGTCGATAACCCGTCTACAGAGGTCATCTTCAACAGGGGTTTGAGCAATTTGCGTCTTTGCGACGACCACCCTGCAGCGATGTCCTCCTTTATCTTCATCAGCGCTTCCCCTCTGGGCAGGGCTTTTATCTTTTTTGCCCGAGTGGGAGTGGACATAGGAGAAGGGGAGGGAGTGGGGGTTAAAGCAACTGGTCTCAAGGGGGTCAATTTAAAGGTAGGGGACTGGGAAGCTTTCCGCGGGGACGAGGGAAGGCTCCTTGCCTTTTGCGCATACGTCTGCCTCTCCGGAGAGGCCGGAAGCGAGGAGCACCTGTGTGTTGCAGAACTCCTCTCTCTGCTCCTCCGCCGATTCTTGGAGTTCTCCTGCTGTTCATCCTCGTCCTCCCGGCTGCGTTTCAACGACGCCGATCTTTGTGTTTCCATGGGTTCTTCCATGGGTTTCTCCTTCTGGCCCTCATTTTGGGGAGGTTTTTTTGCCTTCCCCTGCTTGGTGGATGCCTTGGGTGATGAGGGCTCCCTTGACTCCGAAGGCTCCTGAGGTGGCGAGGGCGTTTTGGTCGGAGAAGGCGACTTCTCCGCTTGTGCCTTCGCCTTCTTTTTCTTCCCGACTGTCTGCCACTCATTCACCTTATCTGGAACCGACGATTTCACCTCCGTCGAAGCTTCTGGTTGTTTCACTACCGGTTTCTCCCGCTGCTGCTTTGCTGGCTGGGTCCCTGGGGCCGGATCCTTTTTCGGGCACGCCTTGGCAACGTGGTTGGAGTCCCCGCAGACCCAGCAGAAAGGCTTCCTTCCCTCCACGATCACGTAAATTGACCTTCCCCTGCAGGTGATAATGTTGGGGATATCCCCGATCTTCTTTTGCGCGACCGTCACCTGCAGGGTGACGTCACCGGTCAGGAAGCCCTGCTTCGAGGTGAGCGCCTTCACCTCCTCGACCATGCCGAATTGTGTGAAAAACACCCCGACATGGTCCAACGAGATATCCATGGGCACGCCGTGGAGAGTGATCTTTGATCTGCGCCTGCCCATGTATTCTGTATCTAGGCGCAACGTCTTTGTTTCCATGATGGAGCCGGCCAGTTTTCTTGCTTCCTCCGCAGAGCCCAGCAGAACATCCCATACGGCGTGGCTGCGCCTAGCCACCATCTTAGCGTTAATCTTCAGGGCCCTAATGGCCTCCTCCACCACGTCCCTGCTGACCCCGATAAGTTTGCAGCTTTTCAGATCCCTGGTCAGCAGGGAGAGGATCCTGGGCTCAATGTCACTGAGAGTCTCAGGAACCGAGAGAATCTCCGATCCCGTCACAAACTTCGCGTACTTCTCCTTGAGAGACTCATAGTACGCAGCATCCTTCCGTACTTTCTGGATGGTCCCCCCGGTCCAAGCCTTGCCAGGGGGAACCGTGGCTGCTGGACACCGCTGCCCTTCCTCCTTCGACGTTGAGGGCACCGGAGATGCTGGAGCTACTAGTAGGGTTGGTAACCCTGGTACTGCTGGTCCTTCTTCTAAGGAGAGGGGTGAGGAAGGTAACCGCCAGTCACCCTCCTTTCCTCCCACCGACGCCATGGTGGGAGGAACGCTTTCCATCGGCCCATCTGTGGCCATTGCCACAAAGTGGCCGAACACCGGACAACTACTTTCCGGTGTTTCGCGTCAAAGACGCTACTTTTACGCTGGCCCGAGCTATAAACTCGGGCTGGAAAGCAGTAAATGCAAGATACAAAGAACTAACAAATATCACGTAGGAACAAGTGTTATCCTTTGTTCTTTTCAACCATAAACCACACAAAAAAAGCCGGGTGGGAAATGGATGGTTTTATTTATCTATTTACAGGGATTGTGGCACAAGTCCAATAACTGGGAGGGGGAACAAAACTGAGGATGGTCTTCAATAACTCTATCCTATACCTAGCTAATCAGATTCACGACCCTTTCATACGTTACAATTTTCTCATTCACCATAAGAATTTGTCCATCAACACTCAAACTTATCTAGCACCAAAATACCACAAAACCATACCGGGGACCTACAAAACGCCCAAATGTACATAAAAATTGTGACTATTTACAAATATAGTACAAAAATAACTTTAAAAATTTGTACATGAAATGCTATGATGGGAAGGGGTATGAAGAAACAAAAAATCCCCAAAATAAAAACAATTTCAAATGAACATCATATACATGGTGTTAGTAAGACCCAAACACACCCACATAATTAAAGAGGCCGCTGTATTCTGTCTTAAAGACAAAATCAAGAAGCACTCTTTCTAAGGGGAATGGAGCAGCAGGGAACAAAAATAAATTGGACTGGAGAATATGTAAGGCTGACCCAGCCGAGAATGAAACGGGACAAAATAACGAAGGACAAAGGGGATCTCGAACTGGATCATAACAAAAGCATTGGAGCCGGGAACAGGCTAGGACAACCCATACACTCACATTAACTAGGTACACAAAAGAATTTCTACCTTAACCACGGGAAGGGTTCCAAAGGAATCCCCCCCGATGTGATTAGCAGATCTAAAAAAGAAAATCAAGGCTAGCCCTGGTCACACGAACCAGGCTCGCTGCATGTATCCACCTTTCGCCGAAACCTGTCGGGTGCAGCCGTTTCCGTTCAGTTCTAATCTTCATTTTGAGCTGATGCTCAAAATATCGGATTAGATCCTGATCCGAAAGACGGCCTCCCCGCAAGACTTCCTCCAGTCGCGTCGTCCATATCACCATTCTAGCCGAGGCCAGCAGCGTCAGAAACACCATCCGCTTCACTCCAGAGTACGGGGGCAACACATTGTCCACAGCGTATGCGCGATCAATGAGCACGAGCTCCCGCGGCGCGATACGAGCAGTCAACTCGCCGACACGCTCCCACAACGGGCGAACGCGCGAACAATGGAAGAAGGCGTGCGCAGACGTCTCCTTAATTCCAAGGTTGCAACGCTCACAATCTGGTAAATCCGCCAGGCCCATTGCGAAACGCTTGTCATTGAGAGACAAACCATTCCGAGCCAATCGCCAGGTCAGAGAAAACTCAGAGTTGCTGAGCCAGTCCGCACCTGGCGCCCAAGACCAATGAGAGCGGTACTCCACCCTCGACATGCCGAGCTTACTCCACAGCTTATCCTTCACGGCGCCCTCCACTAATCCCCGATAGAAGATTTTCCTAGGCTGTGAAAGGTCACTGGACCGTGGAATGGCCTGCAAGGCCGCCAGACATTCGAGCAGGAATTTCGGTCGCACCCAAGGTCTGACGGTCAGCCATAGGGTCGGGGGAGTGATGGTAAGGCAAGGGAACATGTCCCTCACTACCCCCGCAAGCAACCGATCTTCCTCCAACGCGCGCCTGAGGAATGCCAACCTCGAAGCGAGCACATGGCTCCTCAAGTGTGGCATCCCCAGACCCCCTTGACACGGACGGAGGCAACAGACTCCTTTGTCGACCATGTGTTTGCGTCCTCTCCACAGACAGGAGAATAGCAAACGCTCGAGCGCCTTCTCATGATCGTCACAAAGGGGAAGTACTGACAGCCGGTAAAGGATCATGGGAAAGAGGTATGTGTTACACACCTCCGCCAAGCCCTTCACGGAGAGACTCCGTCGACGCCAAGTCTTGACCGACGCGCCGACCTTTGCCAGTATTTCTGACCAGTTTTTCTCCAGCTGTAAGTCCGGACCGAACCAAATTCCGAGGATTTTGACCGGCCCGTCCGTCCAGCTGAAGGTCCCCGGGAGGGAAACACCCTTCCAGGCACCTAACCGCAAGCCGGATGACTTGTCGCGGTTAATTCTGGCCCCTGTCACCTTCTCGTACCGTTCAAGCGCCTGTTGTACCGCCTCTATGTCCCTGCGGGAGGACACAAAGGTCGTTACGTCATCGGCGTACGCGGAAACCCTGGCTCGAGCAGGGACAGCAATTCCACGTAGGACCGGACTGCCAGTCTCGTCCCTTAGCCGGCGAAGGAGGGGCTCCAACGCCAGGACGTAAAGGAGAGACGACAGTGGACAACCCTGTCGGACCGACCTAGACAGCGCGAAAGCGCCCGACAGCTTCCCGTTCACCTGTACCACAGCCATGGGGGAGCGATACAGAAGGCTAATCCAGCGGCTGAAGTCGGGTTTGAATCCGGCGGCCTGCAGGACAGCAGCCAGGTAGCCATGGTCAATCCTATCAAATGCCTTGGACTGATCTAAATTGATCAGCGCGGCCTCATCGTCGTCTTCTACACCCTCTAGGATCGTGCGAATCAAGTGCAGGTTGCTCTGAATTGTTCGTCCCTTCACAGAACAAGTCTGATCCGGTTCCAACAGAGACTCGGCAACTAGCTGCAAGCGATTCGTCAGGATCTTGGCCAAAATCTTTAACTCTGTGTTTAGCAGAGTTATGGGCCTGTAATCATCTAGTTCCCTCCCAACCTTCTTGCCTTTTCTCAACAGCGTGATCACGCCCCTGGTGATCCGACCGGGGATGGACCCCTGCCGAAACCAGTGGTTGAACACGACAGCCAAGATCGGGACAAAAAGGTGCGACATCCTCAAGTACAATTCATAGGGCAAACCATCCAAACCTGGCGACTTGCCACTGCCGACCTTCTTCAAAGCCACGTAGATTTCGTCCTCCGTAATCTCCCCTTCGCAGCTAGCCGCTTCAGCCGGCAAAAGCCGGGGAAAGTCAGCCAAATAGCTGCGAAACTCCTCGTCACGGAGACCAGGCTCCTTGGTAAATCGGTGTTCGAAATGCTGCCGGAACGCCTCGCACATGTCGTCGGTGCACCTAAGGAGATGTCCCTCCGGGTCGCGTACCTCTCGAATGTACCGGTCGCCGGCTCGGCGAATTTCTTCCTTGCGCAGTTCCGCGCCCATTTTCACAGCTTCGGAAGACATCTTGCTTAACTTAGCCCTAATTACCTGGCCCATGTAGCGCCCGCTAGTCGAACGCTCCAGGGCCTCCTGGCTAAGGCTATCTCTAGGGGATCCCCACCAGCCTCCGCCCGGGCGAAATTAGCTCTAAGTGTCTTTGCCTCCGCAGCCTTATCTAGGTTGAGCCGTTGGCTATATTTGGTGGCGAAAGACCTAATGGAGTCCTTAAGACTAACCCACCACTTACTCCCAATGACTCGCCCAATTAACGCCCGCTGAACTAGTTTTGTCAGCTGGTCACGAAAGTCCCGCCTGTCCAGTAAGGACTGATTGAACTTCCAATAACCAGCCAACCTAGGCCTAAAGTCTAACACCACCCGGGCACAAACGAGTTTGTGGTCCGAGTAGCCTAACCAGTGGAACGTAGGACATTCTAAGAAGTCTATGTCGGCTTCTCTCACTAACATCCTATCCAGGTACGCTGATACCCGGGTAGAAGGCCAACTATGCGTCCACGTCCACATGCTCCCATCCGGATGATCGACCCGGTATCTATCGACGAGACCAAATTCGCCGATCAGATCAACCAGGCTACGATCACCACTCCTCCCGCTAGCGCCCCTTCCTCTATCCCATTTGGGGGTTAGGACGGCATTCCAGTCCCCAACTAAGATTAGCCGTGTTGAATGCACCATGAAGGGCTCCAACAGCCGAAAGAAAGAGACACGCTCACCTTGAACATTGGGCGCATAAACCACAATCAGCCGGAACGATTTGCTTTTCACTGCAATATCGGCCACGATCAGCCGGCCCTCGGCACCGACATGGACAAGGTCAATCCTCGCGTCCAGGGTACGCTTGACCAGCAAAGAAACACCTCTGGCATGCCGGCTCCCATATGCTGAATAGACGACAAAGTCGTTAGACAGCACACACGAGTCGACTTCGCAAACAAAGTGAGTCTCTTGGATCGCGGCCACATCCACGCCGAAGGACAAGAGGTCACGAAGCAGGCGAGCCGCCTTACCCCGATCCCTCAGGCCCTTCGCATTCAAACTGGCTATCTTAATAGACATTTCTTAGACCTGAAAAAGAGAACAAGAAAAACATGCAACAACGGCTCTAATCACATACGGGGAAAAAATCTCTGGTGGATGGGACCCCGACGGACTGTCCTAGGGACCCTGTACCTATATCGGACGTAATCCGTCCGTCTAGGACAATGCCTCCGACGTCCGTGGGGTACATAAGTTTTACCACCCTATATAGACAGGGGTGGAGCAAAACTGGGAACCTCCCCGAACAATTTCTTGCCATTTTCCTTAGCTCCGGTGTGTTTTCCTTTACCATGATCAGATTCGTGAAGTGTTTTTGCGCCTCTGCGATATGGTCCCAGACCCGCAGGTTCCCCCCGGTATTTCTTACCAGGGTGATGACGCCTGGGGCCTGGGCAAAGTTCCTCGGGTCTTCCGTGGAGAGACCCTTTACCGAGGTCAATTTCAACAGAGGCTTGAGCAGCCTTCGTCTGTGGGAAGACCACTCTTCTGCGATGTTATCCTTGATCACCATCAGGGCATCCCCACGAGGGAGGGCATTTTTTTCTTTGCCCGAGTGGGAGTGGGAGTAGGAGAAGGGGAGGGGGTAGGAGTTGTGGCACTAGCTTTTGTCAAGGGGGACAGTTTAAAGACAGGGGACTGGGAAGCTTTACGCGGGGACGAGGGGAGACTCCTAGCCTTTTGGGCGTACGAACACCTTACGGGGGAGACCGGCAGTGAGGAACATTTGCTTACTGCCTTCCTCCTCTCGACACTCCTGCTCTTGCGCCGATTTTTGGGGTTGTCGCAGTCTACTTCCTCTTCGTCTCTCCCTCGCTTCAGGGAAGCTGATCTCTCCACCTCCATTTGCTGTTCTTCTGGGGGGGAAGGACTTCTCTCCTTCCTCTGTTTCGGCGGAGACTTCTTTGAGGGCGCCTCTTTTGTTATTACGAGCGACTTGCCAGGTGGCGTCACTTTTGCCGGGGAAGGTGTTTTCGCCTTTCTCCGGCTCACCACCTGCCATTCGCCTTCTTTGTTTACTACCGGCGCTTGTGTGGGTGCTACCGGCTTTGCGCCCTCCTTCTCCTGTCCCACAGTCTGCTGCTTAGCTGTTTGCGCTGGTTGGGCCTTTGGGGCCGGGTTCTTAGTCGGACACGTTTTAGCGATGTGTTCCGCCTCCCCGCAGACCCAACAGCACGGCTTCCTTCCTTCCACTATGATAAATATCCTACGTCCCCTGCAGGTGAGGATGTTGGGGATTTTTCCGATATTCTCCTTGGACAGAGTCACCTGCAGTATCATATCACCTGTAATGATGCCAGCTTTTGACCGCAGCGAGGAGACTGAGGCCACCTTTCCGTATCCTGCGAAAAAGGCGCCAACGTGGTCTTCATCAATGTCCATGGGGACGCCCTGCAATGTAATTTTTACCTTTCTGGCACCCATGTACTCGGTGCTGAACTGGAGTGTTTTTGTTTCCAGTACGGCTCCGACCAGACGCTTCGCCTCCTCGGCCGTGCCCAGCAGGACGTCCCACATGGCACTGCCCCTCCTCGCCACGGCCCTGGCTTTAATGTTTAAAGCTTTAATCGCTTCCTCGAACATGTCCCTAGACACTCCAACCAGCTTATGCGATTTTAAATCCTTTGCGTACAAAGTGATAATTCTTGCCTCAATTGCGGCTAACTTGTCCGGCACAGAGACCAGCTCTGTGCCCTTGATGTATTCCGCGTATTTGGCTTTCATATCCTCATAGTACTTCTCGTCTTTGCTTATCATAATGCTGTTGGTTTTACTCCCTGTCCACCCCGAAGTGGAAGGTATGGGGGATCCTGGTGCTGCTGTCGAAGGGGGGTTACTCCGCGGCGGTAATGCCCAATCCCCCTCCTTTCCTCCCACCGACGCCATGGTGGGAGGAACGACCTCCTCCGGCCCATCCGTGGCCATAGCCACAAAGTGGCCGAACACCGGACAACTACTTTCCGGTGTTTCGCGTCAAAGACGCTACTTTTACGCTGGCCCGAGCTATAAACTCGGGCTGGAAAGCAGTAAATCCAAGATACAAAGAACTAACAAATATCACGTAGGAACAAGTGTTATCCTTTGTTCTTTTCGACCATAAACCACACAAAAAAAGCCGGGTGGGAAATGGATGGTCCGTATTTATTTGCATAAAATACAAATTCTGGCTCAAGGCCAAACAATGGGGAGGGGAAAAAAAACTTGGGTTGGTCTTCCGTAACTATCCTATGCCTAGCTAATCCGAATCACGACCCATACATACGTTACAATTTTCTCATTCACCATAAAAATTTGTCCATCAACACTCATACTTATCATACACCAAAATACCACAGTAACATACCAGGGACCTAAAAACGCCCCAAATGTACATAAAAATTTGTGTATTTACAATATTTACAATAGTGTACAAAAATAAATTTTAAAACTTTATTCATGAAATGACATGATGGGGAGGGGGTATGAAGAAACAAAAATCCCCAAAACAAAAACAATTTCAAATGAATATATATACACAATGTTAGTAAGACCCAAACACACCCACATAATTAAAGAGGCCGCTGTATTCTGTCTTAAAAGACAAAATCAAGAAGCACTCTTTCTAAGGGGAATGGAGAAGCAGGGAACAAAAATAAATGGGACTGGAGAATGTATAAGGCTGACCCAGCCGAGAATAAAAACAGGACAAAATAATACTTGGACAATGGGAATCTCGAACTGGATCATAACAAAAGCAATGTAGCCGGGAACAGGCCAGGACAAACACATTCACTCACATTAACTAGGCACAAAAAGGACTTCTAACCTTAACCACGGGCGGGGTTCCAAAGGAATCCACCCCGATGCAACTAGCAGATCTAAAAGAGAAAATCAAGGCTAGCCCCGGTCACACGAACCAGGCTCGCTGCATATACCCACCTTTCGCTGAACTCTGTCGGGTGCAGCCGTTTCCGTTCAGTTCTAATCTTCATTTTGAGCTGGTGCTCAAAATATCGGATTAGATCCTGATCCGAAAGACGACCTCCCCGCAAGACTTCCTCCAGACGCGTCATCCAAATCACCATTCTAGCCGTGGCCAGTAGCGACAGAAACACCATCCGCTTCACTCCAGAGTACGGGGGCGACACATTGTCCACAGCGTATGCGCGATCAATGAGCACGAGCTCCCGCGGCGCGATACGAGCAGTCAACTCGCCGACACGCGCCCACAACGGGCGAACGCGCGAACAATGGAAGAAGGCGTGCGCAGACGTCTCCTTAATTCCAAGGACGCAACGTTCACAATCTGGCAAATCCGCCAGGCCCATTGCGAAACGCTTGTCGTTGAGAGACAAACCATTCCGAGCCAATCGCCAGGTCAGAGAAAACTCAGAGTTGCTGAGCCAATCCGCACCTGGCGCCCAAGACCAATGAGAGCGATACTCCTCTCTCGACATGCCGAGCTTACTCCACAGCTCATCCTTCACGGCGCCCTCCACTAATCCCCGATAGAAGATTCTCCTAGGCCGTGAAAGGTCACTGGACCATGGAATGGCCCGAAGGGCCGTCAGACATTCGAGCAGGATTTTCGGCCGCCCCCAAGGCCTATTGCTAGTCCTTAGGAGCGGGGGAGTGATAGTGAGGCTAGGGAACATGTCCCTCACTACCCCCGCAAGCAACCGATCTTCCTCCAACGCGCGCCTGAGGAATGCCAACCTCGAAGCGAGCACGTGGCTCCTCAAGTGTGGCATCCCCAGACCCCCTTGACACGGACGGAGGCAACAGACTCCTTTGTCGACCATGTGTTTGCGTCCTCTCCACAGACAGGAGAATAGCAAACGCTCGAGCGCCTTCTCATGATCGTCACAAAGGGGAAGTACAGACAGCCGGTAAAGGATTCTGGGAAAGAGGTATGTGACACACACCTCCGCCAGACCCTTCACGGAGAGACTCCGTCGACGCCAAATCTCGACCGACGCGCCGACCTTTGCCTGTATTTCTGACCAGTTTTTCTCCAACTGTAAGTCCGGACCGAACCAAACTCCGAGGAGCTTGACCGGCCCGTCCGTCCAGTCGAAGGGCCCCGGGAGGGAAACACCCTTCCAGGCACCTAACCGCAAGCCGGACGACTTGTCGCGGTTAATTCTGGCCCCGGTTACCTGTTCGTACCGTTCAAGCGCCTTCTGTACCGCCCTTATGTCCCTGCGGGAGGACACAAAGGTCGTTACGTCATCGGCGTACGCGGAAACCCTGGCTCGAGCTCCACCAGGGACAGCAATTCCACGCAGGACCGGACTGCACGTCTCGTCCCTTAGCCGGCGAAGGAGAGGCTCCAACGCCAGGACATAAAGGAGAGGCGACAGTGGACAACCCTGTCGGACCGACCTAGACAGCGCGAAAGCGCTCGACAGCTTCCCGTTCACCTGTACCACAGCCTTGGGGGAGCGATACAGAAGGCTAATCCAGCGGCTGAAGTCGGGTTTGAATCCGGCGGCCTGCAGGACAGCAGCCAGGTAGCCATGGTCAATCCTATCAAATGCCTTGGACTGATCCAAATTGATCAGCGCGGCCTCTTCGTCGTCTTCTACACCCTCTACGATCGTGCGAATCAAGTGCAGGTTGCTCTGAATTGTTCGTCCCTTCACAGAACAAGTCTGATCCGGTTCCAACAGAGACTCGGCAACTAGCTGCAAGCGATTCGTCAGGATCTTGGCCAAAATCTTTAACTCTGTGTTTAGCAGAGTTATGGGCCTGTAATCATCTAATCCCCGCCCAACCTTCTTGCCTTTTCCCAACAGCGTGATCACGCCCCTGGTGATCCGACCGGGGATGGACCCCTGCCGAAACCAGTGGTTGAACACGACAGTCAAGAGCGGGACAAAAAGGTGCGACATCCTCAAGTACAATTCATAGGGCAAACCATCCAAACCTGGCGACTTGCCACTGCCGGTCTTCTTCAAAGCCGCGTAGACTTCGTCCTCCGTAATCTCCCCTTCGCAGCTAGCCGCTTCAGCCGGCAAAAGCCGGGGAAAGTCAGCCAAATAGCTGCGAAACTCCTCGTCACGGAGACCAGGCTCCTTGGTAAACCGGTGTTCGAAATGCTGCCGGAACGCCTCGCACATGTCGTCAGTGGACCGAAGGAGATGCCACTCCGGGTCGCGCACCTCTCGAATGTACCGATCGCCGGCCCGACGAATTTCTTCCTTGCGCAGTTCTGCGCCCATGTTCACAGCTTCGGAAGACATCTTGCTTAACTTAGCTCTAATTACCTGGCCCATATAGCGCTCGCTAGTCGTGCGCCTCAGGGCTAAGGCTATCTCTAGGGGATCCCCACCAGCCTCCGCCCGGGCGAAATTAGCTCTAAGTGTCTTTGCCTCCGCAGCCTTATCTAGTTTGAGCCGCTGGCTATATTTGGTGGCGAAAGACCTAATGGAGTCCTTAAGGTTAACCCACCACTTATTCCCAATGACTCGCCCAATTAACGCCCGCTGAACTAGTCTTGTCAGCTGGTCACGAAAGTCCCGCCTGTCCAGTAAGGACTGATTGAACTTCCAATAACCAGCCAACCTAGGCCTAAAGTCTAACACCACACGGGCACAAACGAGTTTGTGGTCCGTGTAGCCTAGCCAGTGGAACGTTGGACATTCTAAGAAGTCTATGTCGGCCACTCTCACTAACATCCTATCCAGGTACGCGGATACCCGGGTAGAAGGCCAATTAAGCGCCCACGTCCACATACTCCCATCCGGATGATCGACCCGGTATCTATCGACGAGACCAAATTCGTCGATCAGATCAACCAGGCTACGATCACCACTCCTCCCGCTAGCGCCCCTTCCTCTATCCCATTTGGGGGTTAGGACGGCATTCCAGTCCCCAACTAAGATTAGCCGTGTTGAATGCACCATGAAGGGCTCCAACAGCCGAAAGAAAGAGACACGCTCACCTTGAACATTGGGCGCATAAACCGCAATCAGCCGGAACGACCTGCTTTTCACTGCAATATCGGCCACGATCAGCCGGCCCTCGGCACCGACATGGACAAGGTCAACCCTCGCGTCCAGGGTACGCTTGACCAGCAAAGAAACACCTCTGGCTTGCCGGCTCCCATATGCTGAATAGACGACAAAGTCGTTAGACAGCACACAAGAGTCGACTTCGCAAACAAAGTGAGTCTCTTGGATCGCGGCCACATCCACGCCGAAGGACAAGAGGTCACGAAGCAGGCGAGCCGCCTTACCCCGATCCCTCAGGCCCTTCGCATTCAAGCTGGCTATCTTAATAGACATCTTTTAGTTCTGAAAAAGAAAAAGAAAAACAGGCAACAAAGGCTCACTAGTCACATACAGGACGGAAATCTTTAGCAGATAGGACCCCGACGGACTGTCCTAGGGACCCAGTTCCTACATCGGACGTAATCCGTCCGTCTAGGACAATGCCGCCGACGTCCGTGGGGTACATTAGTTTTACCACCCTATATAAACTGGGGTGGAGCAAAACAGGGAACCTCCCCGAACAATTTTTTGACATTTTCCTTAGTTCAGCTGAACTCTCGATACACATCCTTAATTTGGGATAACACTTTTTCGCTTCTGCGATGTGGTCCCAGACCCGCAGGTTACCCCCGGTGTTCCGTACGAGGGTAATTACTCCTGGGGCCTGGGAAAAGTTATTGGGGTCCTCCGTCGATAGACCATCCACAGAGGTCATCTTCAGCAGTGGCTTGAGTAATTTCCGTCTTTGCGACGACCAATCTGCAGAGATGTCCTCTTCCACCTTCAATAGCGCTTCCCCTCTGGGCAGGGCTTTTTTCTTTTTTGCCCGAGTGGGAGTGGACATGGGAGAAGGGGAGGGAGTGGGGGTTAAAGCAACTGGTCTTAGGGGGGTCAATTTAAAGGTAGGGGACTGGGAAGCCTTCAGCGGGGACGAGGGGAGGCTCCTTGCCTTTTGCGCGTACGTCTGCCTCTCCGGCGAGACCGGAAGCGAGGAGCACCTGTGTGATGTCGAACTCCTTTCTCTGCTCTTTCGCCGATTTTTGGAGATCTCTTGCTGCTCCTCTTCGTCCTCCCGGCTGCGTTTCAATGACACCGATCTTTGTGTTTCCATCGGTTCATCCTTATCCTTCAGGCCCTCATTTTGGGGAGGTTTTTTTTCCTTCCCCTGCTTGGTAGCGGCCTTGGATGATGAGGGCTCCCTTGACTCCGAAGGCTCCTGAGGTGGTGAGGGCATTTTGGTCGGAGAAGGCGATTTCTCCGCTGGCACCTTCGCCTTCTTTTTCTTTCCGACAGTCTGCCACTCATTCACCTTATCCGGAACTGCCGATTTCACCTCCTTCGACACTTCTGGTTGCTTTACTACCGGTTTCTCCTGCTGCTGCTTTGCCGGCTGGGTCCCTGTGGCAGGATCCTTTTTCGGGCACGCCTTGGCGACGTGATTGGAATCGCCACAAACCCAGCAGAAGGGCTTCCTTCCCTCGACGATCACATAAATTGACCTTCCCCTGCAGGTGATAATGTTGGGGATATTGCCGATCTTCTTTTGCTCGACCGTCACCTGCAGGGTGACATCACCAGTCAGAAAGCCCTGCTTCGAAGTGAGTGCCTTCACCTCCTCGACCCTGCCAAATTGTGTGAAGAACACCCCAACGTGGTCCAATGAAATCTCCATGGGCACGCCGTGAAGAGTGATCTTTGATCTGCGCATGCCCATATATTCCGTGTCCAGGCGCAACGTCTTTGTTTCCCAGATGGAACCAGCCAGCTTTCTCGCTTCCTCCGCAGAGTCCAGCAAAACATCCCATACAGTGTGGCTGCGCCTAGCCACCATCCTACCGTTAATTTTCAGGGCCATAATGGCCTCCTCCACCACGTCCCTGCTGACCCCGATCAGTTTGCGGCTTTTCGGATCCCTGGTCAGCAGGGATAGGATCCTGGGCTCAATGACACTGAGCGTCTCGGGAACCGAGAGAATCTCCGATCCTGTTACATATTTGGCGTATTTATCCTTGAGGGATTCATAATACGCAGAATCCCTTCGTACTTTCTGGATGGTCTCCCCGGTCCAAGCCTTGCCAGGGGGAACCGTTGCTGCTAGACTCCGCTGCCCATCCTCCTTCGACGTTGAGGGCACCGGAGATGCTGGAGCTGCTGGTAGGGTTGATACTCCTGGTCCTTTTTCCAAGGAGAGGGGTGAGGAAGGCAACCGCCAATCCCCCTCCTTCCCCCCCACCGAGGCCGTGGTGGGAGGAACAACTTTACCCGGCCCATCTGTGGCCATTGCCACAAAGTGGCCGAACACCGGACAACTGCTTCTCCGGTGTTTCGCGTCTATTGACACTACTTTACGCAGGCCCGAGCTATAAACTCGGGCTGGAAAAACAGACTGCCCCAAGAACCAAAGTACTAGTAGATATCACTGCGGAACAAATACTGTCTTTAGCACTTGTAACCATTAACCACACAACAAAAAGCCGGGTGGGAAATGGATGGTCATTATTTATTCATGTATAATTACATAAATTATGGCACAAGGCCAAAAAATGGGAGGGGGAACAAAAACTTGGGATGGTCTTCAGTAACTATCCTATACCTAGCTAATCAGATTCACGACCCATACATACATTACAATTTCTCATTCACCATAAAAATTTGTCCATCAACACTCATACTTATCATACACCAAAATACCGCAGTAACATACCAGGGACCTAAAAACGCCCCAAATGTACATAAAAATTTGTGTATTTACAATATTTACAATAGTGTACAAAAATAAATTTAAAACTTTATTCACGAAATGACATGATGGGGAGGGGGTATGAAGAAACAAAAATCCCCAAAACAAAAAACAATTTCAAATGAATATATATACACAATGTTAGTAAGACCCAAACACACCCACATAATTAAAGAGGCCACTGTATTCTGCCTTAAAGGACAAAATCAAGCAGCTCTCTTTCTAAGGGGAATGGAGAAGCAGGGGGCAAAAATAAATTGGACTGGAGAATGTATAAGGCTGACCCAGCCGAGAGTGAAAACGGGACAAAATAATACTTGGACAATGGGAATCTCGAACTGGATCATAACAAAAGCAATGTAGCCGGGAACAGGCCAGGACAAACACATTCACTCACATTGACTAGGCACAAAAAAGACTTCTAACCTTAACCATGGACGGGGTTCCAAAGGAATCCACCCCGATGCAACTAGCAGATCTAAAAGAGAAAATCAAGGCTAGCCCCGGTCACACGAACCAGGCTCGCTGCATATACCCACCTTTCGCTGAACTCTGTCGGGTGCAGCCGTTTCCGTTCAGTTCTAATCTTCATTTTGAGCTGGTGCTCAAAATATCGGATTAGATCCTGATCCGAAAGACGACCTCCCCGCAAGACTTCCTCCAGACGCGTCATCCAAATCACCATTCTAGCCGTGGCCAGTAGCGACAGAAACACCATCCGCTTCACTCCAGAGTACGGGGGCGACACATTGTCCACAGCGTATGCGCAATCAATGAGCACAAGCTCCCGCGGCGCGATACGAGCAGTCAACTCGCCGACACGCGCCCACAACGGGCGAACGCGCGAACAATGGAAGAAGGCGTGCGCAGACGTCTCCTTAATTCCAAGGACGCAACGTTCACAATCTGGCAAATCCGCCAGGCCCATTGCGAAACGCATGTCGTTGAGAGACAAACCATTCCGAGCCAATCGCCAGGTCAGAGAAAACTCAGAGTTGCTGAGCCAATCCGCACCTGGCGCCCAAGACCAATGAGAGCGATACTCCTCTCTCGACATGCCAAGCTTACTCCACAGTTCATCCTTCACGGCGCCCTCCACTAATCCCCGATAGAAGATTCTCCTAGGCCGTGAAAGGTCACTGGACCATGGAATGGCCCGAAGGGCCGTCAGACATTCGAGCAGGAATTTCGGTCGCCCCCAAGGCCTATTGCTAGTCCTTAGGAGCGGGGGAGTGATAGTGAGGCTAGGGAACATGTCCCTCACTACCCCCGCAAGCAACCGATCTTCCTCCAACGCGCGCCTGAGAAATGCCAACCTCGAAGCGAGCACGTGGCTCCTCAAGTGCGGCATTCCCAGACCCCCTTGACACGGACGGAGGCAACAGACTCCTTTGTCGACCATGTGTTTGCGTCCTCTCCACAGAAAGGAGAATAGCAAACGCTCGAGCGCCTTCTCATGATCGTCACAAAGGGGAAGTACAGACAGCCGGTAAAGGATTCTGGGAAAGAGGTATGTGACACACACCTCCGCCAGACCCTTCACGGAGAGACTCCGCCGACGCCAAATCTCGACCGACGCGCCGACCTTTGCCTGTACTTCTGACCAGTTTTTCTCCAACTGTAAGTCCGGACCGAACCAAACTCCGAGGAGCTTGACCGGCCCGTCCGTCCATTCGAAGGGCCCCGGGAGGGAAACACCCTTCCAGGCACCTAACCGCAAGCCGGACGACTTGTCGCGGTTAATTCTGGCCCCTGTTACCTGTTCGTACCGTTCAAGCGCCTTCTGTACCGCCCTTATGTCCCTGCGGGAGGACACAAAGGTCGTTACGTCATCGGCGTACGCGGAAACCCTGGCTCGAGCTCCACCAGGGACAGCAATTCCACGCAGGACCGGACTGCACGTCTCGTCCCTTAGCCGGCGAATGAGGGGCTCCAACGCCAGGACGTAAAGGAGAGGCGACAGTGGACAACCCTGTCGGACCGACCTAGACAGCGCGAAAGCGCTCGACAGCTTCCCGTTCACCTGTACCACAGCCTTGGGGGAGCGATACAGAAGGCTAATCCAGCGGCTGAAGTCGGGTTTGAATCCGGCGGCCTGCAGGACAGCAGCCAGGTAGCCATGGTCAATCCTATCAAATGCCTTGGACTGATCCAAATTGAACAGCGCGGCCTCTTCGTCGTCTTCTACACCCTCTACGATCGTGCGAATCAAGTGCAGGTTGCTCTGAATTGTTCGTCCCTTCACAGAACAAGTCTGATCCGGTTCCAACAGAGACTCGGCAACTAGCTGCAAGCGATTCGTCAGGATCTTGGCCAAAATCTTTAACTCTGTGTTTAGCAGAGTTATGGGCCTGTAATCATCTAATCCCCGCCCAACCTTCTTGCCTTTTCCCAACAGCGTGATCACGCCCCTGGTGATCCGACCGGGGATGGACCCCTGCCGAAACCAGTGGTTGAACACGACAGTCAAGAGCGGGACAAAAAGGTGCGACATCCTCAAGTACAATTCATAGGGCAAACCATCCAAACCTGGCGACTTGCCACTGCCGGTCTTCTTCAAAGCCGCGTAGACTTCGTCCTCCGTAATCTCCCCTTCGCAGCTAGCCGCTTCAGCCGGCAAAAGCCGGGGAAAGTCAGCCAAATAGCTGCGAAACTCCTCGTCACGGAGACCAGGCTCCTTGGTAAACCGGTGTTCGAAATGCTGCCGGAACGCCTCGCACATGTCGTCAGTGGACCTAAGGAGATGTCCCTCCGGGTCGCGCACCTCTCGAATGTACCGATCGCCGGCCCGACGAATTTCTTCCTTGCGCAGTTCTGCGCCCATGTTCACAGCTTCGGAAGACATCTTGCTTAACTTAGCTCTAATTACCTGGCCCATATAGCGCTCGCTAGTCGTGCGCCTCAGGGCCTCCCTGGCTAAGGCTATCTCTAGGGGATCCCCACCAGCCTCCGCCCGGGCGAAATTAGCTCTAAGTGTCTTTGCCTCCGCAGCCTTATCTAGTTTGAGCCGCTGGCTATATTTGGTGGCGAAAGACCTAATGGAGTCCTTAAGGTTAACCCACCACTTATTCCCAATGACTCGCCCAATTAACGCCCGCTGAACTAGTTTTGTCAGCTGGTCACGAAAGTCCCGCCTGTCCAGTAAGGACTGATTGAACTTCCAATAACCAGCCAACCTAGGCCTAAAGTCTAACACCACACGGGCACAAACAAGTTTGTGGTCCGTGTAGCCTAGCCAGTGGAACGTTGGACATTCTAAGAAGTCTATGTCGGCCACTCTCACTAACATCCTATCCAGGTACGCAGATACCCGGGTAGAAGGCCAATTAAGCGCCCACGTCCACATACTCCCATCCGGATGATCGACCCGGTATCTATCGACGAGACCAAATTCGTCGATCAGATCAACCAGGCTACGATCATCATTCCTCCCGCTAGCGCCCCTTCCTCTATCCCATTTGGGGGTTAGGATGGCATTCCAGTCCCCAACTAAGATTAGCCGTGTTGAATGCACCATAAAGGGCTCCAACAGCCGAAAGAAAGAGACACGCTCACCTTGCTTATTGGGCGCATAAACCACAATCAACCGGAACGATTTGCTTTTCACTGCAATATCGGCCACGATCAGCCGGCCCTCGGCACCGACATGGACAAGGTCAACCCTCGCGTCCAGGGTACGCTTGACCAGCAAAGAAACACCTCTGGCATGCCGGCTCCCATATGCTGAATAGACGACAAAGTCGTTAGACAGCACACAAGAGTCGACTTCGCAAACAAAGTGAGTCTCTTGGATCGCGGCCACATCCACGCCGAAGGACAAGGGGTCACGAAGCAGGCGAGCCGCCTTACCCCGATCCCTCAGGCCCTTCGCATTCAAGCTGGCTATCTTAATAGACATCTTTTAAACCTGAAAAAGAAAAAACAAAGAACATGCAACAAAGGCACTAGTCGCATACGGGACGGAAATCTTCGGCAGTTAGGACCCCGACGGACTGTCCTAGGGACCCCGTTCCTACATCGGACGTAATCCGTTCCGTCTAGGACAATGCCGCCGACGTCCGTGGGGTACATTAGTTTTACCACCCTATATAAACTGGGGTGGAGCAAAACAGGGAACCTCCCCGAACAATTTTTTGACATTTTCCTTAGTTCAGCTGAACTCTCGATACACATCCTTAATTTGGGATAACACTTTTTCGCTTCTGCGATGTGGTCCCAGACCCGCAGGTTACCCCCGGTGTTCCGTACGAGGGTAATTACTCCTGGGGCCTGGGAAAAGTTATTGGGGTCCTCCGTCGATAGACCATCCACAGAGGTCATCTTCAGCAGTGGCTTGAGTAATTTCCGTCTTTGCGACGACCAATCTGCAGAGATGTCCTCTTCCACCTTCAATAGCGCTTCCCCTCTGGGCAGGGCTTTTTTCTTTTTTGCCCGAGTGGGAGTGGACATGGGAGAAGGGGAGGGAGTGGGGGTTAAAGCAACTGGTCTTAGGGGGGTCAATTTAAAGGTAGGGGACTGGGAAGCCTTCAGCGGGGACGAGGGGAGGCTCCTTGCCTTTTGCGCGTACGTCTGCCTCTCCGGCGAGACCGGAAGCGAGGAGCACCTGTGTGATGTCGAACTCCTTTCTCTGCTCTTTCGCCGATTTTTGGAGATCTCTTGCTGCTCCTCTTCGTCCTCCCGGCTGCGTTTCAATGACACCGATCTTTGTGTTTCCATCGGTTCATCCTTATCCTTCAGGCCCTCATTTTGGGGAGGTTTTTTTTCCTTCCCCTGCTTGGTAGCGGCCTTGGATGATGAGGGCTCCCTTGACTCCGAAGGCTCCTGAGGTGGTGAGGGCATTTTGGTCGGAGAAGGCGATTTCTCCGCTGGCACCTTCGCCTTCTTTTTCTTTCCGACAGTCTGCCACTCATTCACCTTATCCGGAACTACCGATTTCACCTCCTTCGACACTTCTGGTTGCTTTACTACCGGTTTCTCCTGCTGCTGCTTTGCCGGCTGGGTCCCTGTGGCAGGATCCTTTTTCGGGCACGCCTTGGCGACGTGATTGGAATCGCCACAAACCCAGCAGAAGGGCTTCCTTCCCTCGACGATCACATAAATTGACCTTCCCCTGCAGGTGATAATGTTGGGGATATTGCCGATCTTCTTTTGCTCGACCGTCACCTGCAGGGTGACATCACCAGTCAGAAAGCCCTGCTTCGAAGTGAGTGCCTTCACCTCCTCGACCCTGCCAAATTGTGTGAAGAACACCCCAACGTGGTCCAATGAAATCTCCATGGGCACGCCGTGAAGAGTGATCTTTGATCTGCGCATGCCCATATATTCCGTGTCCAGGCGCAACGTCTTTGTTTCCCAGACGGAACCAGCCAGCTTTCTCGCTTCCTCCGCAGAGTCCAGCAAAACATCCCATACAGTGTGGCTGCGCCTAGCCACCATCCTACCGTTAATTTTCAGGGCCCTAATGGCCTCCTCCACCACGTCCCTGCTGACCCCGATCAGTTTGCGGCTTTTCGGATCTCTGGTCAGCAGGGATAGGATCCTGGGCTCAATGACACTGAGCGTCTCGGGAACCGAGAGAATCTCCGATCCTGTTACATATTTGGCGTATTTATCCTTGAGGGATTCATAATACGCAGAATCCCTTCGTACTTTCTGGATGGTCTCCCCGGTCCAAGCCTTGCCAGGGGGAACCGTTGCTGCTAGACTCCGCTGCCCATCCTCCTTCGACGTTGAGGGCACCGGAGATGCTGGAGCTGCTGGTAGGGTTGATACTCCTGGTCCTTTTTCCAAGGAGAGGGGTGAGGAAAGCAACCGCCAATCCCCCTCCTTCCCCCCCACCGAGGCCGTGGTGGGAGGAACAACTTTACCCGGCCCATCTGTGGCCATTGCCACAAAGTGGCCGAACACCGGACAACTGCTTCTCCGGTGTTTCGCGTCTATTGACACTACTTTACGCAGGCCCGAGCTATAAACTCGGGCTGGAAAAACAGACTGCCCCAAGAACCAAAGTACTAGTAGATATCACTGCGGAACAAATACTGTCTTTAGCACTTGTAACCATTAACCACACAACAAAAAGCCGGGTGGGAAATGGATGGTCTTTATTTATCTTGTATAAATACAAAATTCTGGCACAAGGCCCAAAAATGGGGAGGGGGAACAAAACTTGGGTTGGTCTTCAGTAACTATCCTATACCTAGCTAATCAGATTCACGACCCATACATACATTACAATTTCCTCATTCACCATAAAAATTTGTCCATCAACACTCATACCTATCATGCACCAAAATACCGCAAGAACATACCAGGGACCTACAAAACGCCCCAAATGTACATAAAAATTTGTGATTTTTACAATATTTACAATAGTGTACAAAAATAGATTTAAAACTTTTCACATGAAATGACATGATGGGAAGGGGGTATGAAGAAACAAAAAATCCCCAAAAATATAAACAATTTCAAATGAATAGCATATACATGGTGTTAGTAAGACCCAAACACACCCACATAATTAAAGAGGCCGCTGTATTCTGTCTTAAAAAGACAAAATCAAGAAGCACTCTTTCTAAGGGGAATGGAGAAGCAGGGAACAAAAATAAATAGGACTGGAGAATATATAAGGCTGACCCAGCCGAGAATGAAAACGGGACAAAATAATAATGGACAATGGGAATCTCGAACTGGATCATAACAAAAGCAATGGAGCCGGGAACAGGCCAGGACAAACACATTCACTCACATTAACTAGGCACAAAAAAGACTTCTTACCTTAACCACGGGAGGGGTTCCAACGGAATCCACCCCGATGTGCCCATCAGATCTAAAAGAGAAAATCAAGGCTAGCCCCGGTCACACGAACCAGGCTCGCTGCATATACCCACCTTTCGCTGAACTCTGTCGGGTGCAGTCGTTTCCGTTCAGTTCTAATCTTCATTTTGAGCTGGTGCTCAAAATATCGGATTAGATCCTGATCCGAAAGACGACCGCCCCGCAAGACTTCCTCCAGACGCGTCATCCAAATCACCATTCTAGCCGTGGCCAGTAGCGACAGAAACACCATCCGCTTCACTCCAGAGTACGGGGGCGACACATTGTCCACAGCGTATGCGCGATCAATGAGCACAAGCTCCCGCGGCGCGATACGAGCAGTCAACTCGCCGACACGCGCCCACAACGGGCGAACGCGCGAACAATGGAAGAAGGCGTGCGCAGACGTCTCATTAATTCCAAGGTCGCAACGTTCACAATCTGGCAAATCCGCCAGGCCCATTGCGAAACGCTTGTCATTGAGAGACAAACCATTCCGAGCCAATCGCCAGGTCAGAGAAAACTCAGAGTTGCTGAGCCAATCCGCACCTGGCGCCCAAGACCAATGAGAGCGATACTCCTCTCTCGACATGCCGAGCTTACTCCACAGTTTATCCTTCACAGCGCCCTCCACTAATCCCCGATAGAAGATTCTCCTAGGCCGTGAAAGGTCACTGGACCATGGAATGGCCCGAAGGGCCGTCAGACATTCGAGCAGGAATTTCGGTCGCCCCCAAGGCCTATTGCTAGTCCTCAGGAGCGGGGGAGTGATAGTGAGGCTAGGGAACATGTCCCTCACTACCCCCGCAAGCAACCGATCTTCCGACAACGCGCGCCTGAGAAATGCCAACCTTGAAGCGAGCACGTGGCTCCTCAAGTGCGGCATTCCCAGACCCCCATGACACGGACGGAGGCAACAGACTCCTTTGTCGACCATGTGTTTGCGTCCTCTCCACAGAAAGGAGAATAGCAAACGCTCGAGCGCCTTCTCATGATCGTCACAAAGGGGAAGTACAGACAGCCGGTAAAGGATTCTGGGAAAGAGGTATGTGACACACACCTCCGCCAGACCCTTCACGGAGAGACTCCGTCGACGCCAAATCTCGACCGACGCGCCGACCTTTGCCTGTACTTCTGACCAGTTTTTCTCCAACTGTAAGTCCGGACCGAACCAAACTCCGAGGAGCTTGACCGGCCCGTCCGTCCAGTCGAAGGGCCCCGGGAGGGAAACACCCTTCCAGGCACCTAACCGCAAGCCGGACGACTTGTCGCGGTTAATTCTGGCCCCTGTTACCTGTTCGTACCGTTCAAGCGCCTTCTGTACCGCCCTTATGTCCCTGCGGGAGGACACAAAGGTCGTTACGTCATCGGCGTACGCGGAAACCCTGGCTCGAGCTCCACCAGGGACAGTAATTCCACGCAGGACCGGACTGCACGTCTCGTCCCTTAGCCGGCGAAGGAGGGGCTCCAACGCCAGGACGTAAAGGAGTGGCGACAGTGGACAACCCTGTCGGACCGACCTAGACAACGCGAAAGCGCTCGACAGCTTCCCGTTCACCTGTACCACAGCCTTGGGGGAGCGATACAGAAGGCTAATCCAGCGGCTGAAGTCGGGTTTGAATCCGGCGGCCTGCAGGACAGCAGCCAGGTAGCCATGGTCAATCCTATCACATGCCTTGGACTGATCCAAATTGATCAGCGCGGCCTCTTCGTCGTCTTCTACACCCTCTACGATCGTGCGAATCAAGTGCAGGTTGCTCTGAATTGTTCGTCCCTTCACAGAACAAGTCTGATCCGGTTCCAACAGAGACTCGGCAACTAGCTGCAAGCGATTCGTCAGGATCTTGGCCAAAATCTTTAACTCTGTGTTTAGCAGAGTTATGGGCCTATAATCATCTAATCCCCGCCCAACCTTCTTGTCTTTTCCCAACAGCGTGATCACGCCCCTGGTGATCCGACCGGGGATGGACCCCTGCCGAAACCAGTGGTTGAACACGACAGTCAAGAGCGGGACAAAAAGGTGCGACATCCTCAAGTACAATTCATAGGGCAAACCATCCAAACCTGGCGACTTGCCACTGCCGGTCTTCTTCAAAGCCGCGTAGACTTCGTCCTCCGTAATCTCCCCTTCGCAGCTAGCCGCTTCAGCCGGCAAAAGCCGGGGAAAGTCAGCCAAATAGCTGCGAAACTCCTCGTCACGGAGACCAGGCTCCTTGGTAAACCGGTGTTCGAAATGCTGCCGGAACGCCTCGCACATGTCGTCAGTGGACCGAAGGAGATGTCCCTCCGGGTCGCGCACCTCTCGAATGTACCGATCGCCGGCCCGACGAATTTCTTCCTTGCGCAGTTCTGCGCCCATGTTCACAGCTTCGGAAGACATCTTGCTTAACTTAGCTCTAATTACCTGGCCCATATAGCGCTCGCTAGTCGTGCGCCTCAGGGCCTCCCTGGCTAAGGCTATCTCTAGGGGATCCCCACCAGCCTCCGCCCGGGCGAAATTAGCTCTAAGTGTCTTTGCCTCCGCAGCCTTAACTAGTTTGAGCCGTTGGCTATATTTGGTGGCGAAAGACCTAATGGAGTCCTTAAGGTTAACCCACCACTTATTCCCAATGACTCGCCCAATTAACGCCCGCTGAACTAGTTTTGTCAGCTGGTCACGAAAGTCCCGCCTGTCCAGTAAGGACTGATTGAACTTCCAATAACCAGCCAACCTAGGCCTAAAGTCTAACACCACACGGGCACAAACGAGTTTGTGGTCCGTGTAGCCTAGCCAGTGGAACGTTGGACATTCTAAGAAGTCTATGT
Organism: Ascarosepion bandense; assembly: GCA_037127315.1. NCBI lineage: Eukaryota > Metazoa > Mollusca > Cephalopoda > Sepiida > Sepiidae > Ascarosepion > Ascarosepion bandense. Next base: position 394,151 of record JBBBDQ010000513.1, read on the forward strand.
CGGCCACTCTCACTAACATCCTATCCAGGTACGCGGATACCCGGGTAGAAGGCCAATTAAGCGCCCACGTCCACATACTCCCATCCGGATGATCGACCCGGTATCTATCGACGAGACCAAATTCGTCGATCAGATCAACCAGGCTACGATCATCATTCCTCCCGCTAGCGCCCCTCCCTCTATCCCATTTGGGGGTTAGGACGGCATTCCAGTCCCCAACTAAGATTAGCCGTGTTGAATGCACCATAAAGGGCTCCAACAGCCGAAAGAAAGAGACACGCTCACCTTGCTTATTGGGCGCATAAACCACAATCAACCGGAACGATTTGCTTTTCACTGCAATATCGGCCACGATCAGCCGGCCCTCGGCACCGACATGGACAAGGTCAACCCTCGCGTCCAGGGTACGCTTGACCAGCAAAGAAACACCTCTGGCTTGCCGGCTCCCATATGCTGAATAGACGACAAAGTCGTTAGACAGCACACACGAGTCGACTTCGCAAACAAAGTGAGTCTCTTGGATCGCGGCCACATCCACGCCGAAGGACAAGAGGTCACGAAGCAGGCGAGCCGCCTTACCCCGATCCCTCAGGCCCTTCGCATTTAAACTGGCTATCTTGATAGACATCTTTTAAACCTGTAAAATATAAAGAAGAAATGCATCAACTTTAAACATGGGCACATACCGGGTAAAAATCATTGGGGGAAAGGACCCCGACGGACTGTCCAAGGGAACCAGTTCCTATATCGGACGTAACCCGTCCGTCATGGACAATACCGCCAACGTCCGTTGGGTATGTTAATTTTACCACCCTATACAAACAGGGGTGGAGCAAAACTGGGAGACGCCCGGCACAATTTTTGGCCATCTTACGCAATTCAGGAGTTCCACTCCTCAACATGACAATGTTAGGATACAGTCTCTCCGCAGCCTCCACGTGGTCCCATACACGTAGATTCCCCCCTGTAGTCCTAATGAGGGTGATTACGCCCGGGGCCTCAGGGAAATTAAATGGGTCCTCTGAGGACTTACCATTTATTTCTTTCAGCTTAAGGAGCGGCTTCAGAAGTGCACGCCTTTGCGCACTCCACTCCTTTGCTATCTCTTTAGCATCTACTCTCATCAGGGCTTCCCCCTTTGGCAGGGATTTTTTTCTTTTTGGGCTGGGAAACCGTAGGAGAAGGGGTGGGAGAGGGGGTAAGTGATTTTCTTGGTAAAAGGGGGGTCAGCTTGAAGGCCGGGGACTGGGAAAGATGTTGACTAGATTTACGGGGGGAAGATGGGAGGCTGCTTGCTTTTTTAGCATAAGTGTCCTTTGGTCTCTCCGGAGACACGGGTAAGGAGACAGCTGCTTGGGTCTTCCTGCTGCTGCTACGGCTCTTCCTTTGCATTTTTGCAATGCATTCTTCCTCCTCTTCTTCTTCTTTTGCCCTGCTCCTCTTCAGGGATGACGACCTGGCTTCCTGGCTGTCGACCACCATATCTTCCTGCAGGGAATCCTTGGCTTTTTCCTGGGGGTCATCCTGCTTGGCTGGCGGCGGCGGCGGAGGTTTTGTCGCTTTCTTCTGGGGCGACCTCTTTTCCTTGGGAGGGGGCGATGGAGTAGGCGGTGTCACTGGAGTCCTGCTGGGATGCTTCTCCACCGACGGCTGGCTTTTGGCTTTGGCGCCCTTCCTGCCAACCGTCTTCCACTCCCCCTCCTTTGGTTCTGCGGCACTCTTCTTAGGTTCTTCTGTCTTCTCTGGTGCCGGGGTCTGTGGAGGCTGGGCCTTAGACGCTGGATTTTTTGCGGGACACGCCTTGGCCACGTGTTCCGATGCCCCACAGACCCAACAAAAGGGCTTCCTCCCTTCCACAATCACAAAAATTGCTCTCTTTCCGCAAGTAATTATATTCGGGATGTCCGCCAACTTCTTTCGAGCGGCCATCAGCTGCAGAGTGACATCCCCAGTCTGATAGCCTCTCTTCGAGAGAATCGAAGATACCTCCGCCACCTTGCCGAACTGCGTAAAGAACGCCCCAATATGGTCCATGCAGATGTCCATTGGCACACCATGTAGCGTGATTTTAGCCTTGCGCGTGCCCATGTATTCCGTCTGTAAGAGGAGCGACCTGGTCTCCAAGGTCGTTCCGGCCAAATTCTTCGCCTCCTCTTCCGTGCCAAGCAGGATGTCCCACGTGGCGTGACTACGCCTGGCCACCATTTTTGCTTTTATATTAAGGGCTCCAATGGCCTCCTCCACCACATCCCTGCTGACCCCAATGAATTTTTGGCTTTTAGGATCCTTGGTCAGCAGGGAGAGGATCCTGGGCTCGATGTTACTCAGATTCTCCGGCACAGACATGAGCTCCGTTCCTGAAATGAAGTCTGCGTACTTGGCTTTTACGGCCTCATAGTAAGCTGAGTCTTTCATCACTTTCTTGATGGTCCCTCCACTCCAAGCCTTGCCGGAGGGAACCGGTGATACAGGAATCGGCTGGCCACCCTCCTTGGAAGTGGAGGGAACTGGCGATGCTGGTCGTCCTGGTACTTCCGCCGTCATAGGTACTCCTGTTGAGTGGGGTGCTGCAGCGGCTGGCGGCAGCTGCCAGTCCCCCTCTCTCCCTCCCACCGAGGCCGAGGTGGGAGGAACGACTTCATCCGGCCCATTAAAGGCCATTGCCACAAAGTGGCCGAACACCGGACAACTGCTTCTCCGGTGTTTCGCGTCTATTGACACTACTTTACGCAGGCCCGAGCTATAAACTCGGGCTGGAAAAACAGACTGCCCCAAGAACCAAAGTACTAGTAATATCACTGCGGAACAAATACTGTCTTTAGCACTTGTAACCATTAACCACACAAACAAAAAGCCGGGTGGGAAATGGATGGTCCATTTCAATGCCTCCAAAACAAAGCTGTTATCAACTAACCACCATAGACAATCGCATCTACCTCCCATTAGCATGGGACAGGCTAGCCTCCCAGAGAGTAAAATACTACGCCTCTTTGGCCTTACACTCTCGGCGGACCTCAAATGGAATGACTATATTGAATCCATTGCCAAATCCGCTGCTATGAAAGTCGGCTCCCTGTGCAGGGCCCGGAAATTTTTTCCACCTGAAACTATTCTGCACATATACAAATCTACCATCCGCCCGTGTATTGAATATTGCTGCCATATCTGGTCGGGTGCCCCTGCTGCTCTCCTTGGGCTTCTTGATAAAATACAAAGGAGGATCTGTAACGTGGTTGATACTGACTTGGCAGACCGGCTGCAGCCGCTCTCACACCGGCGTGATGTAGCTTCCCTGTGCCTCTTCTACAAGTACTTTCATGGCTTCTGCTCCGATGAGCTTAGATCAATGGTGCTGCCTAAGCACGAATTTACACGAGATACTAGATTAGCAACTAGGTCCCACCCTTTTACAGTTAAACAAATAAGATGTAACCGTAAATTCTACTCCAACATCTTCTTTTCTCGCGCTTCCCGCCTGTGGAACTCCCTTCCACAAGTCTGCTTTCCCGACAGTTACAATCTCCAGGTGTTTAAATGTAGGGTCAATAGACACCTCCTATCACACTAACTCCCAACTATTCTCACAACACTCTCATCTACCCAACCCTCATTCTCGGTATCCTCACCTGCCTATCACCCACCCTCTGTTATTTCCTATATTTAATCAGCCTTTCTCCACTCTACGTAGCCCCCTGCACAGTAGTGGCAGTGACATGCCTTGCTCGGGGTGAAACGCTTATAAAAAAAAAAAATCTCAAAATTTTAGATTGTAATCAATATAATCTCAGCTTAAAATACACCAGAGTATTTTCCTTACTGGAAATAGTAAATTTAATCATTTAGCTTTCAATTAAACAAACAAACAAAAAAAAGAAAACATTTAATATTAAAAATTAAATTTAAAATAGCCTTTTCACGAATGCACACGATATATTTGCAAACATGCTAAGATTCATATGTATACATCCAAATGTTTCATTACTGACACCGGAAGAGTCTGGGTCGTCATGTCATTTCAATTCTCCACTCACGATTATAATCTAATGTATCCTATCCATCGTAACTTGGCTTTCTATTGGTTAATTGGGACAAACCCTCCGAAATTTCCTACTTCTTAATTGTCTGGATATGGAAAAATTGTGTCGTTTTTAAGTTTTTTTATATAATGATTCCTAACAGAAAAAGTATTTACTACCTGACGAGGTGCGAATAAGCTAGAAACGAAACACAATGGCTCTTGTATTGCATAAACTATGTTTTAATTATAAACACTTATAAATATATATATTACTATATAAAATGCTCTACTAGTGTTGAGCACTCTTAAAAAATACATTACTACAAACAGTCGAACGTTAAACCATTAGATTTCACTACTTCTATGATCATATATTGGATGTGCGTTGTGGTGCATTGGATATCGGATCGGAACGAGAAATCGGGGAGCCGAGTTCGAATTCCAGCTGAATTCATTGCATTCACTTACGCGCAAATACTCTTTGGAAAGGTATTAATCCGTCTCTTACCTCCAGTTATGGGTTAAATAATAGGACAGATTGGGTTCTATAGCCTTGGTCGGCAACCAGTTTACCGCAGAAAGCAGTGGCAACCTACTGTGGGATAATCTTCTGCCCAATCAGTCATATCTCTTTCGAGACATGATCGCCCAAGCGTGTATCCCGTATGGCACTTAACTGACTGATATTCATATATACAGTACTGTGCAAAAGTATTAGGACAAGAACTATTTTATTTTTTATTAGGCATATTGACAGAAAATAAACAATTTAATTAAAGTAATTTTATTTGATTTACTCAACAAATGCTTTAACAAGAAAAAAAAATACTTGTTACAAAATAAATTTAATATTTAGTATAATAGCCTTTTGCTTTGATCACAGCCTTCATTCTGTCAGGCATTGACATCACAAGCTTCTTCAATGTATCTAATGGTATCTCCTGCCAAGCAGCTTGTATTTGTTCCCAAAGTGTGTTTTGCGAAGTAACACATTTATGAATTTTTTATTCAAAATATCCCAGAGATTTTCAATAGGACTGAGATCAGGGCTTTGTGGGAACCAATTCAAATTCCGAAGCCTTTCTTTCTCTTCCTTTTCAGTAAAATAATTCTTACAAAAATTTGGCTTTTCGCCCTGTATTTGAATTTCAGTGAGGTTTTTAGGAAAATCACCCCTGTTCTAATATTTTTGCACATTATCGGTAGTGTGCAAAAGTGTTAGGACAGGGGTGATTTTAAACTTTATTTTGATGCCTCATAAAAGATAAAATAAATCTTGTCCTAATACTTTTGCACAATACTGTTTATATATATATATATATATATATATATATATATATATATATATATATATTAATGCAGGTTTCATTGAATAATATAGACAAGTTTTGTCTATTAATTTTGTGTAGGATCCGTTCATACCGTCTGATATACTTGATGGTGATGTCGTTAAAAGACAACAAAAAATCACAGTATTTGTTGAATTTTTTATCGGGTCTAAGCTTTCGGCTCACATAAGCCATTATCAAAGAGTAAATATTAACACACAGTAAACATAGAACATTTAAGCTATTAACAATAAAGATAATTGAATTGAAAATATAAGTCCATCCCTACCGTGGCGGATGGCCGAAGACAGTGACAAAATAGTGGTGTTGTGGTCCCTGGTCTGATTACAGACATTTGAGTACGTTGTTGGAAATATCGAAATTGATTGTATTCAAACCAGGTTTAAATTGTTTAATGTAGAGTGCTTCGAGGATTTTTAGTTTCTGCTTATTATTTTCTTGTTTGAGTATGTACGTGTTATCAACAAGCGTTTTTCTCAGAAGTGTGCGTTGATAACCGTGTTGTTCTAAATGACGGAATATATTTGAATTTTTATTTAAGTGCAACGTCAGACGCCGTGAGAGCGAATTTGTGGTGTGGCCGATGTAGATATTATTGAGGTTGTTAGAGATACATTCTCTAAATGGACATATGAATTTATATACTACATTGGTTTTTTGCAAATCACTAACGGTGGGGGAAGAGTCGTTGCGGACAAATGAATTAGATGTAGTGGATTTAGTGTAATATATAATGAACTTAATTCTTTTGTTAGAGTCTGTCGGAGAAATATTAGTATTTATGAGTTTTTTTAGGATGTTTTCATATAGTTGGTAGTTGGAGTGCATCTGGCTACGGTATAAGAGAGTGATATGTTTAGGATTGGTTGGGTTAGTATCATGTGTTGTTTTTTCCATGTTAAGCTTTTTAAGAAAGTAATGTATTTGTTCATCAACTATGTAGTTGGGAAAATTATTATTGATGAGTGTCTGTTTTATGTTTTTTAGTTCACTGTAGAAGATCTGATTTGTAGATGAATTGACTTTTGCACGATATAATAGATTTTTTATAATGGCTATTTTGTAATAGTGGGGGCATTCACTAATATAATTGAGTGTGGAGGGATTTTTATTAGTGGGTTTTTGATACGGTGAGATAGTAAATTTATTGTTGTCAGTGTTAATTAATATATCAAGAAAAGGAATTTTATTATCTTTGCTAAGTTCATAAGTAAATTTTAAAACTGAGTTATTTTGAAACTGTTTTTGAAGTTGTAAGATTTCATCAGTATTTTTAATTGATAGTAGGATATCATCAACATATCGTAGATATATTGATGGTTTTGTAAATTTTGCAAAGGTAGTATTTTCAAGGTTAGACATGTAGAAATTATATATATACAACGTGACGGAGTCTCCATGGGTTCAGTGCTTGGTCCGATTTTTAGTAATTTCTACATGTCTAACCTTGAAAATACTACCTTTGCAAAATTTACAAAACCATCAATATATCTACGATATGTTGATGATATCCTACTATCAATTAAAAATACTGATGAAATCTTACAACTTCAAAAACAGTTTCAAAATAACTCAGTTTTAAAATTTACTTATGAACTTAGCAAAGATAATAAAATTCCTTTTCTTGATATATTAATTAACACTGACAACAATAAATTTACTATCTCACCGTATCAAAAACCCACTAATAAAAATCCCTCCACACTCAATTATATTAGTGAATGCCCCCACTATTACAAAATAGCCATTATAAAAAATCTATTATATCGTGCAAAAGTCAATTCATCTACAAATCAGATCTTCTACAGTGAACTAAAAAACATAAAACAGACACTCATCAATAATAATTTTCCCAACTACATAGTTGATGAACAAATACATTACTTTCTTAAAAAGCTTAACATGGAAAAAACAACACATGATACTAACCCAACCAATCCTAAACATATCACTCTCTTATACCGTAGCCAGATGCACTCCAACTGCCAACTAGATGAAAACATCCTAAAAAACTCATAAATACTAATATTTCTCCGACAGACTCTAACAAAAGAATTAAGTTCATTATATATTACACTAAATCCACTACATCTAATTCATTTGTCCGCAACGACTCTTCCCCCACCGTTAGTGATTTGCAAAAAACCAATGTAGTATATAAATTCATATGTCCATTTAGAGAATGTATCTCTAACAACCTCAATAATATCTACATCGGCCACACCACAAATTCGCTCTCACGGCGTCTGACGTTGCACTTAAATAAAAATTCAAATATATTCCGTCATTTAGAACAACACGGTTATCAACGCACACTTCTGAGAAAAACGCTTGTTGATAACACGTACATACTCAAACAAGAAAATAATAAGCAGAAACTAAAAATCCTCGAAGCACTCTACATTAAACAATTTAAACCTGGTTTGAATACAATCAATTTCGATATTTCCAACAACGTACTCAAATGTCTGTAATCAGACCAGGGGCCACAACACCACTATTTTGTCACTGTCTTCGGCCATCCGCCACGGTAGGGATGGACTTATATTTTCAATTCAATTATCTTTATTGTTAATAGCTTAAATGTTCTATGTTTACTGTGTGTTAATATTTACTCTTTGATAATGGCTTATGTGAGCCGAAAGCTTAGACCCGATAAAAAATTCAACAAATACTGTGATTTTTGTTGTGTTGTATACCATCAAGTATATCAGACGGTATGAACGGATCCTACACAAAATTAATAGACAAAACTTGTCTATATTATTCAATGAAACCTGCATTAATGAAAAAATGCTGCCAAAATACACACAATATATATATATATACAAATGAATAAAAAACGAAGAAAGTATCAACAACAATGAAAACATTAATTTAAAACAGTGCCCAAAATAGAAATATTTGTTATAAGTTAGAGTTTAGAATATATATATATATATATATATATATATATATATATATATATAATCTAAACTTATTTATAAATGGAAATTTGTCTGTGTGTGTATGTGTGTGTGTGTCTGTGTGTGTCCGTTTCCTATAGACTCCGGAACGGCTGAACCGATTTTCTTGAAAATTTACACACTTGTACGATAAGCGTCTGCGAGTATTCTTAGCTAGGTTTTGTGTTGAGGTACCCCCGATAAATATCGAAAATCGATAATCGAAAAATCGGGTTATAGAAGGAGTGGTCTGATTTTAATCAAGTTTGATACACTCATAGACAAAGACATAAGAAACGATATTCAGACGTTTCAAGGTTGCAGTTCTTACGTTAGTGCAGAAAACCGATAATATATATATATATATATATATATATATATATATATATATATATATATATATATATATACAAAAGTCAAGATGTTTGTGTGTGTGTCTGTTTATCTGCCTGCATGTCTGTATTTCTTTCAGCCTTTTCATTTTAGGTTTTGCTTCGAGTTTGGCTCTAAGTAGGTATAATTGTAGTTCTTAGTCTCAGCCATGATACCATTTACTCAGAGGACTTAATTAGCCTTCAAAATTTAGTTCATGACAAAAAAAAATTATTTGATATCGATAGCAGGAAATCAAAATTTGACTTACATCCATTCATTTTTCTTTCAGTCTATGGTTTCGCTTTAACTGGAAACAACTATTGCTTTTTAGTCTTTCGTGCCAATGTCGAAAGAGTCTCAGCTCCAGGACCATGGATTAGTTTTAAAGCTTTCATTACACCCGAGCAACGCCGGGCTATGCTTCTAGTATATATATATATATTGACAGGGGCTTATACCACAGAAATATCAAAAAGACTTAAAAGAAAATTGACGTCATCATGTAGACTTTAAGATCCTTTCAGCCAACATATTATCAAAGGTACTCATTGGCGATACTGTTAATAAAAGACGAGACACATGGTTTTCTCTCTTGCATAGTGCCCGCTCGGCCCATCATTTACATGTTTTGGAGACTGTTTATTTGAAAATTCATCAGCCTAGCCTATGCAGACAGAAAGAGCATTTCATTCGCTCATTACGATTGTTGGAGTGATTGTGAGTTTTTCTTTTTCAATTTTATCACCCTTGTGGAACTGTGTGTTTACACCCTCCTAATAGTGTAATGATATTTTGATTAAAATTATGTTTTAAACGAGTTCCAACTTTCCCTTCTGTAAGTAATAAGTTTGTTTTTTTTGTTTTTTTTTATAGAACTAACAGTAACACCAACGATCATCTTTAATAATGTGTAGGCTGAAAGGATCCTACCGGCTGCAACCACTCTCTCACCGGCGCGACGTGGCTTCCCTGTGCCTCTTCTATAAGTACTTTCATGGCTTCTGCTCCGATGAACTTAGGTCATTGGTGTCGCCTAGGTACGAATTTACACGAGATACTAGATTAGCAACTAGGTCCCACACTTTTACAGTGAAACAGATAAGATGTAACGGTAATTTCTACTCCAACAGCTTCTTTTCTCGTGCATCCCGCCTGTGGAATTCCCTTCCACGTGCCTGCTTCCCCGACAGCTACAAACTTCAGGAGTTTAAATATAAGGTCAATAGACACCTCCTATCACACTAACTTGCATCTATTCTCTGAAACACTCTCACCATCTAACCAACCCTCATTTTTCGGTATCCTTACCCGTCTATTACCCTTCTTATGACATTTCCTATATCTAACCATCCTTACTCATCACTTCCCCGCCCCTATGTAACCCCCTGGGCAATAGTGGCAGTGGAATGCCTTGCTCGGGGTGAAATGATAAAAAAAAAACGGTCTACATGATGACGTCTATTTTGTTTCTCACACTCTGGAAGAATGGTAGATTTTGAAAAAAAAAAAGAACAGTAGCTACTCTAACATCTACGTATCGTTCATTCAGTAATGAATTAGAACACTCTTAGCTACTGGCGTATGTTTACATGGTATCTCACACGCTAAAAGTCTGCCTTCTTCTTCCGAGCGCCCATATCTTAGAGGTAAAATGGCCGACTGATGACAATTCGGTTGGGTTTCAATCCTGGCTAAAAGCAATCAGATGGTTAACCGTACTGATGAGCTGTGATGCAAACAGCGAAACAGATCTGTCTGCGGATGACTATATATAAATAAATGTGTATATATATATATATTCCATTTGTAAAAGATTTTGAAAAAGATTTGTAAAAATGATAGAAACCTGGGTAGCGAAATAACTCTTTTAAAAATGAAAAATATTCAAAAGTTCAACAATATAACTGTATCGAACACTTTTTAATACAAATGTGTAGTGGTCTAACCCTGTTATGACCAAAAACTAAAACAATCAATCAATATATATATATATTGGCCAACCTTCCCTGAAGATCCAATTAGGTGAAACCTTGATAGGTTCGTTGGCATTCTAGGTTAGCTATTTATTTTGTTTACTCTATTTGCCTATTGAGCACTTTTTGTTTTAGGTTACTCGTCTCGGTTTTTTTTTATTTGGGCTACGTACTTTGACTGATGTTCAAGTGCTTAGCTCGTTCTTTTTTTAATTATAATTTTTTCCTTCCGCGCCTGTACTCGGAGGGTTTTTCGAAACGAGTATAGCGATATATATATATATGTGTGTGTGTGTGTGTGTGTGTGTGTGTGTGTGTGTGTGTATGTGTGTGTGTGTGTGTGTGTGTGAAAAGTGTATGTATATAATTATAAATAATATATATATATATATATATATGCAATTTGTTATATATATTATATTATTTATATATTATATATGCGTGGTACTTATTTGAAAGGGCTCACTATCAGTGATAGAGCTGACATATTCATATAGATAAGTGTGAGTTTGTAACCCTGGGTTTCACGCTCCTGCGATCGTCAGACAAACTCTGTGTTTGTCTGACGATTGCAAGAGCGTGAAACCCAGTGTTACAAACTTGCACACACACACACACACACACACACACACACACACACACACACACACACACACATATATATATATATATATATTAAATCATATCACCCCGAGCAAGGCGGTAACGCCACTGATGTGCCGGGGGCTACGTAAGAGTGAAAAGATTGGAAAAGAGAAAGCCGGAAACCACATCCTAAACAGGGAACAAGGAATGAGTCTCTCCACCTGTTCAATAGACGTGAGTGGTGTGTGAACAGGGCGATAGTTTAGTCTATCTACTCCGATTGAAAAAAAAATAAAGAAGAAAAGTGAAAAGATTGGAAAAGAGAAAAACCGGAAACCACATCCTAACCAGGAAACATGGGATGAGCCTCTTCACCTGTTCAATAGACGTGAGTGGAGTGTGAACCGGGCGATAGTTTAGTCTATCTACGCCAATTGAAAAAAAAAAAAACAAACAATTCTTTGAAAAAAGGTAAAGAATACTCGTTCGAATAACCATGAAACTATTTTAAAATTAGCCACAAAAAATAAAACAAAATAAAATCAAAGCAAAATTATAACTTACTTTTAAGAATATTTCAAAGCTAATCCTAACCCAAACGCACGTGTACTAACACCAGTACAAAAAAGAATTATTTTATCTTTTGGCTGAGGGGACAATGACTAGGCAAAAGACGAACAAGGAATTTAACAGGACTTTTTTCTTTTATAAATATATATATATATATATATATATATATATATATATATATATATATATCGAGTACTCTTTATAAAAGTGAATGCATGAACAGTAGATAAAAAGCCTACGTGTTCTACAAGTTTGTTACAATTACACACACACACACACACACACACTCTCTCTCTCTTTCTATATATATATATATATATATATATATATATATATATATATATATATATGGTACACACACGTATAAACAGCCATAGGTTTTCCTATATGTAAAATGATCATCTATTGTTTTATTGCACGTGACATGTATCTGACCAATGAAATCAAACCTCAGCGAACAGGCTTTTGATTCTTTTTAATTTTAAAATCATCTTCTTAAGAAATCTCTGAAGAAGCTTATTAAAGTGAAACGTTAGATTAAAGGCACTTTTTCCTACTTTCAGTCATTTAAGTGCCATCTGTGATACACGTTTGGAACAAAATGTCTCGAAACTGACATGGTAGACTGGGCAGAATATTCTGCAGATCAATGCTATAGAACCCAAACTGTCCCGATATTTAACCCATAGCAGGAGACAGAAATGACGGATTGCTACCTTTTCCAAGGGTATTTGCATGTAAGTGAATGCAACGAATTCAATTGGAATAAGAACTCGTTTCTCTGATTTCATTATATATATATATATATATATATAGAGAGAGAGAGAGAGAGAGAGTATAAGAGGGAGTAGAGAGGTAAAGGTAGAGAGAGATAGAGAGAGGTAGGGATGGGTAGAAGTAAAGAGAGACAGAGAGAGAGGTAGAGAGGGAGGTAAGAGAGAGAGAGGTAAAGAGAGAGAGAGAAGTAGAGAGTAGCCGTAGAGAGAGTGAGAGAGGCAGAGAGAGAGAAGCAGAGACAGTCAGAGAGAGCGAGAGAGAGAGAGAGAGACAGAGAGAAACAGAGACGGAGAGAGTCTCGAACAGGCAGGCAGGGAGGGGGAGGGGGGAAGGGAGGGAGAGAGAGAGACAGAGACAGGCAGAAGAGAGGGACAGGCAGAGAGAGAGAGAGAAAGATCGGAGAGAGAGCGGTAGAGAGTAGTTGACGTAGAGAGAGAGGTAGGGAGAGGTAGAGATAGGTAGAGAGGGGTAGAGTCGAGAGAGGTAGAGGTAGAGAGAGGTAGAGGTAGAGTGAGATAGAGAGGAGTAGAGGTAGAGGTAGAGAGACAGGTAGAAAGAGAGAGGTAGAGAGAGAGGTAGAGAGGTTTGTACTGAAAGAAGGTGATACCAGCCAAAAAGCGAAACTATAGGCTATTCCCTTGGAAACTAGGCCCCGCTAGTTCATGATGTAGCTGCTGTTGGGTTCGGCTCCTGACATCTGTGTAAGATAAATCTATGAATAAATAAAACACGCATCATCAGCAACAGCAACAACATTGAATGAGTCGGAATAGTGATCAGCGCGAATAATGGCGGACACTCCTGGGCGATGCTACGGGCGCCATTAATCGTGATGTTTCCTGATTGCGTTCGATGCCGACATTGTTCTACGCCGAACTGAGTTATCTCCCCTGATAGTGCAGGAGGCAAAGGTCAGCCTTGAACTCACTTACGCGGTCTTATATTATCGGAACATGCCGGTCTCTCTTTCTCTCTTTAATTTTTTTCTTTGTTGAGGCAACTGTAATTTTTTTTTCTCTTTGTTTTTCTTTATCACTCTCTCTTTGTTTATCGTTCTCTAGATTTAAACATTACTAAAAAAGATAAAAAAAACAATTCTTTATCATATTTTTTTTTATATAAAATTTCCCCTTGGACTACCAGAATCTCATTCTCTTTCTTTCCTTCCTTTGTGGATTCTTTCTTTGTTTTCTTTGTGTGATTCTTATTTTATTTTCTGTTTTCGTTTCAGCTGTTTTTTCTTTTTCATTTTTTTCTTTCTTTTGATATTCGTTCTTTTCTTTCGTTATTTTTCCTTCATTTTTTTTTATTTATTCTTTTTCCTTTCTGTTTCCTACAGTTAGTCTACTATGTTGTTTCTGTTTAGTCCGCTTCTCTTTCTTTCTTTCTTTCTTTCTTTCTCATCCTTTCTCTTTTTTCTTTCTTTCTTGTCCATTCTTTCTTTGTTTCTTTCTTTCTTTTCCATCTCATTCTTTCTTTGTTTCTTTCTATTCCATCTCATCCTTTCTCTTTTTTCTTTCTTTCTTGTCCATTCTTTCTTTGTTTCTTTCTTTCTTTTCCATCTCATTCTTTCTTTCTTTCTTTCTTTCTTTCTTTCTTTCTTTTCCATCTCATCCTTTCTCTTTCTTTCTTTCTTTCTTTTGACTACTTTTTCTTCTTTCCAAGTCCCCAATATTTTCTTTCTTTCCCCCTTTTTTGCATTCAGTTTTTTTTTTCAGTTTTTCTTTCTTTCTCTGTTTTGTCTTTATTTTCTTCCTTCCATTTTCCAAATATTTTTTCATTCCGCCGCTTTTACTTTCTTTTTCTCTTTTCTGACTTTTTTCTATCTATATTTCTTTCTTTTATTGGCCTGTTTTTCTTTCTTTGTTATTTCAATTTTTGCTTGATTTATCTACGTTTTCCTTTCTCGCATTTTTCCACTTTTCCCTCCATCTTTCTCTCTTTAATCCAATCTTCCGGGCCAGAAATTCTTTCTTTTCTCATTCGCACACGAAACCCGATTACCGAGCATAATGGCACTAGAGGAAGCATCAAAGTCGGCCATGATGGAAATTAACAGATCCTTAAGAGACGCTGCTGAGAAACTCAGTCTCCACATGCCTTCATAATGTCTCCCTCACTTCCCTTATCAAATAAATGCTATGAATGTGTTGGATTTATTCGCCACACAAATTTCACATCTTAAAAAGTAAGGAATCCGTTGATGACTGGACGAAATAATGTTTTTTTTTAATTTATTATTGGTTCAAATCGAATATGAAAAATATTTTAAAAGACTGTGATTGTCAATTTTAAAAGAAACATTTTTCCTTACGAATATCTATCTATCTATCTATCTATCTATCTATCTATCTATCTATCTATCTATCTATCTATCTCATCTGTTCATATCTATCTATCTATCTATCTATCTATCTATCTATCTATCTATCTATCTATCTATCTATCTATCCCAGTTTGTCCATTATCTATCTATCTATCTATCTATCTATCTATCTATCTATCTATCTATCTATCTATCTATCACTCTGTTCATATCTATCTATCTATCTATCTATCTATCTATCTATCTATCTATCTATCTATCTATGCCAGTCTGTCCATATCTATCTATCTATCTATCTATCTATCTATCTATCTATCTATCTATCTATGCCAGTCTGTCCATTATCTATCTATCTATCTATCTATCTATCTATCTATCTATCTATCTATCTATCTATCTATCCCAGTTTGTCCATTATCTATCTATCTATCTATCTATCTATCTATCTATCTATCTATCCCAGTCTGTCCATTATCTATCTATCTATCTATCTATCTATCTATCTATCTATCTATCTATCTATCTATGCCAGTCTGTCCATTATCTATCTATCTATCTATCTATCTATCTATCTATCTATCTATCTATCTATCGTGTTCGTGTCGGGTCGGTCGTGTTCGTTTTTGTCCATTGTGTTCGTGTGTCGCGTATCGGGATCGGTCCGTAGAGCGCAAGTCGGTGTCCGTATTCGGTTAAAGGCAAAGTCAATAGATCCTCCGTCGACAGGAGGACATGTTAGAGGCCGCAGAAAGGCTTCAGTCGCCAGTTTTCTTTCACGGAAGTGTACAATGGAGGGAAAGGAGGGAAGTGGCTCTTACCGCATCCCGAGGTCATTGAATTGCCACCTTCCAGTAGAAGTCAACCGATGGATTCGTATAAGCCAGAATCACCGGTGCCTTCCACCTCGGCGTGGAGCGGAGTCAACGTTGAGAAAGTAAAGACGGGTGAGGAGCAGAAAGAAATGCACACCGAATATATTTCGGGAACAAAACTCCTGTCTGTTCCCGAAAAGTTGCAGGAGATCGATCCCCGAATCATCTCCCTGCTGACGAAAGACCTGAAAACCCACAAGTTTGTGGGAGTCAGCAGGGAGATGGTGGAGGAAGCCATTAAGGCCCCCCACATAAAAGCCAGGATGGTGGCACGCCGCAGCCACGCCATGTAGGACATCCTACTGAGAAAGCTAAAGAGTTGCCTGGGATGACACTAACGACAATGAGGCTCCGATTTGCAGACAGAATGTATGGGCACCCGGAAGACGCGTATTATGTTGCATGGAGTGCCCATGGACATCACAACAGACCAACATCGGAGCGTTCTTTTCCCAGTACGGCAAAGCAACAGACGTGACACCAGTAATGTCCAAGGCGGGTTTTGTCACGGGTGACGTCACTCTGCAGGTGACGATTTCGCGAAAAGAGAAACATCCTCACCTGCAGGAGCCGATCCATTTTCATCGTGGTGGAGGACAGAAGACCGTTTTGATTGGTCTGCGGAGCTTTGGACCATGTGGCCAAAGCATGTCCGACCAAGCCATCACAAGACCCACCCATCACAAGTACCAACAACAGCAACGGCAGGAAAGGAAACAGACAAACATTCAGAAGCAGCCAAACAAGTTAACAAAGACGGAGAGTGGCAAACGGTCGGAACGAAGAACGGCGAAAGAATATTGCCGCCATCACAAGGAAAGACGCCCGTTGAAAAATCACCTCTGTTACATAAAATCGTCATCTAAGGCAGGGGAACCCCCCCACCAAAAAAAAAAAAATAGCAATAGGTTGCTATTACTTTCTGTGGTTGACTGGTTTCCAGTCAAGGCTATAGAACCGAATCTGTCTTGTTATTTGACTCATAGCTAGAGGGTGAAGAATGTATTATATTATTGAGTAGTAATTATTGGGGATTCAGTTTATTACTTCATAACAATATAAAACCGATCCCCCACTTTATTCCCAGTAGACGCCCTAATCATGTCTCCAACTATTATATTCAATCAGTCAGTTAAGTGCCATACGTGATACACACTTGGGAGATCATGTCTCGAAAGAGACATGACTGACTGAGCAGAAGATTATCCCGCAGTAGGTCGCCATTGCTTTCTGCAGTAGACTGGTTGCCGACCAAGGCTATAGAACCCAATCTGTCCTGCTATTTAACCCATAACTGGAAGGAAGAGACGGATTAATACCTTTCCAAAGGGTATTTGCGCGTAAGTGAATACAATGGATTCAACTGGAATTCGAACTCGGCTCCCCGGTTTCTCGTTCCGAGCCGATATCCACTGGACCACAACGCAAGGGTAGACGGTCGGAACGAAGAACACCAAAACAAAATTGCCGCCATCACAAGGAAAGTCGCCCGTTGAAAAATCACCTCTGTTACAAAAAATCGTCACCTAAGGCAGGGGAGCCCCCCACCAAAAAAAAAAAAAAAATGCAAGAGCAGCCTGCTGGGAAGGAGCCAGCGGAGAAATCACCTCCTAAAGAAGAATGTCCCTACAGAGGAAACCAAAGAATCCCCCCAAGAAACAGCAAAAGCAGGCCAAGGAACATGCCAGCCCTGTGGTCATCATCCTTGAAAAGAGGAAGAAACGAGGAGGAGGAACGGGACAACCCGAAAAGTTTGAGGAAAAGCAGGAGTAGAGAAAAGGAGATACAAAGAGCGTCGTCATTGCCGGTTTCCCCAGAGAGACCGAAGGACAGTTACGCTGAGAAAGCTAGTAGCCTTCTAACTTCCCCTCAGAAAAACTCTCAACCCCCGTCCTTCAAATTGACCCCGCTCACCCCTCTTATACCATGTAAATCTTGTTCCCCCACTCCTGCTGTTGAGAAAAGGCAAAAATGTTGGAAGGGAATTAGATGGTTATAGGGCCATAACTTTGCTAAACACGGAGTTAAAGATTTTGGCCAAGATCCTGACGAATCGCTTGCAGCTAGTTGCCGAGTCTCTGTTGGGACCTGATCAGACTTTCGCTGTGAAGGGCCGAACAATTCAGAGTAACCTGCATCTGATACGCACGATCCTAGAGGGTGTAAAAGACGACAATGAAGATGGGCTGATCAATTTAGATCAGTCCAAGGCATTTGATAGAGTCAGTTGGCTACCTGGGTGCTGTCCTGCAGGCCGCCGGATTCGCACCGACTTCTGCCGATGGATTAGTCTCCTGTATCGCTCCCCCACGGCTGTGGTACAGGTGAACGGAAAGTTGTCGAGCGTTTTTGCGCTGTCTATGTCAGTCAGTTCGACAGGGTTGTCCACTGTCGTCCTTACTTTTGGCTTTTGCGTTGGATCCCTTCATCCGGCTAAGGGACAAGACGTGCAGTCCGGCCCTACGTGGAATCGCTGTCCATGGTGAAGATCGAGCCAGGGTTTCCGCGTACGCCGATGACGTAACCACTTTTGTGTCCTCCTATAGTGACATAAGAGTGG
>JBBBDQ010000513.1:417500-652500 GCA_037127315.1 Ascarosepion bandense
TTTTAGTTTTTGCTTCGGGTTTGGCTCTAAGTGGGTATAATTGTAGTTCTTAGTCTCAGCTATGATACGATTTGCTCAGAGGACTTATTTAGCCTTCAAAATTCAGTTTACGACGAAAAAAAACGTATTTGATATTAAATTAAAAATTAGGAAATCAAAATTTGACTTACATCCATTCATTTTTCTTTCAGTCTACGGTTTCGCTTTCACTGGAAACAACTATTGCTTTTAAGTCTTTCGTGTCAACGTCTAAAGAGTCTGAGCTCCAGAACCATGGATTAGTTTTAAAGCTTTCATTACACCCGAGCAACGCCGAGTATAGCTCGGCGTTGCTATATATATATATATATATATATATATATATATATATATATATATATATATATATATGACGTTTAAATTCTGCTTATTAATAATAATTTAACTTTTTGGGATTGTACTTTCCAAATTTCATGTTTAGGTTTTACTCCAAATCAAATTATACAATGAAAATATTGAAAAATGATGAAAAGAAAGATAAAATAACACATTTCGCATTATGATATACAACTACCACGAACAATGCGAAAACCAAAAATTCAAATCCCGCGATGGTCAGTTCATAATAAGCCTCTGATGATTGCAAAATGCACGAGAGAAATAAATTACCATATATTTCAACGACTATAGATCCAAACTTTATTTCAGCAATGTCAAAAAAAAAAAAAAAAATGCACTTGCCTCGTTCACACCGTGTTGGTGAATACTGAGGTTTCCTTCTCAATATATTTGCTCAGGATAATATACACTGAGCTCTCTATTTTTATCTAATTGGTATTGTACATGAATTTGAGAAAGTCTTTGGGATTATCCTCCCTGTCTTCGCGGGTTGTCATTCTCTCTCTCATATATATATATATATATATATATATATATATATATATATATATATGAAATGAATTGTTTGAACATTGAATCCTGCCGAATGGCACACATTTTCGTAATAAAAATTTATCGTAAATAATCAGGCCGGAAGAAACAAAATATATAATACTGTTTCATTAAAAACAGAATATCTACTTAAATACGAGTATCGATAAAAAATAATGTTCAAACAATTCATTTCAAAATGTCGGTTGCTTATAACCAAGTTTCGTTATATATATATATATATATATATATATATATATATATATATATATATATAGGAAAAACTACTAAAAAGTTGTAATTTTAAAAATGTATTTTTTGACAGTATTTGTTTATTTCTATTATTATATTTGATATTTCAGACCGTCCTCGGCCCTTCATCAGAAATAAATGATTTCAAAATTTAAATTAGAAACGTATTTCGCGAGAGCGTTCGTGGAGAGATTGTGACGCAGAAACCTATCTTTAATAATACTTATAAATTTTGTTTTAGAGAAAATTTTTTAATTGTATCTAAAAAATGTTTAACTATTGAAATATTTATAAAGATTCAAAACACCTAAGTCCCTATTTAACCATAGCTTGTGTGTATTTAATTTTAAAATCCAGTAGTTTTCTTTTTTTCTGCGTGAGTGTTATATATATATATATGGGAGAGAATGATGGGAGAGAGTGACAACCCGGAAAATGGTGGACTTCGAAAAACAGTAGCTACTTTAGAATATACGCATCGTTCATTCAGTAATGAATGAGAAAACTCTCAGCTGTTGGGCGTGTATAATGATAATATACACGCTAAAAAGTCAACTTCTTTCTACCGAGCGCCCATACTGACGCCAATTCGGTCGGGTTTCAATCCTGGGCAAAATCAATCGGATGTCTATGAACTGTGATGCAGCGAAACAGATCTGTCTGCAGATGACTATATATATCTCAACTTATTTATAAATGGAACTTTGTCTGTGTGTGTGTGCGTGTCTGTGTGTGTGTGTCCGTTACTTATAGACTCCGAAACGGCTGAACCGATTTTCTTGAAAATTTACACAGTTGTACTATAAGCGTCTGCGAGTGTTCTTAGTTAGGTTTTGTGTCGAGGTACTCCCGACAAATATCGAAAATCGGGAATCGAAAAAATCGGGTTATAGAAGGAGTGGTCCGATTTTAATCAAATTTGATACACTCATAGACAAAGATATAATAAACGATATTCATAAGTTTCATATATATATATATGTAGTAGGTTCAATGTTATTGAGTTTGTCGACAAAATCTGCTATTTTAGTAGTTTCTGAATAGATTAGAAGAGAGTTGTCTACATATCTAAAGTAGAAGGAGTTTGGTGGTAAAATGTTTCTGAAATGGTCTCTTTCCAGAAATTCTAAAAATAAACAAGCGAGAACGCCGCTGAGAGGCGATCCCATTGATAAACCAAATTTTTGTCTATTGAAATGGTCATTAAAAGTGAAAACAACATTGTTTAGTAATTAGATAGCATAATTTATCTAATATAGTTTTATATATATATACAGGGATTGAATCTGCAAAATAAACACAAACAGTTTAATTATTGGCTATTTAGAATTATTTGAAATATAGTTAAAATGCAGTGGAAAAAACAATAAAATGATACTTGTAAAATATTTTTTATATTTTTGAAATAATAAACACCAAGTTTACAATTATTTGTGAATGTGAATACATTTTTGGGGAACACCCTGTATATATATATATATATATATATATATAATTTTCATTGAAGACGACTGACAATGTGATGCGATTCAATTTTTTTATTTGTTTTTAGTTGTGTTCGTAAAAGTTCGAAATCACATATATAAACAAAATGAAAAGACGTAGGCGATCATGGACTTCCACTTGGCTCTGTATCTTGTCGCTCTCAGTATTTTTTCTCTTGCTATCTCGTCTAAACGCCGCTCGGCTGTCCATTTGCTCAGACCTAACAAGCACGTCTCGCGCTGCTTTCCCTTGTCTCTCCTTCCATTTATCCAATCTGTGAGTATTCAATTCTCCAGGCTCACCTTCCTCATTAAGTGTCTCAGGAACCTCATTTGTCTCTTCCTGATATTTAGTATGAGTTTTCTTTTCGTTTACATCCTTCTCAACACCTCATCGTTGCACACGTGCTTCGTCTATGGAATCCTCAGCATCCTTCTGTAGAACTACATTTCTGTTGCCTCAAGCCTTTCCTTCATCTTTGATGAGATCGTCCAGCATTCACTTCCATACAGAAGGACAGATATCACATAGCAACCCAGTACTCTTTTCTTTGTTTCTAATGAGATTTTCCTGTCTTTCAGTACAATGGTTAGCTTCTGAGAATGCGTCTTTGGCCGTGCCAATGCGTCTTTCTTTCCATCTTCTGTCAAAATATTTTCCAGGTATTTGAATATTTTTAACAAGGGTAATGGGAGGTGGTGCTGCAGCTAAGGCAATGATAAGGTTTTGTTGAGGATGGATACAAAAAGGAAACTCATAGTTAACATCAGGAAAAGAGAGCTGAAGTTTTTGGGGATATGTAATGAGAAAGGAAGGCTTGACCCCGACCCCAATGTGTTGCACTTGGTTTCCCAATCGCAGATATTTCAAAACAATATTAAATTTTTAAATTTTGCAAAAAACTGCGAATACAAATCTGGGCAAATATTTATACTGCATATGCAGATATGAACAGACTTAGATAGATAGATAGATAGATAGATAGATAGATAGATAGATAGATAGATAATGAACAGACTAGCATAGATAGATAGATAGATAGATAGATAGATAGATAGATAGATAGATAAACAGACTGGCATAGATAGATAGATAGATAGATAGATAGATAGATAGATAGATAGATAGATAGATAAGGAACAGACTGGAATAGATAGATAGATAGATAGATAGATAGATAGATAGATAGATAGATATGAACAGACTGTACTAGATAGATAGATAGATAGATAGATAGATAGATAGATAGATAGATAGATACATAGATACATAGATAGATAGATAAGGAACAGACTGGAATAGATAGATAGATAGATAGATAGATAGATAGATAGATAGATAGATAGATAGATAGATAGATAGAAAGGAACTGGAATAGATAGATAGATAGATAGATAGATAGATAGATAGATAGATAGATAGATAGATAGATAGATAGATATGAACAGACTGTACTAGATAGATAGATAGATAGATAGATAGATAGATAGATAGATAATGAACAGACTAGCATAGATAGATAGATAGATAGATAGATAGATAGATAGATAGATAGATAGATAGATAAACAGACTGGCATAGGATAGATAGATAGATAGATAGATAGATAGATAGATAGATAGATAGACAGATAGATAGATAGATAAGGAACAGACAGATAGATAGATAGATAGATAGATAGATAGATAGATAGATAGATAGATAGATAGATAGATAGATATGAACAGACTGTACTAGATAGATAGATATGAACAGACTGTACTAGATAGATAGATAGATAGATAGATAGATAGATAGATAGATAGATAGATAGATAGATAAGGAACAGACTGGAATAGATAGATAGATAGATAGATAGATAGATAGATAGATAGATAGATAGATAGATAGATAGATAGATAGATATGAACAGACTGTACTAGATAGATAGATAGATAGATAGATAGATAGATAGATAGATAGATATGAATAGACAGGAATAGATAGATAGATAGATAGATAGATAGATAGATAGATAGATAGATAGATAGATAGATGATAGAACAGACTGGAATAGATAGATAGATAGATAGATAGATAGATAGATAGATAGATAGATAGATAGATAGATAGATAGATAGATATGAACAGACTGGAATAGATAGATAGATAGATAGATAGATAGATAGATAGATAGATAGATAGATAGATAGATGATATGATAGATGAATAGATAGATAGATAGATAGATAGATAGATAGATAGATAGATAGATAGATAACATACAGATGTACTAGATAGATAGATAGATAGATAGATAGATAGATAGATAGATAGATAGATAGATAGATATTTGAATATTTTTACTTATTTTATTTTAGTTTCTCCGACTTGTTGTTGGCGTATTTGTCTCCTCTTTTTGCTGGTGGCAGATGAAAAATTACAAATATTGAACGCAATAATTTGTCTTCTTCTTCTTCTTTGCGTCGTGTCCATTCAGGACGTAAGCGATCATGGCAGTCCACATCTTCCTATCCCTTGTCTTAACAAGCTTTCTCTTATTACTTCCCTTGTTACTTCTCAAGCTCATCAAGTATATCATGTGTTGCTTTCTCCTGTCTCTCTTTTCCTCTATATACCCTATGAGTATCAGATTCTCCAAGCCCTCCTTCCTCATTACAGGTCCCAGAAACTTCAACTGTGTTTTCCTGATGTTAAGTATAAGTTTCCTTTTCGTTTTCATCTTGTCATGGTATTCTCAGTATCCTTCTGTAGAATCACATTTTGGTTGCTTTAAGTCTTTCCTTCAAGAGATTGTATAGCATTTGCTGCCATATTGAATGACAAACATCACATACCGATCCAGTATTCTTAATATTCCTGTCTGTTAAAAGTCTACTCAGCTTTTGGAATGCATCCTCGGCCATGCAAATACACCTTCGGATCTCAGTGTCGCACTTTCCATCTCCTGTTAGAACACTTCCCAGATATTTAAATTTATGTACCTGACTGATTTCAGTATCCCCGGCATGTAGTCGGCATTTTGGGCTCCTCTTTTTACTGATGACCATGCATTCAGTTTTCTTGTAGGTTATGTTCAGTCCTTTCTTTTTGCTTACTTTAGTTACCTTCTGTAGGTCTTGTAGTTTAATTTCCATGTCTTATTTGATTTTAGTATCCTTTTAACCTGTAGTCGACATTTTGGCCTCCTTTTTTTTTTTAATGATGACCATGCATTCAGTTTTCTCGTAGTTTATGTTTAGTCCTTTCTTTTGCTTACTTTAGTTACCTTCTGTAGGTCTTGTAGTTTAATTTCCATGTCTTATTTGATTTTAGTATCCTTAACCTGTAGTCGACATTTTGGCCTCCTTTTTTTTTAATGATGACCATGCATTCAGTTTTCTCGTAGTTTATGTTTAGTCCTTTCTTTTTGCTTACTTTAGTTACCTTCTGTAGGTCTTGTAGTTTAATTTCCATGTCTTATTTGATTTTAGTATCCCTCAATCTGTAGTCGACATTTTGGCCTCCTTTTTTTAATGATGACCATGCATTCAGTTTTCCGTAGTTTATGTTTAGTCCTTTCTTTTTGCTTACTTTAGTTACCTTCTGTAGGTCTTGTAGTTTAATTTCCATGTCTTATTTGATTTTAGTATCCCCCAACCTGTAGTCGACATTTTGGCCTCCTTTTTTAATGATGACCATGCATTCAGTTTTTCTTCGTAGTTTATGTTTAGTCCTTTCTTTTGCTTACTTTAGTTACCTCTGTAGGTCTTGTAGTTTAATTTCCATGTCTTATTTGATTTTAGTATCCCCAACCTGTAGTCGACATTTTTGTTCTCTTTTTTTTAATGTATTTGACCATCCATTCAGTTTTCTGCAGTTTTTATGTTTAGTCCTTTCTTTTGCTTACATTTAGTTACCTTCTGTAGGTCTTGTAGTTTAATTTCCATGTCTTATTTGATTTTCTAGTATCCTCCAACCTGTAGTCGACATTTTTGCCTCCTTTTTTTTAATGATGACCATGCATTCAGTTTTCTCAGTTTCTATGCTTAGTCCTTTCTTTTGCTTACTTTAGTTACCTTCTGTGGTCTTGTAGTTTAATTTCCATGTCTTATTTGATTTTAGTATCCCAACCTGTAGTCGACATTTTTGCCTCCTTTTTTAATGATGACCATCCATTCAGTTTTCTCGTAGTTTATGTTTAGTCCTTTCTTTTTGCTTACTTTAGTTACCTTCTGTAGGTCTTGTAGTTTAATTTCCATGTCTTATTTGATTTTAGTATCCCCAACCTGTAGCTCACATTTTTGCCTCCTTTTTTTTTAATGATGACCATGCATTCAGTTTTCTCGTAGTTTATGTTTAGTCCTTTCTTTTTGCTTACTTCAGTTACCTTCTGTAGGTCTTGTAGTTTAATTTCCATGTCTTATTTGATTTTAGTATCCTCAACCTGTAGTCGACATTTTTGCCTCCTTTTTTTTTTAATGATGACCATCCATTCAGTTTTCAGTAGTTTATGTTTAGTCCTTTCTTTTGCTTACTTTAGCTACCTTCTGTAGGTCTTGTAGTTTAATTTCCATGTCTTATTTGATTTTAGTATCCCCAACCTGTAGTCGACATTTTGGCCTCCTCTTTTTAATGATGACCATGCATTCAGTTTTCTCGTAGTTTATGTTTAGTCCTTTCTTTTGCTTACTTAGTTACCTTCTGTAGGTCTTGTAGTTTAATTTCCATGTCTTATTTGATTTGTGTATCCTCTGACCTTGTAAATGACATTTTGGCCTCCTTTTTTAATGATGACCATGCATTCAGTTTTCTCGTAGTTTATGTTTAGTCCTTTCTTTTTGCTTACTTTAGTTACCTTCTGTAGGTCTTGTAGTTTAATTTCCATGTCTTATTTGATTTTAGTATCCCCAACCTGTGTAGTCGACATTTTGGCCTCTCTTTTTAATGATGACCATGCATTCAGTTTTCTGCAGTTTATGTTTAGTCCTTCCTTTTTGCTTACTTTAGTTACCTTCTGTAGGTCTTGTAGTTTAATTTTACAAGTTCTATTTGATTTTAGTATCCCCAACCTGTAGTCGACATTTTGGCCTCCTTTTTTTAATGATGACCATCCATTCAGTTTTTCGTGTAGTTTATGTTTAGTCCTTTCTTTTTGCTTACTAGTTACCTTCTGTAGGTCTTGTAGTTTAATTTCCATGTCTTATTTGATTTTAGTATCCTAACCTGTGGTCGATACTTGGCCTCCTTTTTTAATGATGACCATGCATTCAGTTTTCTCGTAGTTTATGTTTGTATCTTTTCTTTTGCTTACTTTAGTTACCTTCTGTAGGTCTTGTAGTTTAATTTCCATGTCTTATTTGATTTTAGTATCCCAACTCAGAAGTCGACATTTTGGCTCTTTTTTTTAATGATGACCATGCATTCAGTTTTCTCGTAGTTTATGTTTAGTCCTTTTCTTTGCTTACTTTAGTTACCTTCTGTAGGTCTTGTAAGTTTAATTTCCATGTCTTATTTGATTTTAGTATCCCTAACCTGTAGTCGACATTTTGGCTCTTTTAATGATGACCATGCATTCAGTTTTTCTCGTAGTTTATGTTTAGTCCTTTCTTTTTGCTTACTTTAGTTACCTTCTGTAGGTCTTGTAGTTTAATTTCCATGTCTTGGATTTTATATCCCAACCTGTAGCTCACATTTTGGCCTCTTTTTTTAATGATGACCATCCATTCAGTTTTCTGTAGTTTATGTTTAGTCCTTCTTTTTGCTTACTTTAGTTACCTTCTGTAGGTCTTGTAGTTTAATTTCCACAAGTGTCTTATTTGATTTTAGTATCCCCAACCTGTAGTCGATATTTTTGCCTCCTTTTTTTTAATGATGACCATGCATTCAGTTTTCTCGTAGTTTATGTTTAGTCCTTTCTTTTTGCTTACTTTAGTTACCTTCTGTAGGTCTTGTAGTTTAATTTCCATGTCTTATTTGATTTTAGTATCCCCAACCTGTAGTCGACATTTTTGCCTCCTTTTTTTTAATGATGACCATGCATTCAGTTTTCTCGTAGTTTATGTTTAGTCCTTTCTTTTTGCTTACTTTAGTTACCTTATGTAGGTCTTGTAGTTTAATTTCCATGTCTTATTTGATTTTAGTATCCCCAACCTGTAGTCGACATTTTGGCCTCCTTTTTTTAATGATGACCATGCATTCAGTTTTCTCGTAGTTTATGTTTAGTCCTTTCTTTTTGCTTACTTTAGTTACCTTCTGTAGGTCTTGTAGTTTAATTTCCATGTCTTATTTGATTTTAGTATCCCCAACCTGTAGTCGACATTTTTGCCTCCTTTTTTTTAATGATGACCATCCATTCAGTTTTCTCGTAGTTTATGTTTAGTCCTTTCTTTTTGCTTACTTTAGTTACCTTCTGTAGGTCTTGTAGTTTAATTTCCATGTCTTATTTGATTTTAGTATCCCCAACCTGTAGTCGACATTTTGGCCTCCTTTTTTTAATGATGACCATGCATTCAGTTTTCTCGTAGTTTATGTTTAGTCCTTTCTTTTTGCTTACTTTAGTTACCTTCTGTAGGTCTTGTAGTTTAATTTCCATGTCTTATTTGATTTTAGTATCCCCAACCTGTAGTCGACATTTTGGCCTCCTTTTTTTAATGATGACCATGCATTCAGTTTTCTCGGAGTTTATGTTTAGTCCTTTCTTTTTGCTTACTTTAGTTACCTTCTGTAGGTCTTGTAGTTTAATTTCCATGTCTTATTTGATTTAGTATCCCCAACCTGTAGTCGACATTTTGGCCTCCTTTTTTTTAATGATGACCATGCATTCAGTTTTCTCGTAGTTTATGTTTAGTCCTTTCTTTTGCTTACTTTAGTTACCTTATGTAGGTCTTGTAGTTTAATTTCCATGTCTTATTTGATTTTAGTATCCCCAACCTGTAGTCGACATTTTTTGCCTCCTTTTTTTTAATGATGACCATGCATTCAGTTTTCTCGTAGTTTATGTTTAGTCCTTTCTTTTTGCTTACTTTAGTTACCTTCTGTAGGTCTTGTAGTTTAATTTCCATGTCTTATTTGATTTTAGTATCCCCAACCTGTAGTCGACATTTTTGCCTCCTTTTTTTTAATGATGACCATCCATTCAGTTTTCTCGTAGTTTATGTTTAGTCCTTTCTTTTTTGCTTACTTTAGTTACCTTATGTAGGTCTTGTAGTTTAATTTTCCATGTCTTATTTGATTTTAGTATCCCCAACCTGTAGTGCGACATTTTGGCCTCCTTTTTTAATGATGACCATGCATTCAGTTTCTCGTAGTTTATGTTTAGTCCTTTCTTTTTGCTTACTTTAGTTACCTTCTGTAGGTCTTGTAGTTTAATTTCCATGTCTTATTTGATTTTAGTATCCCCAACCTGTAGTCGACATTTTGGCCTCCTTTTTTTTAATGATGACCATGCATTCAGTTTTCTCGTAGTTTATGTTTAGTCCTTCCTTTTTGCTTACTTTAGTTACCTTCTGTAGGTCTTGTAGTTTAATTTCCATGTCTTATTTGATTTTAGTATCCCCAACCTGTAGTCGACATTTTGGCCTCCTTTTTTTTTAATGATGACCATCCATTCAGTTTTCTCGTAGTTTATGTTTAGTCCTTTCTTTTTGCTTACTTTAGTTACCTTCTGTAGGTCTTGTAGTTTAATTTCCATGTCTTATTTGATTTTAGTATCCCAACCTGTAGTCGACATTTTGGCCTCCTTTTTTTTTTTAATGATGACCATGCATTCAGTTTTCTCGTAGTTTATGTTTAGTCCTTTCTTTTTGCTTACTTTAGTTACCTTCTGTAGGTCTTGTAGTTTAATTTCCATGTCTTATTTGATTTTAGTATCCCCAACCTGTAGTCGACATTTTGGCCTCCTTTTTTTTAATGATGACCATCCATTCAGTTTTCTTGTAGTTTATGTTTAGTCCTTTCTTTTTGTTTACTTTAGTTACCTTCTGTAGGTCTTGTAGTTTAATTTCCATGTCTTATTTGATTTTAGTATCCCCAACCTGCAGTCGACATTTTGGCCTCCTTTTTTTAATGATGACCATGCATTCAGTTTTCTCGTAGTTTATGTTTAGTCCTTTCTTTTTGCTTACTTTAGTTACCTTCTGTAGGTCTTGTAGTTTAATTTCCATGTCTTATTTGATTTTAGTATCCCCAGCATGTAGTCGGCATTTTGGGCCCCTCTTTTTACTGATGAACGTGCACTGTTTTTTTATAAATCAGTCTGCGGAATATTGAATTTAGTGCCTCGGTCCCAGAACACCAGATAACCCAAGTTTATCAACAAAATCTTTTCGAACATTTTTCTTTACTTCTTTGGTTAGAAATCGTTTTTTAATATTTACTAGCATCATAACTCGGCGTTGCCCGTGCAACTCAGAACATTTTAGAATATTTAAAAATGTAGACATTTAATTTGAGAGGAAAAAGTTACATTAATGTCACACGAATTACAGACAGTTGCTTTCCTGCATGAAATATTTAGAGAAAAAAATGCTTTATTTTTATTTTGTTTTATTTTTTGTTTTTTTTTAAATTTGAAAAAAACAAACTTAAATAATTATATTAACCATTGGCACATTTTTTTCATATTTTGTTTTTGTTTGAAAAAACACTTTTTCAAAAAATATTATTAGTCGCGTTTGACACGTATGAATTGATTTCTATGACGTACTTTAGCAACCATCTTAGATGTTTTACGGAGCAAATGTAAACAATCGGTTCCATTGGCCAAAAATTGCAAAAGGGAAAATTGCTGAACTTAAACTCAAAAAGTATGTGTCGACCTGGCTTCCCTGTAGATAGGTGTCCCTAGAAAGTTTGAATGGCGTAGCTTAAAAAATGTAGGCGTGCATAGGGGACAGTCACACACAGACTCACAGATTGCATTTTATATATATAGATAAGCGAAAAATTTACTCGTCTATCCTGTGATATTGTTGAACGTAAATAATTTTTAAGTTTAGAAAGCGAACGTTCTCAAGAAGTAATGGAAACTGCTACTGTTTGGAACTGTCTGTACACCACAGTTAATTTACCAAAAAACTCTTGTTGTATTTCATAATACACTTTAATACAGGGGTTGGCAACCTTTTGGAGAGTGATAGCCAAAACTCTATGTAGAGTCATAGAGGACGGCCAAACAGTTATGGCTTCAGTGTCATGGAGCAGAACCATGTTATTAAATATGGGAATAATTTTCTGTATTTGAAGAAAGCAAGGATTCAATATAATTTAATATATGACGGGAATTTTGTTAAAAAAATATTACATCATAAAAATAAATGTTTCATAAATCAGTATTGAAAAACAAAATCTATTAAAATTGGTTGAAAAGACTATTTTATATTCATTTAAAAGTGTCCGCTCACGGAAACAATTTTTTTTTTTTAATCATTTCACCCCAAGCAAGGCAGAAACGCCACTGATGTGCAGGGGGTTACATAAATGTAAAAAGATTAATTAGAAAAGAGTGAGGAGTACAAACTAGTTAGAAAGGAACAATAGAAAGCTGAGAAAGCAGGTGCAATGACAGATACATAGGTGGAGAGAAAGGGAAGGTTATACAGGGGTGGGGAGAGAGCTAGAGTCCAGTGGTTAGTAGATGAGTATTGACTTTGCATTTAAATTTCTGGAGGTCGTAGCCGTCAGGAAAGCAAGAATACGGGAGTGAGTTCCACAGGCGGGAAATGCGAGAGAGGAAGCTGCAGGAGTAGAATTGTCGTCTGCATTTGGCTAACCTGACTGTGAATGGGTGGGACCCAGTTGCCAGTCTGGTTGCACGGGTAAACACCTGTTGAGGAGGCATCAGTGACTTCAGAGAAAAAGTGAAAGTGAGGTCGTACGCTAATTTTGGCGATCCCTACAAATAAAAAATAGAAGTAAAAACACATTCTCCAGGTAAAAAGAAATATTTTTTAAAAATTTCGACGCAATATATTCAGACTATCAATGTCACTTTTAGTTTACTTTATATATATTTACATCGTGTCCAGAGTAAGGTAGCGGGCCGGACAAGATTCACTCGGGGGCCGGACAAGATTCACTCGGGGGCCGGAAAAGATTCACTCGGGGACCGGACAAGATTCACTCGGGGACCGGACAAGATTCACTCGGGGGCCGGATCAAGATTCACTCGGGGGCCGGACAAGATTCACTCGGGGGCAGGACAAGATTCACTCGGGGGCCGGATCAAGATTCACTCGGGGGCAGGACAAGATTCACTCGGGGGCCGGATCAAGATTCACTCGGGGGCCGGACAAGATTCACTCGGGGGCCGGATCAAGAATCACTCGGGGGCCGGATCAAGATTCACTCGGGGGCCGGATCAAGATTCACTCGGGTGCCGGATCAAGATTCACTCGGGGGCCGGATCAAGATTCACTCGGGGGCCGGATCAAGATTCACTCGGGAGCCGTATCAAGATTCACTCGGGGGCCGGATCAAGATTCACTCGGGGGCCGGACAAGATTCACTCGGGGACTGGACAAGATTCACTCGGGGACCGGACAAGATTCACTCGGGGGCCGGATCAAGATTCACTCGGGGGCCGGATCAAGATTCACTCGGGGGCCGGATCAAGATTCACTCGGGGGCCGCATCAAGATTCACTCCGGGGCCGGACAAGATTCACTCGGGGGCCGCATCAAGATTCACTTGGGGGCCGGATCAAGATTCACTCGGGGGCCGCATCAAGATTCACTCGGGGGCCGGATCAAGATTCACTCGGAGGCCGGACAAGATTCACTCGTGGCCCGGATCAAGATTCACTCGGAGGCCGGACAAGATTCACTCGGGGGCCGGATCAAGATTCACTCGGGAGCCGGACAAGTTTCACTCGGGGGCCGCATCAAGATTCACTCGGCGGCCGGAAAAGATTCACTCGGAGGCCGGATCAAGATTCACTCGGGGACCGGACAAGATTCACTCGGAGGCCGGATCAAGATTCACTCGGGGGCCGGACAAGATTCACTCGTGGGCCGGATCAAGATTCACTCGGCGGCCGGATCAAGATTCACTCGGGGACCGGACAAGATTCACTCGGGGACCGGACAAGATTCACTCGGGGGCCGGATCAAGATTCACTCGGGGGCCGGATCAAGAGGAACAGGGGTACCTTTTTACTTGACACCGCCACTCATCTTTGATAACTAAATTTTTTTTTAAAATTAACAAGTTTTCTTGAAACTTTTATTTTAGTTTTAATTGAAATCTAAATAGTTAAACTTACTATTTCCAGTAAGCAAAATACTCTGATGTATTTCAAACAGAAATTATATTGATTAGAATCTAAAATTTTGAGATATTTTTAATCTTTCAACTTTTTAGCCATTTTTAAGCAATCGACACAGTTGTAAACAAAAGTTAATTCTCGGTTTTCAAAATCCTGCAAAAATAAAATATAAATCAGTGACACACTATTTTTAGAAAATTAGCAAATTTAATGTTAAATTAATCTGATTTACACAAGTATTGCTTATTTATAGTATGAAATTTGGAATAAAATTATTTCTTAAACACAGCGTTTAACTTTCTGACTTTTCCACTGTATGTGTTGACAGATTTCACAGATGTGAGATAAGATAAAAGTGTATGGCGATCACAAGGGATATAATTGTACAAATTTTTTTCTGGTAAGGTGAGGAAACCTTGAAACACATGATTTTTAATTTACACATAAAAACTTCAATTTCACACAAAAAATTAAATCATTTTAAAAATAGGAAGGCAAAACGATTTGTATTAAACTTTTTAATTTTCGATTTTCTCTTAATAATTTTATAAAGTTTCAAAAATATTTTTTTAATATTTTTGAAACTTTATAAATTATTATAATTTAAAAATTTAGAACAATTCTTTTAAAATTTCATTATTAATCAAAAACTTTTTTCAGACTATGTATGTCCTTAATTTATATTATTTATTCAAGCAATTAAAAACTTATCAAATTAAATAATGTCATAGTTATATTGCATTTTTTCATTCTACTATAGGGAGAAGATTTTAAAAATAAAGATAAAATTTAAAAAAAAAAAAGATGAGTCCCAATGAGTCCCAATGAGTCCCAATAGACTCCCAATGAGTCCTGTGTTTAACTAATAAAACCAATTTTTGCAAAAAAATAAAAAATAAAAAATAATATCTAAAATTTTCATAAATTTACGTAGAGGGTTGATAACAGCTGTAAAAAGAAAAAAAAAGATTTTAAAAAGATTTTTAAAAAATAATAATTTCAAAAGTAATTTCATTCATTTGTGAATAAGTTGGAAAGTTTCATTAAAATCTGACAATTATTTGATTTTTGCAAGAATTTCCAAATTGATGTGTTTGTCACAGGAAAAAAGCGAGTTTTGTAATATTACGTTTTCCACTGTAAACTATCGTAACGATTTGTTAATCCGATAACTTAAATCAAAATAAGATTTTTTACAAAATTTCGAACGTGTTAGAAGAAATTTAATTTTTTTTTTCAGTTAATTAAAAAATACTTTGATCTTTCCTTTTAATAATATCATAAACATTTTGATGGAAAACGTTCGTTTTTATTAAGTTTGGGACCATTTTTTTATTCATATTATGCTTTTTTTTACAGCGATTTAGTGAAAGTACCTGAAATAATAGGCAGCTCCACTAAATTGCTGAATATCTAAACTTATTTATAAATGGAACTTTGTCTGTGTGTGTCTGTGTGTGTGTGTCTGTGTGTGTGTGTGTGTCCGTTACCTATAGACTCCGAAACAGCTGAAGCGATTTTCTTGAAAATTTACACAGTTGTACTATAAGCATTTGCGAGTGTTCTTAGCTAGGTTTTGTGTCGAGGTACCCCAGATAAATATCGATAATCAAAAAGAATCTGGTTATAAAATGAGTGGTCCAATTTTAATCAAATTTGATACACTCATAGATAAAGACATAAGAAATGATATTCAGAAGTTTCAAAGTTGCAGTTCTTACAATAGTGCAGAAAATTGATAATATAATATATATATATATAAGGCAAGATGTTAGTGTGTGTGCCTGTTCATCTGTCTGTATGTCCTTTATACAAATTCACAATTTTTATCCGATTCTCACCAAACTTCGAAATTTGACTTACATCCATTCATTTTTCTTTCAGTCTACGGTTTCGCTTTAACTGAAAACAACAATTACTTTTTAGTCTTTCATACCAACGTCCAAAAAGTCTGAGCTCCAGGACCATGGATTAGTTTTAAAACTTTCATTACACCCGAGCAACGCCGGGCTACACTGCTAGTATTTATATGAGTGGAGGTATGTATACTTATATCTTGTAAGTCAAAAAATCTCTCATTTTTAATAATAATTTCCCGTTAGTGACCCCAAAAATGATCGCTTGAAGATGGAGTCATAGTAAAAAATATAGATACCTCTACTCATTTTCGATATCTAAATTTTAAATTGGATTTTTAAAAACAAAAAAGGTTTCTTGAAGCTTTTATTTTAAGTTTAAAGCTAAATGATTATGTTTACTATTTCCCTTAAGCAAAATACTCTAGTGCATTTCCAATAGAAATTATATTAATTGAAATCTAAAAATTTGAGATTTAAATTTTTTTTCTAATTTTTCGACCACTTTCGAGCGATCGACACATTTGTAAGGAAAAGTTAATTCTCGGTTTTAAAAATCTTGCAAAAATAAAATATCCATCTGTGATACGTCAATTTTGAATAATTAGCAAATTTAAAGTTAAATTAATCTGATTTCAAACAAATATTACTTGCTTATGGCATGGAATTTCGAATAAAAGTATTAAAAGGTCTGATTCGATGACATTTCAACATGGTGATAACAGCTCTTGTTATCAATCAGTTTGCACATCTGGAATTAAGGTGACTAAAAGATGACATAATCCGAGTGAAAGTTTCGAAAGGGGAACAGCCATTGAAACACGTGACCTTTTAATGAATATGTCACTCGTAAGTTTCGATAGTAAAAAAAATGTGCAGTTTAACATAAAAAATTTTTTAAAACTATTTTAAAAATCTTAACTCTAAATGATTTGTATTAAACTTTTCCATTTTCTATTTGTAAATATAGTCTTTATTAATAAATTAATAACCGATGACGCTAAGTGACTCGAAGCAATTTAAGAGATATTTGAAACTTTATAAATCATCAAAATTAGCAAAGAAAGAATGAAAACAATTCTTATAAAAATTCATTATTCACTGAATTTTGTTTTTAGAATAGGATATCCTGAAATTATATTATTTATAAAATCAATTAAAAGTTCATCTCAGTGAAAAATGGCAGACACTACCGGTCATAATTATTAGGTCACTCCAGTTTTTTTTTTTAAAGATTATGTATTTCATACTATCTTTAGTGTTCATTACAAAGTGGATAATTCTCAATGAAAATAGAATGGTTCTTTTGTTATTATTACTTCGCAAAATTGTACAAGGCAGGTAGCGACAATTTACCCATCGCACCCTTTAGATTTGCTATATATATATATATATATTGATTATTAGGTCACTCCAGTTTTTTTTTTTAAAGATTATGTATTTCATACTATCTTTAGTCTTTATTAAAAAGTGGATAATTCTAAAAGAAAATAGAACGGTTCTTTTGTTATTATTACTTTGCAGAATTTTACAAGGCAAATAGCGACAATTTACTCATCGCACACTTTAGATTTTTTTTTTTTTTTTTTTTTATAAGCGTTTCACCCCGAGCAAGGCATGTCACTGCCACTACTGTGCAGGGGGCTACGTAGAGTGGAGAAAGGCTGGTTAAATATAGGAAATAACAGAGGGTGGGTGATAGGCGGGTGAGGATACCGAGAATGAGGGTTGGGTAGATGAGAGTGTTGTGAGAATAGTTGGGAGTTAGTGTGATAGGAGGTGTCTATTGACCCTACATTTAAACACCTGGAGATTGTAACTGTCGGGAAAGCAGACTTGTGGAAGGGAGTTCCACAGGCGGGAAGCGCGAGAAAAGAAGCTGTTGGAGTAGAATTTACGGTTACATCTTATTTGTTTAACTGTAAAAGGGTGGGACCTAGTTGCTAATCTAGTATCTCGTGTAAATTCGTGCTTAGGCGGCACCAGTGATCTAAGCTCATCGGAGCAGAAGCCATGAAAGTACTTGTAGAAGAGGCACAGGGAAGCTACATCACGCCGGTGTGAGAGCGGCTGCAGATGTTTTATATATATATATATATATATATATATATATACTACCGGCCATAATTATTAGGCTACACCAGTTTTTTAAAAGAAATGATTTATTTCATACAATTTTTAAGTGGATAATTCTCAATGAAAATAGAATGTTTTATAGGTAATTATTAAATATTTATAAATTCATTTGATGCACATGTTATTGTGCAGTATTAACAAAAGAACCATTCAATTTTCATCTACAATTATTCACTTGGCAATAAATACTAAAAATAGTATGAAATACATAATTTTTTTAAAACACTGGGGTGGCCTAATAATTATGGTAGTGTAGTTTTAACGCATTTTTGATTTTACTACTCGGAGCAAATTTTTGGAAAGATGGTCTCGTAATTAAAACAAAATTACATGATTCCCCAAGAAGTCCTGCATAAAAAAAGAAAATTAGGACACATAATGAATTACTAAAAGTATCATACAATTAATTAGAATGGGGAGGGGGAGTAAGAGATGTAAAAAAATAAATATTTTTACCAAGATGCTCCAAAAATAATTATTGCAAAAATAACCACATTCATTTGTGAATAAGTTCTGAAAGCTTCATTAAAATCAGACAATTATTTTATTTTTGCAAGAATTTACAAATTAACGCGTTTTTCAAAACACACACACACACACACACACACACACACACACACACACACACACACACACACAAAATTGCATAATATTACGTTTGCCATCGTAGTAGCATTACGTAAGCAAGGGGTGCATAGATGACAGGAAAAAAGAAATTAACCAAAATTTCGAACGTGGTGGAAAAGATTAAAACATTTTAAAAATAATGACAACAAATTTTGACCTTGCCTCTAATTAAAAACATAAACATTTTGATGATAAAACTGTGTTTTTATTAAGTTTGAGCCCTTTTAGATCATGCTGTGTCTTGGGGCGAATGAGTGGAGGTACCTACAAAAATATGATTTCGAAACATGGGAAATTCTGTGTCACGAAAAAGGTTAAATTAATAATAATAATAATAATAATAATAATAATAATAATAATAATAATATATATATATATATATATATATATATACTAGCAGTATAGCCAGGCGTTGCTCGGGTGTAATGAAAGCATTAAAACTAATCCATGGTCCTGAGCTCAGATTCAACCTAAAGAATATTTGTGTGAAGTTTGGTGAGAATCGGATAAAAATTGTGGATTTGTATAAAGGACATACAGACAGATAAACAGACACACACAAACATCTTGCCTTTTATATATATATATATATATATATATATATATATTATCGATTTTCTGCACTATTGTAAGAACTGCAACCTTGAAACTTCTGAATACCGTTTCTTATGTCTTTGTCTATGAATGTATCAAATTTGATTAAAATCGGACCACTCCTTCTATAACCTGATTTTTTTCGATTATCGATTTTCGAAATTTATTGGGGGGGGTACCTCGACACAAAACCTAGCTAAGAACACTCGCAGACGCTTATAGTACAACTGTGTGAATTTTCAAGAAAAAATCGGTTCAGCCGTTTCTAAATCTATAGGTAACGGGCACAGACACACAGACACACACACAGAGAGACACACACACACAAACAGAGACACACACACAGAGACAAAGTTCCATTTATAAATAAGTTTATATATATATATATATATATATATATATATATATATATATATATATACACTACCGGGCATAATTTTTTTTGGCCACCCCATTTTTTTTTTAAGAAATGATGTATTTCATACTATTTTTATTATTTATTGTTAAATGAAAATAAAATGGTTCTTTTGTTATTTTAATATTTTGCAAAATTTTACAAGGCAAGGAAGCAAAGATGAACTCGTCCGAATCATCCTAAATTTTCTTCATTCTTTCATTGATGAAACTGCAATATAGGTCATTATTAAATATTTATAAATTCATTTGATGCACATGTTATTGTGCAGTATTAACCAAAGAACCATTCTATTTTCATTTACAATTATTCAATTGGCAATAAATACTAAAAAAATAGTACGAAATACATCATTTTTAGTATTTATTGCCAAGTGAATAATTCTAAATGAAAATAGAATGGTTCTTTTGTTATTATTACTTTGCAAAATTTTGCAGGACAAGGAAGCAAAGATGACCTCGTCCGAATCACCCTAAATTTTCTTCATTCTTTCATTGATGAAACTGCAATTTAGGTAATTATTAAATATTTATAAATTCATTTGATGCACATCTTATTCATTTACAATTATTCACTTGGCGATAAATACTAAAAAATAGTATAAAATGCATCTTTTTTTTAAAACGATTGGGTGGCCTAATAATTATGCCCGGTAGTATATATATATATATATATATATATATATATATATATATATATATATATATATATAGGAATATATATAGGAATATATATAGGATTAATAAAAACTTAAAACTTGTCACTTAACTTAATGATGTTATTATCACTATCGCTTCTTCCACTCGTTAGGAGATATCAACAATTCAGTTCTGATGTGATCGATTTTATTTTATATAAAATTGAGAAACAACGTATGCACTTCTTTTCCTTATATGTACAGATTAAAACCTCCAAAATATTAAAATAAGGAGAAATCGATATTTTTTGTTGTAAATGTGACATGTTTCCTTTTCATTATGAAGATATAATGAAAGCGAAACAAGTCAAACTTTTCTGTTGCTTATTTAATAACACAGACACCCGCACTCACACAAATAAACAGACAAACAGACTGACAGACAGACAGATAGATAGATAGATAGATAGATAGATAGATAGATAGATAGATAGATAGAACAGACTGGATAGATGATAGATAGATAGATAGATAGATAGATAGATAGATAGATAGATAGATAGATAGATATGAACAGACTGGCATAGATAGATAGATAGATAGATAGATAGATAGATAGATAGATAGATAGATATCAACAGACTGGCATAGATAGATAGATAGATAGATAGATAGATAGATAGATAGATAGGATTTGAACAGTCTAATACAGATAGGTAGAGAGGAAGAGAGATATATCGAGAAATACGTTTGCCGTCCATATGTGTACACACTGCGAGAGTGGCATGTTGGGAGATAACAATGTCATTCCAATTGTGCGAAAAACGTAAGGAGGACGTTGCTAATCGGGAATGCACATTATCTAATAGGTAATCCCAACGCCCTTTAAGGAATCGCCGCCATGGAATTTTAGCGTAGTAGGCGCTCAGACTGGATGAAAGCCAGCCGTCACTTTCTTTGTTATTTTTTGCGCGGTTAATGGCCATGTCTTATCGTGGCTAAAAGCTAAAACGACTCACGAGAGGGTACTTGATATAGGATTTTTTGCACATTCTCTGACGGGATGCGGCGTATTACCAGTGTCAAATTCTGGGAAGGATGCACGTTGTGGTGCAGTGGATATCGGCTCGGAACGAGAAATAGGGGAGCCGAGTTCGAATTACTTGCATTCACTTACGCGCAAATGCCCTTGGGAAAGGTATTAATCCGTCTCTTCCCTCTAGTTATGGATTAAATAACAGGACAGATTGGGTTCTATAGCCTTGGCTGGGAATCAGTCTTCTGCAGAAAGCAATGGCGACCTACTGTGGGATAATCTTCTGCCCAGTCAATCATGTCTCTTTCGAGACATGATCGCCCAAGCGTGTATCACGTATGGCACTTAACTTAACTTAACTGACTGAATATAATAGTTGAAGACATGATTTAGGCTTTTACTGGACATAAAGTGGGAGATCGGTTTTCTATTGTTATGAAGTAATGAACTGTTCCCCCACTAATTACTACTTTATAATATAACACATTTCTTTCCCAAGGGTATTTGCGTGTAAGTGAATACAATGGATTCACACACACACACACACACACACACACACACACACACACACACATGGCCGTATCTGACTACCGGGCACACCGGGCACGGGTCCGGGCCGATCCGTGCAGTCATAGTGAAAATCCGGGCAAAGAAAAATGTCTTCGTCAGAAATCAGACGAAACAATTCACAAAGAAAGAAAGAAAGAAAGAAAGAAAGAAAGACAGACAGAAAGAAAGAAAACATCCGAATGAACGCAGTAAAAATCTGTTTATTTATTAATTTTGGGAGAAAAGACTGGTTATACTCAGAAAGTCCGAACCCGATTTCCTGCTTTCGTTCATGTTCTGTGCCTAATTTCCATTGGAATAGCCGAAAAAATCCGCAAAAATCATAGTTTCTGGAAACGGATGACACTGATGACGTCATCACATTGTCAACTAATAAATCCGGGCGATTTTCTCTGTGCCCGGTGTTTTTTTAGCATCAGCTACAGCCCTGCACACACACACACACACACACACACACACACACACACACACACACACACACACAATTACTGCTACAACCACCAGCTTAAGCTGCTACTGCTACGGTAATGCTATAGGCTCTTTCCTCCTACTCTCTCACTCTTTACTATCCTTCTGAAAGGCTGAGGAGATTATAAAAAGATGGAGGGAAAGAAAAGCTCGTGTAGAGAGTAAGTGTATTATCTCTCTTCAGTGCCGTAACGGGCGAACTAAGTACCTAAGAAAGGAACAAGCAGAATTATTATATGATTATTTAGAAAAGTAATTGAAAGCATATCTAAATAGAAAGTTGGCAGTGTATTATTGCATTTTTTATTTTACTATTCGGAGCAGATATTTGGAAAAGTGGCTATTGTTTAAAAAAAAAGATGATTTACATTATCCAAGGTGTCCTACATTTAAGCAATAAAACAAAGTGGGTAAGTTTTTGATTTGTTCCCCGAAGGCCTTTACTCCTTCAAATCTTTCCAAAACATTCTTAATTCCGTGCAAATGTAAATGCTGAACTCAAATCGATAAATGTTTATTGACGAAACCTATCTTTTTTCACATTAACGACCAGAAAAATATTAAACTTCTTGTTGCTGTTTATCTCACCCCGTAACCAAAAATGTTATTCACTGCAGAATGACTTCACGCGTAGTTTGCCGATTTTTCGGCCTATTTACTTCCTTTTTGCAATTACTACGCGGAAACTGAGTTCCGAAACCAAACAAATCGCTGAGCAATTGCTCAAAGGAAGTAAATAGGCCGACATAAGTATCCTATGCTTTAAGTCATTCAGTGGTGAATCAGATATGAGAACGGTGGTAAGGGGTGAGATATAGTCCGATTTTATTCTGGTCGATAACATGAAAAAAGGTAGGTTTCTTCAATAAACAATTATCGATTTGAGTTCAACATATACATTTGCACGGAATTCAGGATGTTTCGAAAAGATTTGACAGGGTAAAGGCTTTCGGGGAACAAATCAAAAATTTACTACAAAGTGTGCGGAAAATTGTCAATTTCTAGAAATTTTATGAAATTAAGTGGATGGGGGTAACAGATGTTAAAAAGTAAGTACGAAGATGTTATAAAAATAATAGTTAAAAAAAAAATCATTTTTTTGTGAATAAGTCCTGAATGCTTGATTAAAATCTGACCATTATTTAATTCATTTGATTTTTGAAAGAATTTCTAAATTAATGTTTTTACCGGAAAAAAAAGCAGTAAAATATCCAGAGTAATCTTTAGTACTTCGCAAAATAAATCTAAACTCATTTATAAAAGGAATTTTGTGTGTGTGTGTGTGTGTGTGTGTGTGTCCGTTACCTATAGACTCCGAAACGGCTGAACCGATTTTCTTGAAAATTTACACAGTTGTACTATGAGCGTCTGCGAGTGTTCTTAGCTAGGTTTTGTGTCGAGGTACCCCCGATAAATATCGAAAATCGATAGTCGAAAAATCTGTTTATAAAATGAGTGGTCCGATTTTAATCAAATTTGATAGACTCATAGACAAAGACATAAGAAACAATATTCTGAAGTTTCAAGGTTGCAGTTCTTACAATAGTGCAGAAAATTAATAATAAATATATATATAAAAGGCAAAAAATTTTTTATGTGTGTGTGTCTGTTTATCTGTCTGTATGTCCTTCATACAAATCCACAGTTTTTATCCGATTCTCACCAAACTTCAAACAAATATTCTTTAGGCTGAGTCTGAGCTTCAGGAACATGGATTAGTTTTAAAGCTTTCATTGCACCCAAGCAACGCCTGGCTATATTGCTGCTGGTAAATAATTTTTTTTTTTTAATCATATCACCCCGAGCAAGGCGGTAACGCCACTGATGTGCAGGGGGCTACGTAAGAGTGAAAAGATTAGAAGAGAGAATGCCGGAAGCCACATCCCAAACAGGGAACAAGGGATGAGCCTCCACACCCGTTCAATAGACGTGGGTGGAGTGTGAACCAGGCGATAGTTCTTCGTTTCCTGTTTAGGATTGGGTTTACAGTTCCTTCTAAGGCCTACTTCATCCATATTTATGACACGTCTGCCAAAACTCTAAAAATTTTCTTCAACAAATATTAGTTATTTTTTTCCCCTTCTCCCAATAGGAGTAGATAACCTATTTCTTGTTTCTTGTTTTAAATTCAACAATGTTTGTTTTTTTGTTTCCCAATTGGATTAGATAGACTAAACTATCGTCCGGTTCACACTCCACCCACATCCATTGAACAGGTGTAGAGGCTCATCCCCTGTTTCCTGTTTAGGATGCGGTTTCCGGCTTTCTTTCTCTTTTCCAATCTTTTCACTCTTTCCGTTTTTGAACAAATAAATAATTTTAACCAAAATTTCGACGTGTTAGAAAGG
Source organism: Ascarosepion bandense (assembly GCA_037127315.1). NCBI lineage: Eukaryota > Metazoa > Mollusca > Cephalopoda > Sepiida > Sepiidae > Ascarosepion > Ascarosepion bandense. The sequence goes on from JBBBDQ010000513.1 coordinate 442,079, forward strand.
AATAAATTTTTTTAAAAGTTAAATAATTGAAAAATTGCGCCCAAGGGTTGATATCAACCCCTTTGGGGACTTCTGGTTTGATCTGACGCCAGGAAGGTATGTGGTTAAATTTGAAAAAGTATCACCATATTCTCGTGGATTCCAATAGACAAAACACAGACAAAACATTAATAATAACTGATTCATCCTATTTAAAATAGACGTAAAAAAATGAAGAAAATCATCGTAAGACTTCAATTCTTTCGGCTATGAGGCATAAAATTAATTCAGTCCCAGGGGTGGCGTCTCCCGAGGGGCTATGGTTAATTACTGGCGCCTGAGACAAGTGCCGTGGGGTTGGGCTAATTTGAGTTTCCACTTCCATGTACGTATATGACTCCCACTTTAAAAACGGCCTTATGCCAAATTCTGCGTTCTGATAAGTGAGTCATTTCTTGACAGTAACTGATGTCGGCAGAAAACTCGAAAATTTTCACAATTTTAATCCTTCAGTCAGTTAAGTGCCATACGTGATACACGCTTGTGCGATCATGTCTCGAAAGAGATATGACTGACTGGGCAGAAGATTATCCCGCAGTAGGTTGCCATTGCTTTCTGCGGTAGACTGGTTGCCGACCAAGGCTATAGAACCCAATCTGTCCTGTTATTTGACTCATGGCTAGAAGGGGAAGAGATGTATTATATTATTAAGTAATAGTTAAATGGGGGATCAGTTTATTACTTCATAAAAATATTAAATTGATCCCCCACTTTATGCCCAGTAGAACCCTTAATCATGTTTCTATTATATTCAGTCAGTTAAGTTTCATACGTGATACACGCCTAGGCGATCATGTCGCGAAAGAGACATGACTGACTGGGCAGAAGATTATCCCGCAGTAGGTTGCCATTGCTTTCTGCGGTAGACTGGTTGCCAGCCAAGGCTATAGAACCCAATCTGTCCTGTTATTTAACTCATAACTGGGAGGAAGAGACGGATTAATACCTTTCCTAAGGGTATTTGCGCGTAAGTGAATGCAAGGAATTCAACTGGAATTCAAACTCGGCCTCCCCGATTTCTTGTTCAGAGTCGATATCCACTGCTCCACAAGACAGGAAAATTAATGCATTAATTAGAGAAAATATTTAACAATATCATAAGCGAAATCTGTCTAGTTTATTTAAGTAAATCTGTTAGTTGAGAATCGAGATCATTAGGTTTTTCGTCGCGAGTGGTTGGGTTGGCGGGGGGTCACCCACAGAAACTGACGATCCCATCCCATCCCACTGAATATTTTACTCGGCCTCTGCCCTTCCCCCGTGACCCCCGCACTTTCCGCACGTAGCTCAAAAGCCGTTCTCCAACGTAAATAAAAGTTTGGCTTTCGAGATTTCTTGTATATTCTTCTCTGCTTCGCGTCCCATCAGGACATAGGCGATCATGTCTCTCCACAACTTCCTATTAAAGACAAATCGGTGAGCCGAGTTCGAACACTAGTTGAACTCCTTGCATTCACTTTCGCACAAATACAGTTGGGAAAAGTATTAATCCGTCTCTTCTTTCCAGTTATGGGTTAAATAATAGAACAGATTGGGTTCTATAGCCCTTGCTGGCAACCAGTCTACCGCAGGAAGCAATGGCAACCTACTGCGGGATAATCTTCTGCCCAGTCAGTCATATCTCTTTTGAGTCATGATCGCCCAAAGCGTGTATCGCGCATGGCACTTAACTGACTGACTGAATATAATAGTTGAAGACATGATAAAGGCTTTTACTGGGCATAAAGTGGGAGATCGGTTTTCTATTGTTATGACGTAATGAACTGTTCCCCCACTAATTACTACTTTATAATATAACACATTTCTTCCCCCTTTAGCTTTGAGACAAATAATAAGACAGATTGGGTTCTATAGCCTTGGTCGGCAACCAGTCTACCGCAGAAAGCAATGGCAACCTACTGCGGGATAATCGTCTGCCCAGTCAGTGATGTCTTTTTCGAGACATGATCGCCCAAGTGTGTCTCACGTATGGCACTTAACTGACTGTAAATAAAAATTGAATGGTTCTTTTGTTAATATTGCACAATAACATGTGCATCAATGAATTTGTAAATATTTAATAATTACCTATTTTGCAGTTTCATCAATGAAAGAATGAAGAAAATTTAGGATGATTCGGACGAGTTCATCTTTGCTTCCTTGCCTTGTAAAATTTTGCAAAGTAATAATAACAAAAGAACCATTCTATTTTCATTTTGAATTATCCACTTGGCAATAAATACTAAAAAATAGCATGGAATACATCATTTTTAGTATTTATTGCTAAGTGGATAATTTTAAATGAAAATAGAATGGTTCTTTTGCTATTATTACTTTGCAAAATTTTACAACGCAGCCAGGAAGCCTTTGCTTCGGCCAGCCAATAAAAAGAAGAGACTAGCATGGGGAAGAGAGCACAAAAACTGAACACCAGAACAGTTCATCTGATGCACATGTTATTGTGCAGTATAAACAAAAGAACCATTCTATTTTCATTTAGAATTATCCACTTGGCAATAAATACTAAAAATAGTATGAAATACATCGTTTCTTTTAAAAAAAACTTGGGTGGCCTAATAATTATGACCGGTAGTGTATATATTTATTTCTAACGGCCTGATTATTTACGATAACCGAATGACACACATTTTCGTAACAAAATTTATCGTTAATAAAAAAAGTAAAAATAAAATAATAATTTGTTTTTTTAATAAAAAAAAAAGGGCCAGTAAAAATAAATATATAAATAAACTGTTTGATTAAAAGCAGAACATCTACTCAAATACGAGTAGCGACTAAAAATAATGTTCAAACAAATAATATATATATATATATATATATATATATATATATATATATATATATATATATATATTGACGCATGTTTCCTTAAATAATATAGACAAGTTTTGTCGATTTATTTTTTGTAATTTTTTTTTCATATCGTCTGATTAACCTAATATCGTTGAAAGAGCAAAGAAAATCACAATATTGATACATGTTTTTTATTTAATCCTTTCTGAGCTTTCGGCATACATTGGCCATTATCAAAGATGAGAGTAGTGTTGACTGTAATGGGCAGTTTGAATGTACGAGGTGATTTCAATAAGTTTCCGGATTTTTTTTTTTTGTAGAGGCATTTAAAATTATTATAGGCTCTTGAAATTGCATTGTTATTACTATACATCTGATGAGATGACAGACCCATTTTTGTCATTTCAGGTTAAAAGGGACACCTGCATTAGGACTTAGAACAAATCCTACTAAACCCTCTTATATCTTATATCTCTTCCCCTCTAGCTGTGAGTCAAATAATAGGACAGATTGGGTTTTATAGCCTTAGCTGGCAACCAGTCTACCGCAGAAAGCAATGGCAACCTACTGCGGGATAATCTTCTCTCTAGTCAGTTGTGTCTCTTTTGAGACATGATCGCCCAAAGCGTGTATCACGTATGGCACTTAACTATCTCACTAATGTACTGTTCGCCGCCTTGGATTAAGTCAACAAAGAATAAATCAGACTTTAAAAAAATAGGTGTAATTGAATATTTGACCATTAAAAGGGGTGGCACAACTGTATATGTAAAGAAATACAATTTTATTTGTGCCGATTTTTCGTCTGGTTTAAATGTTTAGAATCACATAAGAAAAGATTTTAGCGGAATTTTTAGATTTACGAAATGTCTTCAATAAGTTTTCGGACTTTTTTGTAGAGGCATTTAAAATTATTATCGGCTCTTGAAATTGTATTGTTATTGCTATACATCTGATGAGATGACAGACCCATTTTTGTCATTTCAGGTTAAAAGGGGCAGCTGCATTAGGACTTGGAACACATCCTACTAAACCCTTGTCGCCACAGCTGACGTTTTTTTGAAAATGCAATAGATCCAGCTTTCATCACAGGTCACCAGGGCTTCAAGAACTTCGGGATCTGAATCAATAAGCTCGAGTATCTCCCTGCTGACGTCTTTCCTTCTGTTTTTTACTGAGCACCCTTGGGACAAACGTCGCGCAACTCTTCTGCGGCTTCAGTTGATCATGAATGATTGTGTGTACATTTCCCACACTGACATCAAACTTTCTACTTATTGTCTCAATAGATACACGACAGTCCTCATCTCTAAAATTAGATTGGAGGTCCTTTTCAAGCTCTTTTGGAAGCAAGGCCTGTGATTATGACAGTAGTTGTCTTGAGGAGCGTGTAGCCGCCTCTTAACTGCTGTTGTTCCCTAGTCAACACTTCTGGTAGCAACGTCTTGCGTGTATAACAGCCTCTTAACTGCTGTTTCTCCCTGGACAACACTTCTGGTAGCAACGTCTTACGTGTGTAATCGCCTCTTAAGTGCTGTTGCTCTCTGGACAACTCTTCTGGTAGCAACGTCTTACGTGCGTAACCGCCTCTTAACCGCTGTTGTTCTCTGATCAACCCTTCTGGTAGCAACGTCTTACGTGTGTAACCACCTCTTAACTGCTTTTGGTCCTTGGTCAACCCTTCTGGTAGCAACGTCTTGCGTGTGTAACCGCCTCTTAACTGCTGTTGTTCCCTGGACAACCCTTCTGGTAGCAACGTCTTACGTGTGTAACCGCTTCTTAACTGCTGTTGCTTCCTGGTCAAATCTTCTGGTAGCAACGTCTTATGTGTGTAACCGCCATTTAACTGCTATTTCTCCCTGGACAACACTTCTGGTAGCAAGGTCTTAGATCATGAGATTGGAGGTTTTCAGGGGCGCGTAAACGCCTCTTAACTGCTGTCGTTTCTTGGTCAACCCTTCTGGTAGCAACATCTTGCGTGTGTAACCGCCTCTTAACTGCTGTTGTTCCCTGGTCAACCCTTCTGGTAGCAACGTCTTGCGTGTGTAACCGCCTCTTAACTGCTGTTGCTCCCTGGTCAACCCTTCTGGTAGCAACGTCTTGCGTGTGCAACCGCCTCTTAACTGCTGTTGTTCCTGGTCAACCCTTCTGGTAGCAACGTCTTGCGTGTGTAACCGCCTCTTAACTGCTGTTGTTCCTGGTCAACCCTTCTGGTAGCAACGTCTTGCGTGTGTAACCGCCTCTTAACTGCTGTTGCTCCCTGGTCAACCCTTCTGGTAGCAACGTCTTGCGTGTGTAACCGCCTCTTAACTGCTGTTGCTCCCTGGTCAACCCTTCTGGTAGCAACGTCTTGCGTGTGTAACCGCCTCTTAACTGCTGTTGTTCCTGGTCAACCCTTCTGGTAGCAACGTCTTGCGTGTGTAACCGCCTCTTAACTGCTGTTGCTCCCTGGTCAACCCTTCTGGTAGCAACGTCTTGCGTGTGTAACCGCCTCTTAACTGCTGTTGCTCCCTGGTCAACCCTTCTGGTAGCAACGTCTTGCGTGTGTAACCGCCTCTTAACTGCTGTTGTTCCTGGTCAACCCTTCTGGTAGCAACGTCTTGCGTGTGTAACCGCCTCTTAACTGCTGTTGCTCCTGGTCAACCCTTCTGGTAGCAACGTCTTGCGTGTGTAACCGCCTCTTAACTGCTGTTGCTCCCTGGTCAACCCTTCTAGTAGCAACGTCTTGCTTGTGTAACCGCCTCTTAACTACTGTTTCTCCCTGGTCAACCCTTCTGGTAGCAAGGTCTTAGATCATGAGATTGGAGGTGTTCAGGGGCGCGTAAACGCCTCTTAACTGCTGTCGTTTCCTGGTCAACCCTTCTGGTAGCAACGTCTTGCGTGTGTAACCGCCTCTTAACTGATGTTGTTCACAGGTCCACCTAGAACCGGGTGGCAGTACCTGTTAGTTTCCAAGATTTGTGCAAATAGTTAAAACCCAAACAAAAGCAGTACATTTTTTAGTAAAATGGCAATCAATGCAGCACAAAAAATATACACATTTATCCTACATATTCTCATAGTTTGCACTTATTTTTTCTTAGGTCTATACAACAGCCTTATTCAGTAACAACCTTCCTTGGATGGCTTTTGGGACTTATATCAGTAGTAGAATTTATATTTGTACTCCGTCAAAAAAAAAAAAAATGAGATAACTCATGACTACCAAAAGAGGCACTACTACGCAAGGCATGAACTTCATATTACCCTGTGATTGTAGTAAAGGGCTCGGTTTTAAATTCCTAGCACCTGAAGAAAGCCGGAGCGTAGAACGGCCGAAACATCGAACAAATGGCAAAGATGACAAATCCGAATAATGTAAATACTGTTTAATAGCGACAGATAAGCTCATCTATGTAGTCATGCTCATCTATGAATGCTCATCTATGTAGTCATGCTCATCTATGAATGCTCATCTATGTAGTCATGTTCACCTATGAATGCTCATCTATGTAGTCATGCTCATCTATGAATGCTCATCTATGCAGTCATGTTCATCTATGATTGCTCATCAATGTAGTCATGCTCATCGATGAATGCTCATCTATGTAGTCATGCTCATCTATGAATGCTCATCTATGCAGTCATGCTCATCTATGAATGCTCATCTATGTAGTCATGCTCATCTATGAATGCTCATCTATGTAGTCATGTTCATCTATGAATGCTCATCTCTGTAGTCATGCTCATCTATGAATGCTCATCTATGTGGTCATGTTCATCTATGAATGCTTATCTATGTAGTCATGTTCATCTATGATTGCTCATCAATGTAGTCATGCTCATCTATGAATGCTCATCTATGTAGTCATGCTCATCTATGAATGCTCATCTATGTAGTCATGCTCATCTATGAATGCTCATCTATGTAGTCATGCTCATCTATGAATGCTCATATGTAGTCATGTTCACCTATGAATGGTCATCTATGTAGTCATGCTCATCTATGAATGCTCATCTATGTAGTCATGTTCATCTATGATTGCTCATCAATGTAGTCATGCTCATCTATGAATGCTCATCTATGTAGTCATGCTCATCTATGAATGCTCATCTATGCAGTCATGTTCATCTATGAATGCTCATCTATGTAGTCATGCTCATCTATGAATGCTCATCTATGTAGTCATGTTCATCTATGAATGCTCATCTCTGTAGTCATGCTCATCTATGAATGCTCATCTATGTGGTCATGTTCATCTATGAATGCTCATCTATGTAGTCATGTTCATCTATGATTGCTCATCAATGTAGTCATGCTCATCTATGAATGCTCATCTATGCAGTCATGCTCATCTATGAATGCTCATCTATGCAGTCATGCTCATCTATGAATGCTCATCTATGTAGTCATGTTCATCTATGATTGCTCATCAATGTAGTCATGCTCATCTATGAATGCTCATCTATGTAGTCATGCTAATCTATGAATGCTCATCTACGTAGTCATGTTCATGTATAAATGCTCATCTATGCAGTCATGCTCATCTATGAATGCTCATCTATGTAGTCATGCTAATCTATGAATGCTCATCTACGTAGTCATGTTCATGTATAAATGCTCATCTATGGAGTCATGTTCATCTATGAATGCTCATCAATGTAGTCATGCTCACCTATGAATGCTCATCTATGTAGTCATGCTCATCTATGAATGCTCATCTATGTAGTCATGGATTACATCTAGTCATTTGAATTGTAAAATGATGAGATCATGATGTCTGATTAAAGTTCTTTTGAAAATATTCTGAACGTGATGTTAAAGGGGCATGACATTAATAAAATATTTATCTTTCCTGCCTAAAGGTAACGTAAAAGTTGATAGCTCTCCACGTCTTCATTTTTTGTTATTTTTATTCTTACCTTGCCTTCTTAGGAAGGTATCTTATTGTCTTTATTGCTTAGGATGAAATAATAAGAAAACTTCTACTGAGAACTTTTTCTCAAAATATGCGACATTGTGGAACAGACTCCCAAGAGGATACTTTCTTGATAACTATAATCTTAACCTTTTCAAATCTAGAATCAACCGTTATCGATCTTACATATATTGATAACTAGCAGTATAGCCCGGCGTTACCCGGGTGTAATGAAAGCTTTAAAACTAATCCATGGTCCTGGAGCTTAGACTCTTTGGACGTTGACACAGAAAGACTAAAAAGCAATAGTTGTTTCCAGTTAAAGCGAAACCGTAGACTGAAAGAAAAATGAATGGATGTAAGTCAAAATTTGATTTCCTGGTATCGATATCAAATAAGATTTTTCGTCGTAAACTGAATTTTGAAGGCTAAATAAATCCTCTGAGTAAATGGTATCATGGCTGAGACTAAGAACTACAATTATACCTACTTAGGGCCAAACCCGAAGCAAAAACTAAATTAAAATGGCTGAAAAAAATAAAGACATACAGGCAGATAAACAGACACACTATATATATATATATTATCGATTTTCTGCACTATTGTAACAACTGCAACCTTGAAACTTCTGAATGTCGTTTCTTATATCTTTGTCTATGAGTGTATCACATTTGATTAAAATCGGAACACTCCGTCTATAACCCGATTTTTTCGATTATCGATTTTCGATATTTATCGGGGATACCTCGACACAAAACTTAGCTAAGAACACTCGCAGACGCTTATAGTACAACTGTGTAGATTTTCAAGAAAATCGGTTCAGCCGTTTCGGCGTCTATAGGTAACGGACAAACACACAGACATACACACAGACACACACACATACAAAGTTCTATTTATAAACAAGTTTAGATAGATTTGCTCCTACTTTTTCTTAGGTCCATACAACAACCTCGTTCCGCATCAATCATTCTTGAATGACTTTTGGTTCTTATATTACTAGTAGAATTCTTCATTTTACAAGGAAAAAATTGTAAAATCATGTCACTTGTGATTGCCAGACATTTATCTCCTCTGTTAATCTGTCAACACATTTCAATTATGGCGGAAAGGTTAAAAAAGTTCAGCTGTGTTTAAGAAATAGTTTCATTCTAAATTTCATGCTATAAATAAGTAATGCTTGTGTAAATCAGATTAATTTAACATTAAATTTGCTAATTTTCTAAAGATGTGTCACAGATGTATATTTCATTTTTGCAAGATTTTTAAAACCGAGAATTAACTTTTATTTACAAACGTGTTTATCACTCAAAAATGACCCAAAAATTGGAAGATTAAAAAAATAATCAATTTTATATTTCAATCAATATAATTTTTGTTTGAAATACACGAGAATATTTTGCTTACTGAAAATAGTAAATTTAATCATTTGGCTTACAATTAAAACTAAATTAAGTTTAAAAACTATTGGAGTAGATAGATTAAACTATCGACCGGTTCACACTCCATCCACATCTATTGAACAGGTGAAAAGGCTCGTCCCTTGTTTCCTGTTTAGGATGCGGTTTCTAGTTTTCTCTTTTCTAATCTTCTCACTTTGTTTTTTGTTTTTTTGTTTCAATTGGAGTAGATAGACTAAACTATCGCCCGGTTCACACTCCACTCACATCTATTGAAGAGGTGAAGAGGCTCATCCCTTGTTTCCTGTTTAGGATGCGGTTTCCGGTTTTCTCTTTTCTAATCTTCTTACTGTTTTTCTTTCAATTGGAGTAGATAGACTAAACTATCGCCCGGTTCATACTCCACCCACGTCTATTGAACAGGTGAAGAGGCTCATCCCTTGTTTCCTGTTTAGGATGCGGTTTCCGGTTTTCTCTTTTCTAATCTTCTTACTGTTTTTCTTTCAATTGGAGTAGATAGACTAAACTATCGCCCGGTTCACACTCCACCCACGTCTATTGAACAGGTGAAGATGTTCATCCCTTGTTTCCTGTTTAGGATGCGGTTTCCGGTTTTCTCTTTTCTAATCTTCTCATTCTTATGTATGTAGCCCCCTGCACATCAGTGGCGTTACCGCCTTGCTTGGGGTGACATGATTAAAAAAAAAAGAATTATATTTCTACTAGGTCAAATAAATGTTTAATAAAGACAGATTGGCCCATCTATGTAGTGGACTTTGCTGGTGACGTAAAAAACTGTTACAAACATTTTGTTTGATATACATGATAATTTATTTGGTAATAATCTGCACTTAATTCTTCTTACGTCCGTACAACAAGCTCGTTCAGTAACGCACTTCCTTGGATGTATCTTAGCGCAGTTTTCTTCTCCACGGTTTCGGGTGTCCGAATGATTCTTATCCTAGGCTAGCAATCTAACGTGACACCAGCCCGGCCGCTGCTTTCTATGTCCTGTTTCCCCGGTGAGCTAAAGGGATCACCGCCAGTCCCTACGTTGTGAATTTTTGATCCGAATAGCAGTTTCCGGTCCCTCAGAACAGTCCGATTATGAAGGATGAAGTGGCTGGGATCGACGCTGAAAGAAAATCACTTTTCGTGCAGAAAGGGGTTCTGGCCACAACCGCAAAGATATAAAAACATAAGCAACACTGCCAGTTCCTGTACACACGTAAGACGTTGCTACCAGAAGGGTTGACCAGGGAACAACAGCAGTTAAGAGGCGGCTACACGCTCCTCAAGATAACTACTCTCATAACCACAGGCCTTGCTTTCAAAAGGTTGGACCTGGAAACGACAGGAGTTAAGAGGCGTTTACGCGCCCCTGAAAACCTCCAATCACACGATCTAAGACCTTGCTACCAGAAGGGTTGACAAGGGAACAACAGCAGTTAAGAGGCGGTTACACACGTAAGACGTTGCTACCAGAAGGGTTGACAAGGGAGCAACAGCAGTTAAGAGGCGGTTACACACATAAGACGTTGCTACCAGAAGTGTTGACCAGGGAACAACAGCAGTTAAGAGGCGGCTACACGCTCCTCAAGATAACTACGCTCATAACCACAGGCCTTGCTTTCAAAAGGTTGGACCTGGAAACGACAGCAGTTAAGAGGCGTTTACGTGCCCCTGAAAACCTCCAATCTCACGATCTAAGACCTTGCTACCAGAAGGGTTGACCAGGGAACAACAACTGTTAAGAGGCGGTTACACACGCAAGACGTTGCTACCAGAAGGGTTGACCAGGGAACAACAGCAGTTAAGAGGCGGCTACATGCTCCTCAAGATAACTACTCTCATAACCACAGGCCTTGCTTTCAAAAGGGTTGGACCTGGAAACGATAGCAGTTAAGAGGCGTTTACGCGTCCCTGAAAACCTCCAATCTCACGATCTAAAACCTTGCTACCAGAAGGATTGACCAGGGAGGAACAGCAGTTAAGAGGCGGTTACACACGCAAGACGTTGCTACCAGAATGGTTGACGAGGGAACAACAGCAGTTAAGAGGCGGTTACGCACGTTAGACGTTGCTACCAGAAGGGTTGACCAGGGAGCAACAGCAGTTAAGAGGCGGTTACACACGTAAGACGTTGCTACCAGAAGGGTTGACCAGGGAACAACAGCAGTTAAGAGGCGGTTACACACGTAAAACGTTGCTATCAGACGGGTTGACCAGGGAACAACAGCAGTTAAGAGGCGGTTACACACGTAAGACGTTGCTATCAGACGGGTTGACCAGGGAACAACAGCAGTTAAGAGGCGGTTACACACGTAAAACGTTGCTACCAGAAGGGTTAACCAGGGAACAACAGCAGTTAAGAGGCGGTTACACACGTAAGACGTTGCTACCAGAAGGGTTGACCAGGGAACAACAGCAGTTAAGAGGCGGTTACACACGTAAAACGTTGTTATCAGACCGGGTTGACCAGGGAACAACAGCAGTTAAGAGGCGGTTACACACGTAAGACGTTTCTACCAGAAGAGTTGACCAGGGAACAACAGCGGTTAAGAGGCGGTTACACACGCAAGACGTTGCTACCAGAAGGGTTGACAGGGAACAACAGCAGTTAAGAGGCGTTTACACACGTAAGACGTTGCTACCAGAAGGGTTGACCAGGGAACAACAGCAGTTAAGAGGCGGCTACATGCTCCTCAAGATAACTACTCTCATAACCACAGGCCTTGCTTTCAAAAGGGTTGGACCTGGAAACGATAGCAGTTAAGAGGCGTTTACGCGCCCCTGAAAACCTCCAATCTCACGATCTAAAACCTTGCTACCAGAAGGATTGACCAGGGAGGAACAGCAGTTAAGAGGCGGTTACACACGCAAGACGTTGCTACCAGAATGGTTGACGAGGGAACAACAGCAGTTAAGAGGCGGTTACGCACGTTAGACGTTGCTACCAGAAGGGTTGACCAGGGAGCAACAGCAGTTAAGAGGCGGTTACACACGTAAGACGTTGCTACCAGAAGGGTTGACCAGGGAACAACAGCAGTTAAGAGGCGGTTACACACGTAAAACGTTGCTATCAGACAGGTTGACCAGGGAACAACAGCAGTTAAGAGGCGGTTACACACGTAAGACGTTGCTATCAGACGGGTTGACCAGGGAACAACAGCAGTTAAGAGGCGGTTACACACGTAATACGTTGCTACCAGAAGGGTTGACCAGGGAACAACAGCAGTTAAGAGGCGGTTACACACGTAAGACGTTGCTACCAGAAGGGTTGACCAGGGAACAACAGCAGTTAAGAGGCGGTTACACACGTAAAACGTTGTTATCAGACGGGTTGACCAGGGAACAACAGCAGTTAAGAGGCGGTTACACACGTAAGACGTTGCTATCAGACGGGTTGACCAGGGAACAACAGCAGTTAAGAGGCGGTTACACACGTAAAACGTTGCTACCAGAAGGGTTGACCAGGGAACAACAGCAGTTAAGAGGCGGTTACACACGTAAGACGTTGCTATCAGACGGGTTGACCAGGGAACAACAGCAGTTAAGAGGCGGTTACACACGTAAAACGTTGCTACCAGAAGGGTTGACCAGAGAACAACAGCAGTTAAGAGGCGGTTACACACATAAGACGTTGCTACCAGAAGGGTTGACCAGGGAACAACAGCAGTTAATAGGCGGTTACACACGTAAGACGTTGCTACCAGAAGGGTTGACCAGGGAACAACAGTAGTTAAGAGGCGGTTACACACGTAAAACGTTGCTATCAGACGGGTTGACCAGGGAACAACAGCAGTTAAGAGGCGGTTACACACGTAAGACGTTGCTATCAGACGGGTTGACCAGGGAACAACAGCAGTTAAGAGGCGGTTACACACGTAAAACGTTGCTACCAGAAGGGTTGACCAGGGAACAACAGCAGTTAATAGGCGGTTACACACGTAAGACGTTGCTATCAGACGGGTTGACCAGGGAACAACAGCAGTTAAGAGGCGGTTACACACGCAAGACGTTGCTACCAGAAGGGTTGACCAGGGAACAACAACGGTTAAGTGGCGGTTACACACGTAAGACGTTTCTACCAGAAGACTTGACCAGGGAACAACAGCAGTTAAGAGGCGGTTACACACGTAAGACGTTGCTACCAGAAGGGTTGACCAGGGAACAACAGCAGTTAAGAGGCGGTTACACACGTAAGACGTTGCTATCAGACGGGTTGACCAGGGAACAACAGCAGTTAAGAGGCGGTTACACACGTAAAACGTTGCTACCAGAAGGGTTGACCAGAGAACAACAGCAGTTAAGAGGCGGTTACACACATAAGACGTTGCTACCAGAAGGGTTGACCAGGGAACAACAGCAGTTAATAGGCGGTTACACACGTAAGACGTTGCTACCAGAAGGGTTGACCAGGGAACAACAGTAGTTAAGAGGCGGTTACACACGTAAAACGTTGCTATCAGACGGGTTGACCAGGGAACAACAGCAGTTAAGAGGCGGTTACACACGTAAGACGTTGCTATCAGACGGGTTGACCAGGGAACAACAGCAGTTAAGAGGCGGTTACACACGTAAAACGTTGCTACCAGAAGGGTTGACCAGGGAACAACAGCAGTTAATAGGCGGTTACACACGTAAGACGTTGCTATCAGACGGGTTGACCAGGGAACAACAGCAGTTAAGAGGCGGTTACACACGCAAGACGTTGCTACCAGAAGGGTTGACCAGGGAACAACAACGGTTAAGTGGCGGTTACACACGTAAGACGTTTCTACCAGAAGAGTTGACCAGGGAACAACAGCAGTTAAGAGGCGGTTACACACGTAAGACGTTGCTACCAGAAGGGTTGACCAGGGAACAACAGCAGTTAATAGGCGGTTACACACGCAAGACGTTGCTACCAGAAGAATTGACGAGGGAACAACAGCAGTTAAGAGGCGGTTACACACGTAAGACGTTGCTATCAGACGGGTTGACCAAGGGAACAACAGCAGTTAAGAGGCGGTTACACACGTAAGACGTTGCTACCAGAAGAGTTGACCAGGGAACAACAGCAGTTAAGAGGCGGTTACACACGTAAAACGTTGCTACCAGAAGGGTTGACCAGGGAACAACAGCAGTTAAGAGGCGGTTACACACGTAAAACGTTGCTACCAGAAGGGTTGACCAGGGAACAACAGCAGTTAAGAGGCGGTTACACACGTAAAACGTTGCTACCAGAAGGGTTAACCAGGGAACAACAGCAGTTAAGAGGCGGTTACACACGTAACACGTTGCTACCAGAAGGGTTGACCAGGGAACAACAGCAGTTAAGAGGCGGTTACACACGTAAAACATTGCTACCAGAAGGGTTGACCAGTGAACAACAGCAGTTAAGATGCGGTTACACACGTAAAACGTTGCTACCAGAAGGGTTGACCAGGGAACAACAGCAGTTAAGAGGCGGTTACACACGTAAGACGTTGCTACCAGAAGGGTTGACCAGGGAACAACAGCAGTTAAGAGGCGGTTACACACGTAAAACGTTGCTACCAGAAGGGTTGACCAGGGAACAACAGCAGTTAAGAGGCGGTTACACACGTAAGACGTTGCTACCAGAAGAGTTGACCAGGGAACAACAGCAGTTAAGAGGCGGTTACACACGTAAAACGTTGCTACCAGAAGGGTTGACCAGGGAACAACAGCAGTTAAGAGGTGGTTACACACGTAAAACGTTGCTACCAGAAGGGTTGACCAGGGAACAACAGCAGTTAAGAGGCGGTTACACACGTAAAACGTTGCTACCAGAAGGGTTGACCAGGGAACAACAGCAGTTAAGAGGCGGTTACAGACGTAAGACATTGCTACCAGAAGGGTTGACCAGGGAACAACAGCGGTTAAGTGGCGGTTACACACGTAAAACGTTGCTACCAGAAGGGTTGACCAGGGAACAACAGCAGTTAAGAGGCGGTTACACACGTAAAACGTTGCTACCAGAAGGGTTGACCAGGGAACAACAGCAGTTAAGAGGCGGTTACACACGTAAAACGTTGCTACCAGAAGGGTTGACCAGGGAACAACAGCAGTTAAGAGGCGGTTACACACGTAAAACGTTGCTACCAGAAGGGTTGACCAGGGAACAACAGCAGTTAAGAGGCGGTTACACACGTAAGACGTTGCTACCAGAAGGGTTGACCAGGGAACAACAGCAGTTAAGAGGCGGTTACACACGTAAAACGTTGCTACCAGAGGGGTTGACCAGGGAACAACAGCAGTTAAGAGGCGGTTACACACGTAAGACGTTGCTACCAGAAGGGTTGACCAGGGAACAACAGCAGTTAAGATGCGGTTACACACGTAAAACGTTGCTACCAGAAGGGTTGACCAGGGAACAACAGCAGTTAAGAGGCGGTTACACACGTAAAACGTTGCTACCAGAAGGGTTGACCAGGGAACAGCAGCAGTTAAGAGGCGGTTACACACGTAAAACGTTGCTACCAGAAGGGTTGACCAGGGAACCACAGCAGTTAAGAGGCGGTTACACACGTAAGACGTTGCTACCAGAAGGGTTGACCAGGGAACAACAGCAGTTAAGAGGCGGTTACACACGTAAAACTTTGCTACCAGAAGGGTTGACCAGGGAACAACAGCAATTAAGAGGCGGTTACACACGTAAAACGTTGCTACCAGAAGGGTTAACCAGGGAACAACAGCAGTTAAGAGGCGGTTACACACGTAAAACGTTGCTACCAGAAGGGTTGACCAGGGAACAACAGCAGTTAAGAGGCGGTTACACACGTAAAACGTTGCTACCAGAAGGGTTGACCAGGGAACAACAGCAGTTAAGAGGCGGTTACACACGTAAGACGTTGCTACCAGAAGGGTTGACCAGGGAACAACAGCAGTTAAGAGGCGGTTACACACGTAAGACGTTGCTACCAGAAGGGTTGACCAGGGAACAACAGCAGTTAAGAGGCGGTTACACACGTAAAACGTTGCTACCAGAAGGGTTGACCAGGGAACAACAGCAGTTAAGAGGCGGTTACACACGTAAAACGTTGCTACCAGAAGGGTTGACCAGGGAACAACAGCAGTTAAGAGGCGGTTACACACGTAAAACGTTGCTACCAGAAGGGTTGACCAGGGAACAACAGCAGTTAAGAGGCGGTTACACACGCTCCTCAAGACAACTACTCTCATAATCAAAGACCTTGCTTTCAAAAGGTTGGACCTGGAAACGACAGCATTTAAGAGGCGTTTAGCGCCCCTGAAAACCTCCAATCTCACGATCTAAACCTTGCTACCAGACGGGTTGACTAGGGAGCAAAGGCATTTAAGAGGCGGTTACACGCTCCTCCAAATCTCTAAGACTACTGCCATTATGTAGCTACTTGTATTCACAAGAATACAAGTGATTTAACGAGATTCACTCGTCTTGGACAGAGAGAAAAAAATAAATATGAGTTTTCACTGGTCTAAGAGAGGTAATTTCGGGATACTTCTCTTATTCACAATACAAAGCAGTTTCTCATCTCGGCTTTGTTGATAGGGTTAGAATCGTACGGGCGTTATCTGTCTCTTAGTCGGATCAGATTCTTGGGTAACCGACAACCACAGAACTAATCCACCCAATCTTTTCCACCGCGTTTTGTCGATCTCTCGTCTCTGTTCGATCTGCGCCCAACTCTCTGCCGGTCTGCAGCGTGCAGACCGCTTATATAGAGCGGGGCGGGACTAAACAATGTTTAGCGTGCGCCTGCTAATTTTAATATGTAAATCGCTTTGATCACCATGGACGTTCGTCTAATCTCCGGATCTCCGTGGGAGACGATTTTTTAAGTGGTACTAAAAATTAATTGGGAGTTCCCCGTGGTCTTTTCGCAGACAACTTCCACTTGAGTTTTGTCAAAACCACTTATCTCGTCTGCGGACTTGGTCAGATTTTGGTCATTCAGACCACCCAGAATACAATTTCGCCATTTACTATACTTTTTACGAAATCACCATTGATTATAAACTTTACTTAATGAATCTGTCCGTTAATAATTCTGGGACAATTTTACTTAATTAATTAATAACGCAACCCCAGAAATAATTAAAAAAAAAAAAACAAGAAAAGACTTATCTCTGGCGTTACTCTGGGATCTCCTTTATCCAACTAATTAATATCTTCATCTCAGTCCTTTATAACGATTAATTAATCGATTTACCTGGAGGGGGGCGCTCTCTGTCTATGTCACAAAGGTCTAGTCGGCCCTGTGATTGGACAGAGATAAAATGCATGTCTTTCTAATTGGTGCAAGTAAGATAAGATAATGACAGACACGGTCATATTTTTTTAAAACTTAGCACAATGCCAGTTAATTCTTTAACTATAAGTATACGACACGCATTTAGAACCAAACTCGTTAGTGGCTGACGTAATGAATATGTATACACCTTGGTTCTCCCTTACTGGAATGTGATTGGCTGGTGTCAGCCATAAATACAGACGAAGGCAAGGACGGCTGATGATGATATATATATATATATATATATATATATATATATATATATATATAGAGAGAGAGAGAGAGAGAGAGAGAGAGAGAGAGAGATCTACAGACTACGCGTACATCTCAGAATGACGTAATGAATATGTATACACCTTGGTTCTCCCTTACTGGAATGTGATTGGCTGGTGTCAGCCATAAATACAGACGAAGGCTAGGACGTCTGATGATATATATATATATATATATATATATATATATATATATAGAGAGAGAGAGAGAGAGAGAGAGAGAGATCTACAGACTACGCGTACATCTCAGAATACTGCATACAAGTACTGAATGAAATGCTGATTTGCTACAAAGGCATGTCTTTTAGATCTATTTACATTTCACGGAACTATAACTGTATAAAAACTACCTGGGCTAGAAGGTGAGGGATCAGTTTATATATTGATTGTAATATAAAATCGATCACCCACTTTATATACACATAATCTCTTGTCTGTTGATTAGTCATAGAAAACGAATCAACCAATCAATGAAATACTGATTAGCTACACGGGCATGTCTTTTACATTCTCTGTAATATAAATGTGGAGAAAGTACCGTAGTCAGAAAGTGAGGGATCAGTTTATATATTGATTATTATATGAAGCTGATCCCCCACTTTATATTTACATGACCTTTTTTATTTGTTTATCAAATTCTAATTAGGTATGAATCCACCTATTCTCTCCAAGGTATGGGTTAATTATTAAGACTCTTGCCAGTAAATTATATCCCAAAAATTCTTAAAATCTAAAAATATTTTCTTGCTTTAAATAACCTGCAAATGTTTGATTAAATCAAAAATAAAAAAATATCTAATCTAAACTTATTCATAAATGGAGCTTTGTCTGCGTGTGTGTGTGTCTGTGTATATGTCTGTCCGTTAACTATAGACTCCGAAATGGCTGAACTGATTTTCTTGAAAATTTACACAGTTGTACTATAAGGATCTGCGAGTGTTCTTAGCTAGATTTTGTGTCGAGGTATCCCTGATAAATATTGAAAATTGATAATCGAATAAATCGGGTTATAAAAGGAGTGGTCCGATTTTAATCAAATTTGATACACTCATAGACAAAGACATAAGAAACGATATTTAGAAGTTTCAAGGTTGCAGTTCTTACAATAGTGCAGAAAATCGATAATATATATATAAAAAGCAAGATGTTTGTGTGTGTGTCTGTTTATCTGCCTGTATGTCTGTATTTTTTTCAGCCCTTTTATTTTAGTTTTTGCTTCGGGTTTGGCTCTAAGTAGGTATAATTGTATTTCTTAGTCTCAGCCATGATACCATTTACTCAGAGGACTTATTTAGCCTTTAAAATTCAGTTTACGACGAAAAAACTTATTTAATATCGATACTAGGAAATCAAAATTTGACTTACATCCATTCATTTTTCTTTCAGTCTACAGTTTCGCTTTAACTGGAAACAACTATTGCTTTTTAGTCTTTCGTGCCAACGTCCAAAGAGTCTGAGCTCAAGTTCCAGGGATTGGTTGTAAAGGTTTCATTACACCCGAGCAACGCCGGGCTATACTGCTAGTTAAAAATAAAAAACAATTCAATCAATCAACCTTATTATTAAGAATATTGTCAATTAATTGTTATTCTAATTATGGTTAATTATTCGTCATTTTCTCCTATCGCCCGGTTCACACCCCTATGGTCCTGGGCATGACGGTAAATTGCTTCCGGCTGCAAGACCTCTGATTGGGATGTTGTGAGGATCATGGAACCAATTGCTGTGTGTTTCCAGGTCCACATGACCCGGAGTGGTGGCACCTGTTAGGATAACAGCTATGGGCAAACAGTTAACCCCACAAACTGTACTCAAATCATTATGAAATTATAAAAATACACTTTTATAGAAATATATATATAAAAACAAACTTTTATAGAAAAATATACAATTTTGAAGGAAAAATATTACCAGCAACACATTTTTGAAGGATAAAAGTTATCTCAGAAAATATTTGTGAATACAAAACTAGAAATCATTTTCAGTTTTCTAAAATAAAAAAGAATAAATGAAAAAAAAAATTAATTAAATCTGACTAAATCAATATTCTCACTATAACCGAACATTAAAAAGATACCTTAAAATCCCATCTTGTTGGCATTAAATAACCCGCAGAGGTGTTGATATGCCGTCAAACTTTTGAACAGAAATAGATGTTTAATTTTTTTTTTTTTTTTTACTGTTTAGGATTGCATTTTCCGTCTCTTCACCTGAATTATTCTCATTCTCTTTCCCTCCCACCATCCTCCTTGCGTCTTAGTGGCATCATCGCCTTACTTGGGGTGAAATGATTAAAATAAATGAAGCCATCACTTCTACTCCAGCAACTTCTTTGCTCGCACTTCCCGCCTGTGGAACTCCCTTCTGTATACTTGCTTCCCTGACAGTTACGATCTTCAAAAAATTTATAAGCAATAATTCCCATCTTTTGTCCATTTGACCCTTTTGTGGTGCAGTGGATATCGGCTTAGAATGAGAAATCGGGGTGCCGAGTTCGAATCCCAGTTGAATTCCTTGCATTCACTTACGCACGAATACCCTTGGCAAAGGTATTAATCCGCCTCTTCCCTCATGTTTTGGGTTAAATAATAGGACAGATTGGGTTCTATAGCCTTGGCTGGCAACCAGTCTACCGCAGAAAGCAATGGCAACCTACTGCGGGATAATCTTCTGCCCAGTCAGTCATATCTCTTTCGAGACATAATCGCCCAAAGCGTGTATCACGTATGGCACTTAACTGACTGACCCTCGCAACTGTCATCAGACCGGTATTCCCATCCTTCTCTTGCCCTTTCTCTGACAACCCCACTAACCGCTCACCGCCTGCTTAAACTTTCACTCTCGTCTTATATAGCCCCCACCGCACCAGTGGCGGTACCGCCTTGCTTGGGGTAAAAAAAGAAAAAAAAAGTAGATTGCAAATTTTTCTGCTGTAAATTTGTTCCCAACCAAAGCTATATAACCCAGTCTGTTTTGCTATTAACCCTTTCCAAGCTGATTTTTAAGTTTCCTTCTCCTAGTATGGTTGCCATCCAAGGCTACAGAGTTCAGCAATTTTCTCATAACTAGAGTTGAGGGAAGAGATGGATTAATATATTACCCAAGTAACTAAATGCAATGAAATCGACAGGAATTCGAAATCTGCCCTCTGATTCTTTAATCCAAGTCGCTATCCATTAATCTTCCATGTTCAGATCCCCTCAGCATCGAAACATGCTACACTTAGCCTCATTTAGAACAAATCTGCATGAATAGGACACCCAGTGAGGATCGATAGATTAACTCATTAACCGTGTCCCCAGACAGAGGCGCCTAGTTTGAATATCACGCAGTATATCGGATGCACGAGGAGTTTGTAATAGTACAATCTGTGCAAAGTGTGTCGGCCTCATATATCTGTGTGGGGTTATGCGTTTCAGCGAGTGTGTGTATCTGCAGGCCGATATGTACAGGCCGGATGTTCGGGCGAGTCTTGTAGCAATACTGCGCTCTGTTGATTGTGTCGCAGTGTACATTAGAATTTTCTTTCGAGAGGAATTAGATCTTCGTGTCACAGTGGCGCCAAGATTAAGCCAAATAATGGCCGACTTGGAGACAACATGCCGACAATTCTGCTGCTACTGATATTACCTACTGATATTATGGCGGCAAATAAACAAAAAAAAAGTATACGCACGCACATACAACAGACACTATATATATATATATATATATATATATATATATATATATATGCACAGAGAAATATAGTACGTTAAGGGGTGGGGAGAGAAAAGAAAATAGGAAAAAGAAAGAGATTATATATGTATGAGTAAACAGTTTTATCGGAACCAATATTACGCAAAAGACTTTGAAGCAAAAAGAAGACGAATATATATATATATATATATATATATATGAAATAAAATCGGTTTTAGAATTTTTAAGATATTATACCCAAACTCGAATTCTTCAATATTCCTTATTACTAAAATGAAAACGAAGAAAACGTACATATTTGCTTCAAATAATAATAATAATAATAATAATAATAATAACAACAAGTCTTTTCACTAGGAACTTTCTGGAAAATATACATAATAATATTATTATGCATAATAATAAGAATATTATTATATTAAATATTATAAATAATAATAATAATAATAATAATAATAATAATAATAAATGATAAAAAATGGAACAAAACAACACATTGAAAGAATCCCTGGAAACCCCAGCTTAAGAGATATACAAAAAATTGTCTTATTAAGTACAGCCCACACACTAAGGAAAACTTTATCTATGTAATGCTAGGGATGATAGGGAAGATAGAAAAACATGAAATGGAGCCATAACAACACGCCACGACCTGCCTTAGGTCTCCCCGGCAGACTTGGTTGGTAGTGAGACCAAAGCAGAAATCGAAATATGATGAAAAATGACATAATAATAATAATAATAATAATAATAATAATATGAAAATGAAAGCCAAAGATAAAGCTCTTGAAAAGATGAAACAGCGCTGGCAAGACAAACCTCTGCATGGCCAATATCCAGTACGTGCCAATAAATCCAATGTTGACAAAGTTAATACTCATCGATGGTTACGTGCATCTGGATTAAAGTCTGAAACTGAAGGCTTTATTCTTGCAGCACAAGACCAAAGTCTTTTCACTAGAAACTTATAGGCAAATATTATGCATAATAATATGGATCCAAAATGCAGGTTTTGTGATAAACACCAAGAAACAATAGACCACCTAATCTCAGGCTGTTCTGTGCTTGCCCCAAATGAATATAAAAATCGCCACGATAGAGTTGGGCAATATTTACATTGGGCAATATGCAAACATTATGGAAAAGCTGTAGGCAAACACTGGTATGAACATCACCCAGCACCGGTTACAGAAATAGAAGATGTAACCATTCTATGGGATTACACCATCTACACAGACAGAAAAATTGAAGCAAACAGGCCAGACATTATTGTTAAAAACCAGAAGGAGAAAACTT
Organism: Ascarosepion bandense; assembly: GCA_037127315.1. Taxonomy (NCBI): domain Eukaryota; kingdom Metazoa; phylum Mollusca; class Cephalopoda; order Sepiida; family Sepiidae; genus Ascarosepion; species Ascarosepion bandense. The sequence continues at coordinate 464,755 of JBBBDQ010000513.1, forward strand.
GTCTATTAATTGATATGGCTTGTCCAGCGGATTGTAACATAGCAATCAAGGAATTTGAAAAACTGTCAAAATATAAAGACCTGGAAATTGAAATAGAAAAAATGTGGAAATTGAAAACAAGAGTTGTGCCAGTGATAGTAGGTGCACTTGGAATGATAAAAAATGGAACAAAACAACACATTGAAAGAATCCCTGGAAACCCCAGCTTAAGAGATATACAAAAAATTGTCTTATTAAGTACAGCCCACACACTAAGGAAAACTTTATCTATGTAATGGTGGAGATGATAGGGAATATAGAAAAACATGAAATGGAGCCATAACAACACGCCACTACCTGCCTATAGGTCTCCCCGCAGACTTGGTTGGTAGTGAGACCAAAGCAGAAATCGAAATATGATGAAAAATGACATAATAATAATATGTCTTTTCATTACGAACTTTCAGGCAAATATTATACATAATAACGTGGATCCAAAATGCAGATTCTGTGATAAATACCAAGAAACAATAGACCATCTAATCTCAGGATGTTCGGTACTTGCCCCAAATTAATATAAAAATAGTCACGATAGAGTGGGGCAATATTTGCACTGGACAATGTGCAAACACTATGGAAAATATGTATACAAACATCGGTTACAGAAATAGAAGATGTCACCATTCTATGGGATTACGCCATCTACACAGACAGAAAAACTGAAGCAAATAGGCCGGACATTATTGTTACCCCCCCCCCCCCCAAAAAAAAAACTTGTCTATTAATTGATGTGGCTTCTCCAGCAGATTGTAACGTAGCAACCGAGGAATTAAAAAAATGTAAAAATGTAAAGACCTGGAAATTGAAATAGAAAAAATGTGGAAATTGAAAACAAGAATCGTGCCAGTGATAGTATGTGTACTTGGAATTATAAAAAATGGAACAAAACAACATATTGAAAGAATCCCTAGAAACCCCAGCTTAAGAGATATACAAAAAAAAAATGCCTTGTTAAGTACAGCCCACACACTAAGGAGAACTTTGTCGATGTAACGCTAGGGATGATAAGGGAGATATGAAACTACAAGAAATGGAGCCATAACAACACACCACGACCTGCCTTAGGTCTTTCTGCAGACTCGGTAGGTAGTGTGACCATAGCAGAAATAGATTTATAATGAAAAATGAAATAATAATAATAATAATAATAATAATAATAATAATAATAATAATGTGACGTGATTGGAATTACGACGAGTTCTACGTGTTTTTCGAAGGTCCTGAAAATTTAACGTTTTTTCTTTCTTTTTTTTTAATTTTATTATTTTTGCTACAATTTTAACGTAAATAATATGAGATTTTTCTTCTTATTTTTATTATTTAAGTTCTGTTTCTCATTTAAGGGTACTGATCGTCTAATCAACTAGTTTTCTGATCCATATACATAAAGTTCGTTAGAAAGACTATGACTAATTGTCAGTTGTGTGTCATACGTTATACACGCTTTGGGCGATCATGTCTCGAAAGAGACATGACTAACTGAGCAGAAGATTATCCCGCAGTAGGTTGCCATTGCTTTCTGCGGTAGACTGGTTGCCAGCAAAGGCTATAGAACCCAATCTGTCCTATTATTTGACTCATAGCTGGAGGGGGAAGAAATGTATTATATTATTAAAGACTAAATAGTGGGGGGTCGGTTTTCTATTGTTATGAAGTAATAAACTGATCCCCCACTATTTATCAGTTTATTACTTCATAACAATAGAAAACCGATCCCCCACTTTATGCTCAGCAGAAACCTTAATCATGTCTCCAAATATTATATTCAGTCAGTCAGTTAAGTGCCATACGTGATACACGCTTTGGGCGATCATGTCTCGAAAGAGATATGACTGACTGAGCAGAAGATTATCCCGCAGTAGGTTGCCATTGCTTTCTGCGGTAGATTGGTTGCCAACCAAGACTATAGAACCCAATCTGTCCTGTTATTTAACCCATAACTGGAGGGAAGAGACGGATTAATACCTTTCCCTATTGTATTTGTGCGTAAGTGAATGCAAGGAATTCAACTGGAATTCGAACTCGGCTCCCCGATTTGTCATTCCGAGTCGATACCCACTACACCACAACGCACATCCACCATCTACTACTTGTAGGTAACGCTAAATTATTTTCGACTAATTCAGATGAACGAACAAATGAATGAACGAATGAATAAAATTATCTGACACCTTTCTGATCAGCAATCAAACAGCATTTCTTAGAAAAACATAAACATGTAGGTAACATCAGACAGATTTTAGTCTCCCTCTCCCTGGTGGCTCTTAGCACGCCTTCTCCTGTTACACCAAGCAACCTCCGTTCTGTCATCCACTAGCTGAAGCCCATAAATCTAGACTATAAATGTATAGAAACTAGCATGACCACAAAATGAGGGATCAGTTTATATATTGATTATAATATAGAATTGATCCCCCATTTTATACCCACATTATAGTTTCTTAGAAACAGTTGGCATATATATTCTTCTTCTATATGCCCTGCCCTTTCAGGACGTAGGCGATCATGGCTTTCCACTTTTCCCTATCCCTGGTGGCTCTGAGCACGCTTTCTTTTGTTACACCATGCAATCCCTGTTCTGTCATCCACCTGATTAGGTCCTTGAAATATGTTATCCATTGCTTTCCCCGTCTCTTTTTCCTTCTATCTGGCCTGTTAGTATCAGATTCTCCAAGCCCTCCTTCCTCATTGCGTGTCCCAGGAACTTCAGCTGTCTCTTCCAGATGCTCAGTATTAATTTCCTTTTTGTTTCTATCATTTCCAAGACCTTAATCATTGCTCGCATGCTCGATCCTTGATATTCGCAGCAGCCTTCTGTAGAACCACATTTCAGTTGCTTCAAGTTTTTCCTTCATCTTTGATGATATTGTCCAGCATTCACTGCCATATTGAAGGACAGACAGCACGTAGCAATCCAGTACTATCTTTCTAGTTTCTAGCGAAATTGTCCTGTTTCTTAATACTTTACTTAACTTCTGGAATGCTTCCTTTGCTATGCCAATTCGCCTTCGGATATCAGGTATTTAAATCTTTGTACCTGCTTGATTCTAGTATCCCCGACCTGTTTTTGGCATTTTGGGCAGCCCTTTTGACTGATGATCATGCATTCGGTTTTTGTGCAGTTTATTTCTAGTCCTTTCTTGTTACTTTCTTCTGCTACCTTCTGTAGGAGGACTTGTAGTTTCCTTTCTTTGTCTGCTATCAGCACTGTATCATCTGCTTACCTTAAGTTGTTTAAATTGTGGCCTTCGATTACGAATCCAGGCATAACTTCTAGGGCCCTCAAAATATTCTCGCTGTAGATCCGATAAAAAGATCCCGTAAAAAGACACATCCTTGTCTTACGCCCCTTTCTATCTTTGTATATCTACTCAATTCATTACCTGTTCGTATGCAAGCGGTTTCCTGCCAGTAAACATTCTTTATTATTCTCAAGTCTTTCCCAATTGCATTTAAATATATGGTTCTGTTATCATTTTCCAGCTCTCTCGCGCTGTGACGTCATAGAACCGCATTACAAATTTACGAACTGCGTTTGCTATTTTTGGTAAATGTTATCGTTGTTCAGCAAAGTTTTATGTCAACACAAGATGAAATCATCGCTGATGGTGCATGTTTTTATGTTAACGTCCTTGTAACCTCTCTGAAGATGGCTCATATGAGCCGAAAGCTTAGAACCAACTTAATAAAAAATTATCCAAATGTTGGAGAATTTTTGTCTTTATTTTCAACTGAAATTAGACAAAATACGGTTCATGATTAAATATAATAGACATATTGTCTCTTATATTTAACAGTATATGTTTAGAAACTTATCCGCTGCCTCGATACATAATATATATATATATAAATTTTTTTTTTCTTTACGCTCTCACACCCTGATTGAGTACTCTGGAAGAATGGTAAACTTTGAAAAACAGAAACTACACTAGCATGTACGCATCGCTCATTCAGTAATGAATTAGAGCACTTTGGCTATTGGGCGCGTATAACGATAATACGCACGCTAAAAAGTCTGCCTCTTTCGACCGAGCACCCATACCCCAGAGGTAGAATCGCCGACTGACGCCAATTCAGTCGGGTTTCAATCCTGGGTTAAAAGCAATCGGAGTCTAACCGTACTGATGAGCTGTGATACAGCGAAACAGATTTGTCTGCGGATGACTATATATATATATATATAAAGACAACCTACCTAGGTTTCACCTGAATGGATCGTCAGGGAAAGCTGGCTAGCAAGGAAAGAAACAAATGACATGTATAAAGGAAATTCAATCAAACCACGTGAACAAGAAAGAAGACACCAATCACAAATAGCGAAGAACTTTATTAAGAAAACAAATTTCATATATATTAATTTAAAAAAAAAAAATATATATATATATATATAATTTTAAAAAAAAATCTAAACTTATTTATAAATGGAACTTTGTCTGTGTGTGTGTGTGTGTGTGTGTGTGTGTCCGTTACCTATAGACTCCGAAACGGCTGAACCGATTTTCTTGAAAATGTACACAGTTGTACTATAAGCGTCTGCGAGTGTTCTTAGCTAGGTTTTGTGTCGTGGTACCCCCGATAAATATCGAAAATCGATAATCGAAAAAATCGGGTTATAGAAGGAGTGGTCTGATTTTAATCAAATTTGATACACTCATAGACAAAGACATAAGAAACGATATTCAAATGTTTCAAGGTTGCAGCTCTTAGAATAGTGCAGAAAATCTATAATATATATATATATATATATATATATAGTATATCGAGGCAGCAAGTAATTTTCTAAACATATGCTATTAAATATAAGAGACAATGAATGTCTATTATGTTTAATCATGAGCCGTTCTAAACGTCGTATTTTTGCTTTAATTTCAGTTGAAAATAAAGACAAAAATTCTCCAACATTTGGATAATTATTTATTGGTTTTCTTCTAAGCTTTCGGCTCACATGAGCCATCTTCAGAGAGGTTGTTTAAACTGAAATATTATAAAATCCACCATCACCGACGATTTTATTTTGTGTTGACATAAAACTCCGCTTGGCAACGGCAATAGTTACCAAAAATAATAAACGCAGTTCTTAAGTTTGCGATGCGGTTTTATGACGTCACACCGCGGGATGGCGCGAAATGACAACAAAACTGTGTAGTCAAATGCAATGTAATATGTTATTTCCTGTTTTAAAGTTGATTTTATTGAGTGTTGTTTTGTTTTGATTTGATGTACATGGCCTCCAATATCTGCAGGTTCCTCTTACTGTGTGTATGAGTAAGGATCACCGTATTGTTGACCAATATATATATATATATATATATATATATATATATATATATATATAAAAGGCAAGATGTTTGTGTGTGTGTCTGTTTATCTGCCTGTATGCCTGTATTTTTCAGCCCTTTTATTTTAGTTTTATACCTGGTTGGTCTCCGGTGACATCAATAATTCGAGTAAGACATCAACAATACTAGTTGTGGTTGTGGCTCTGGGTTTGATTGGGTAATTTTCCTAAAGGCTTATTGAAAGGAGTTCTGGCAGCCCATGCTGCAGGGAAATCAAACAGAAAGTTCTATTAAACCCAGCTCTCACCCTACAAAAGGGCATTATCTGACATTAGTTCTCCGTTTGGGACCCAGAAATAAATCAGTATACCTCTGAAATTAAAGAAAATACTACTACTACTACTACTACGAATAATCATAATAATAATAATAATAACAAACACATCAAGAAAAATAACGATTAACGAAATATAAATGTTGAAATGGATTTTATCGAGAAGCAATCACAACGCAAAAGGGCAAAAGAAATTCTATCCTAACGTAATAAGAAAATAATGATTATTCTTGATATGTTTGTATATGCCCGGGGGTCGATGAGGGCTCAAGGATTCCATGAAGAGATCGATGGTCTAAGAACTTTTCCTCCTTTGTAACCCCCTGCAAAACAGTAGCAGTAATATGCCTTGCTTGGAGCAATATGGTTATGAAAAAAAAAATTCTATACTATTATAATATGGATATAAATTGGGGGATCAATTCTACATTACAATTAATATAAAAACTGATCCCTCACTTTATGGTAACAGTAATCCTTCTCTTACCAACTTTCTGACACCCCCTATAACCTGTCACTCTTTATCATAACTTTTCCTCCTATGTAACCCCTTGCAAAACAGTGGCAGCAAAATGCCTTGCTTGGGGTGACACGATTATCCCTCTACTAGAGGCAACCTCTCACCTGGTGCACTCAGCTCAGCCTTAACGAAACGGTGAGAGATCAAAATACATAAAATCAAAATAAAATAAAATAAAATGACGCCATTCTCAAGAGCATCCATTTCAAGTGGCTCTCTTCCTCCTTCTCCGAGAAAAGGTTATATTTCTGGGATGCTATCAGGGGTGACTGATCAGGGGTATGCGGGAAAATATAGCCGTATACACAATTTTCAATTCTTTTTTAAAAAATCAGCATTGCATTCGGTCTAAAAGCTGGGGTTTGATGTCTTAAGTACCGACATCGAAAATTAGATTTATCTTCTTCTTCTATGTTCCCTGTCCTTATAGGACGTAGGCGATCATGGCCTTCCACGTCTCCCTATCCCTGGTGGCTCTTAGCGTGATTTCACTTCTTACTCCACGCAACCCTTGTTCTGTCATTCACTAGCTGAAGCCCATAAATCTAGAATATAAATATATAGAAACTAACATGACCATAAAATGAGGGATCAGTTTATATATTGAATATAATATAGAATTCATCCCCCATTTTATACCCACATTACAATTTCTTATAAACTGTTGGCATATATATTTTTCTTCTATGTGCCATGTCCTTTCAGGACGTAGGTGATCCTGACCTTCCACGTCTCCCTATCCCTGGTGGTTCTTAGCACGCCTTCTCCTGTTACACCATGCAACACCCCTCCTGTCATTCACTAACTAAAGCCCATAAATCTAGAATATAAATGTATAGAAACTAGCTTAGCCACAAAATGAGGAATCACTTTATATATTGATTAAAATATAGAATTGATCCCCCATTTTATACCCACAAAATTTCTTATAAACTGTTGGCATATATACTCTTCTATGTGCCCTGTCCTTTCATGACGTAGGCGATCATGGTTCTCCATGTCTCCCTATCCCTGGTGGCTCTTAGTATGTTTTCTCCTTGTTACACCTCGCAACCCCCGTTCCGTCATCCACCCGATTAGACTCTTCAAATATGTTATCCGCTGCCCTTTCTCTGTCTCTTTTTCTTTCTATCTTACCTGTCAGTATCAGGTTCTCCAAGCCCGCCTTCCTCATTGTATGTTCCAGGAACTTCAGTTGTCTCTATTTGATGCTCACTATTAATTTTCTTTTCGTTTTCATTCTTTCTAACACCTCATCGTTGCTCACATGCTCGGTCCACGATATCCGCATCATCCTTCTGTAGAACGACATTTCCGCTGCTTCAAGTGTTTTCCTCATCTTCGATGATATTGTCGAGCATTCACTGCCATATTGAAGAATTGACATCACATAGCAATCTAGCACTCTCTTCTTTGTTTCTAGCAAAATTGCCCTTAGGAACTTACCCATCTTCTGGAACGCGTCCTTTGCCATGCCAATTCGCCTTCGGATCTCTGTGTCGCACTTTCCATCTCCTGTTAGAACATTTTCTAGGTATTTCAATTTTTGTACTTGTTTGATTCTAGTATCCTCCACCTGTATTTGGCATTTTGGGTTGCTCTTTTTGGCTGATGACCATGCATTCAGCTTTCTTAAAGTTTATTTGTAGTATTTTTTGTCACTCTCCACAGCTACCTTCTGTAGGAGGTCTTGTAGTTTTCTTTCCGTGTCTGCAATTATCACTGTATTATCTACATGCCTTATGTTGTTGAAGTTGTGGCCTCCAATAACAAATCATGGCCTAGCATCTAGGGTCCTCAAAATATTCTCGCTGTACAAGTTGAACAGATCCGGAGAAAAGACACATCCTTGTCGTACGCCTCTTTCTATAATTTTCGAGGATTTAGTTTTAAAGATCTTCTAAAAAAAATTGTATGTTGTTACTTCCCGTCCGTCTAACATAGCGCACCTTCACCGGCTTCCGTGATTCGCTGTTGCTGATGCACGTCGTCCGCCGTTTTGCCGTTGCCGCCGCCGAACGAGCTGACAACGACTGCAACTACGACGACGCCCCCGCGGCAAAGCAGAGTCGAAAATCACGAAGGTATGTGCGTTGTAGTGCTGTGAATATCGGCTCTGAACGACAAATCGAGGGGCCTAGTTCGAATTTCAGTTGAATTCTTTGCATTCACAAAAACTTTTAGGAAAAGTATTAATCCGCCCCTTCCCTCCAGTTATGGGTTAAATAACAAGACAGATTGGGTTCTATAGTCTTGGTCGGCAACCAGTCTACCGCAGAAAGTAATGGCAACCTACTGCGCGTTAATCTTCTGCCCAGTCAGTAATGTCTCTTTCGAGACATGATCGCCAAAGCGTTTATCACCTATGGCACTTAACTGAATGTGGAAATATTTCTGTACTCGATAAGCAAAGTTCTGTGAAGAAAAAATATAAAAGTTTGTAAAATGGCCACACAATGAACGAGATTTGTTAAATTGTAATTAATAAAAACTAACAATAGATAAAAGTTTATATTGCACCATAATATTATTGGGAATCTAAACTTATTTATAAATGGAAATTTGTCTGCGTGTGTGTGAATGTGTGTGTGTGTGTCCGTTACCTATAGACTCCGAAACGGCTGAACCGATTTTCTTGAAAATTTACACAGTTGTACTATAAGCGTCTGCGAGTGTTCTTAGCTAGGTTTTGTGTCGAGGTACCCCCGATAAATATCGAAAATCGATAATCGAAAAAATCGGGTTTATAGAAGGAGTGATCCGATTTTAATCAAATTTGATACTCATAGACAAAGACATTAAGAAACGATATTCAAAAGTTTCAAGGTTGCAGTTCTTACAATAGTGCAGAAAATCGATAATATATATATATATATAAAAGGCAATATGTTTGTGTGTGTGTCTGTTTATCTACCTGTATATCTGTATTTTTTCAGCCCTTTTATTTTAGTTTTTGCTTCGGGTTTGGCTCTAAGTAGGTATAATTGTAGTTCTTAGTCTCAGCCATGATACCATTTACTCAGAGGACGTATTTAGCCTTCAAAATTCAGTTTACGACGAAAAAACTTATTTGATATCGATACCAGGAAATCAAAGTTTGACTTACATCAATTCATTTTTCTTTCAGTCTACGGTTTCACCTTAAATGGAAACAACTACTGCTTTTTAGTCTTTCCTACCAAAGTCCAAAGAGTCTGAGCTTCGGACCATTGGTCAGTTTTAAAGCTTTCATTACACCCGAGCAACGCCGGGCTATACTGCTAGTAAATTATAAGACAAAATGGATTAAATTTGCATTGTTTGTTGAAACGCACACGAAAACTACTGCACTGTATAACATAATACAATATAGTTAGACTGCAGCGCCTTGACGTGGTGTAAGGGTTTCTTTTCAATCATTTTTTTGCCTGTTTTTTATTTTTTTTGCCTTTGATGTCAATCATATCTTTGTCGGGTGGGGCGGCGACGGTCACTTTCATGTTTGAAAATTTCAGGTGATGCTGTTGTGTTTTTTTGTCTATACAATTAGTATATGCTAGTTAATGTTGCATTATGGGTAGCAAGGTCTCTGATATTATTCTAATGATTACTGGGTAGGTGATAACGTTTGCATCTCAAATTATTCGAGAGGCTATTGAATAAAAATAATTGTGGATAAGAAAGCTATTAGTTTGAGTTTGAGTTTTGTTTAACTGCATATTAACATCTGTAGGTTATTTAATGCCAAAAGGTGGGGTTTTAAGGTATTTTTTTAATGTTCGGTTATAGGACTTTAGTGATTTTTTGTACGACAAATGATCATTGATTGCTCTTTTAGGGAGACCGAGATTGAGGTTGAGTTTTGTTTAACGGCATATCAACACATCCGTGGGTTATTTAATACCAAAAGGTGGGGATTTAAGGTATTTTTTTAAATGTTCGTTTATAGGACTTTAGTGATTTTTTGTACAACAAATGATCACTGATTGCTCTTTTAGGGAGACCGAGATTAAGCTTGAGTTTTGTTTAACGGCATATCAACACCTCCGTGGGTTATTTAATGCCAAAAGGTGGGGATTTAAGGTATTTTTTAAATGTTCGGTTGTGGTGAGAATGTTGATTTAGTTAGATTGTGATGAAAAATCATTTTTATTTTTTTTATTTTTGAGAACTGAAGATGACTTCTCGTTTTATATTCAAAAATGTATTGTTGGTAATATATTTTTCCTTCAAAAATATATTATGGCAATATTTTTTTCCTTCAAAAATGTATGGTTAGTAATATTTTTTCTTTCAAGTAATAAACTGATCCCCCACAATTCTACTACGTAATAATATAATATATTTCTTCCCCCTCTAGCTATGAATCAAATAACAGGACAGATTGGGTTCTATAGTCTTGGCTAGCAACCAGTCTATCGCAGAAAGCAATGGCAACCAACTGTGGGATAATCTTCTGCCCAGTCAGTCATATCTCTTTCGAGACATGATCGCCCAAAACGTGTATCACTTAACTGACTGACTGGATATAATAGTCGGAGATTAAGGCTTCTACTAGGCATAAAGAGGGGATCGGTTTTCTATTGTTATAAAGTAATAAACTGATCCCTCACTAATTACTGCTTAATAATATTATAAATCTCTTCCCTCTCTAGCTATGAGTCAAATAACAGGACAGATTGGGTTCTATAGCCTTGGTTGGCAACCAGTCTACCGCAGAAAGCAATGACAACCGACTGTGGGATAATCATCTGCCCAGTAATTCATGTCTCTTTCGAGACATGATCGCCAAAGCGTGTATCACGCATGGCACTTAACTGACTGATTGAATATAATAGTTGGAGACATAATTAAGGCTTTTACTGGGCATAATGTGGGGGATCGGTTTCCTATTTTAATGAAGCAATAAACTGATCCCCCACTATTTAATATTTAATAATATAATACATTTCTTCCCGCTCTAGCCATGAGTCATATAATAGGACAGATTGGGTTCTATAGCCTTGGTCGGCAATTAGTCTTACTGCAGGAAGTAATGGTAAGCTTCTGCAGGATAATCTTCTGCTCAGTCAGTCATGTCTCTTTCGAGACATGATCGCCCAAAGCGTGTATCACGTATGGCACTTAACTGGCTGACTGAATATAATGGTTGGAAACATGATTAAGGTTTCTACTGAGCATAAAGTGGGGGATAGGTTTTCTATTGTTATGAAGTAATAAACTGATAAATAGTGGGGGATCAGTTTATTACTTCATAACAATAGAAAACCGATCCCCCACTATTTAGTCTTTAATAATATAATACATTTCTTCCCCCTCCAGCTATGAGTCAGATAATAGGACAGATTGGGTTCTGTAGCCTTGGCTGGCAACCAATCTATCGCAGAAAGCAATGGCAACCTACTGCGGGATAATCTTCTGCTCAGTCAGTCATGTCTCTTTCGAGACATGATCGCCCAAACGTGTATCACATATGGCACTTAACTGATTGAATATAATAGTTGGAGACATGTTTAAGGCATTTACTGGGCATAAAGTGGGAGATCGGTTTTCTATAGTTATGAAGTAATAAAATGATCTCCCACTAATTAGTATCTAATAATATATTACATTTCTTCCTCCTCTAGCTATGAGTCAAATAACAAGACAGATTGGGTTCTATAGCCTTGGTCGGCAACCAATCTATCGCAGAAAGCAATGGCAACCTCCTGCGGGATAATCTTCTGCTCAGTCAGTCATGTCTCTTTCGAGACATGGTCGCGCAAAGCGTGTATCATGTATGGCACTTAACGGACTGACTGACTAAATAAGGGGTTAGATTTCCATCTGACTTTGAATAATTAAGCCTCGCCCTTTGTCCAGTACGAACCATCTTCTTGCATGACACCATTGCAGTTCAATGCTACAAATAATTCACGCTTTTTTAGATTCAGGCCACTGACCACAGTAAACATCCTCCTGCTGAGAACTTAAATGTAACCCTGACACGGATGGCTTGCTGGTTGTATCTGTGCCAAAGAGCAAACCATCACTTGTTTTCAGGCCCAGATACGGTTTCAAATTCAACATTGTCTTTCTCTGGGACTGGCTGTCAACTAAAAGCTAAAGTCAGTCCTGCTATTTAACCCATATCTGTGAGGCGGGGGAGATCGAATCATACCTTTCCCAAAGATATTTGCGTGTAAGTGAATGTAATGCGTTCGACTAGAATTCGAACGTTGCTTCCTGATTTCGCTTTCAAAACCCCTATCCATTACACTACCCATACACCCAAAAATATTTTTTGGTTAAAAAAAGGCCCTTGTTCAAACGTTTCAAATCTGTAACTGTCTTTATCGATACTATTTTTTCTGTTTCTGCTGCCTTCCCCAACCCAGCACCGCCAATCGTTATTAAAATGACGATCAGTCTTTGAAATGATCTTCGTTTTCACCAAAGGGAATTGAGTCACTGACGCGACCGATCCAACGTGGTCAACAATGCCACTTTCTTCTTAATGTATTCCGTATTGATTGTTCTGGCCATCTACAAGAACAGCTTGCGCTTGGTATCCAATCCCAGATCGACTGTAACCAGAGACAGGCTGGCGTCTCTGCCCTCAACGGCGTCGATTGGGTTACCTATCGTCCGGGAGTCTCAGCTCTCAGCGCCACAGCCTGACCGCATTTTCAAATGTAAAGAATAACAATGGCAGAAAGTTTCGACTCACAGTTCCGCTGACCTATTGTTGAAAACGCTCGACAAAATGCATGACACATATTTTATTGTATTTCATTCTGTCAGTAATCTTTAAATTCGTTCATGACCAATGACAATCCCTTTTGTGGTAGATTTAATTCCATCGATATAATAAAATGAACTTAAATTATACATTTAATTGCAATTTTAGTAAGCATCAGTAATACTAGCATTAATTCCGACCAGTAACAAATTTTTTCCTGGTTTTAAATATATTCTTTATAATAAATTTATTAGCAATGCATTTACATTATACATAATAGCCCTAATCTATCAGTAATGCTTGCATTAATTCCTGACCACTGACAATACCTTTCTTCCTGATTTTCAATGCATTCCTAGAGTAAAATCATTAGCAATGCATTTACATTATACATATAATAGCCCTATTCTATCAGCAATGCTTGCATTCATTCCTGACCACTGACAATCCCTTTCTTCCTGATTTTCAATGCATTCCTATCGTAAAAACAGTAGCAATGCATTTACATTATACATATAATAGCCTTATTCTATCAGCAATGCTTGCATTCATTCCTAACCACTGACAATCCCTTTCTTCCTCATTTTCAATGCATTCCTATAGTAAAATCATTTGCAATGCATTTACATTATACATATAATCTCCCTATTCTATCAATAATGCTTGCATTCATTCCTGACCACTGACAATCCCTTTCTTCCTCATTTTCAATTAATTCCTATAGTAAAATCATTTGCAATGCATTTACATTATACATATAATCTCCCTATTCTATCAATAATGCTTGCTTTTATTCTTGACCATTGACAATCCCTTTCTTCCTGATTTCCAATGCATTCCTATAGTAAAATCATTAGCAATGCATTTACATTATGCATATAATAGCCCTATTCTATAGGTAATGCTTGCATATATTCCTGACTACTGACAATCCCTTTATGCGTGATTTTCGATGTATTCCTATAGTAAAATCTTTGGCAATGCATTTAAATATATATAAAATCCCTATTCTATCAGTAGTGCTTGCATTCAGTCCTGACCACTGACAATCCCTTTCTTCCTGGTTTTCAATGCATTCCTATAGTAAAATTATTAGCAATGCATTTACATTATAAATATAGTAGGCCTATCCTATCAGTAATACTTGCATTCATTCCTGACCACCGACAATCCCTTTCTTCCTGATTTTCAATGCATTCCTATAGTAAAATCATTAGCAATGCATTTACATTATACATAATAGCCCCTATTCTATCAGTAATGCTTGCATTCATTCCTGACCACTGACAATCCCTTTCTTCCTGATTTTCAATGCATTCCTATAGTAAAATCATTAGCAATGCATTTACATTATACATAATAGCCCTATTCTATCAGTAATGCTTGCATTCATTCCTGACCACTGACAATCCCTTTCTTACACTTGATTGTTATCACTGTGAAAAAAGTTGGACCTTGTTGCTAGTCTAGTGGCAGAGGGGAACCGGAAGCTAAACTCCTCAGAGCAGAATCCGTGAAAGTTTTTGTCTAAAAGACAAAGGGAAGCCGCATCTTTTCTGTGAGAAAGTGACGGGAGACGAGCTGCCAGGTCAGGATCGACTCAGTTGCTGATTCTTCTTTGGATTTTTTCGATAATCCCAAGAATAGGAGGAGTGCTTTGTCGGTTATGAGAGCAGTATTTAATGCACGGGCGGATAGTAGATTTGTATACGCGCATAATGGATTAAGACGAGAAAAACTTCCTAGCCAGACACAGGGATCCGATCTTTCTAGCAGTATATTGAGTGTTGTGGATTCTTGTTTAGAAACCACACAAAATAATAATAACAAAAACAGGGAGAGATAAAATGTAAGTTTATTGAACAAAATATTAGGTTGTCCCAAAAGTTCGTAAACACTTGCGAAATGGGCCTATCTGGTCCGGCACAATCGAGACAAACGATGGGTTCAGAAAGGGCAAGAGACACCGTCGGTTCTAAAACAAGATCGATTCGGCAAGAAAGTCATGTTGTGCGTTTGGTGGAACTTTGAAGGAACTTTGAAGGAATCGTGCATTTTCAGTTGGTTCCAAATGGTCGTGACATCAGTGCCGAACTTTACTGTCAGCAACTTGAGCGGGTCTACGAAAAGTTGAAGCAAAGTACCCGACTCTGATCAACCGAAAGCGCGCTTTGATGCAGCAGGACAATGCCAAGCCACACACCGCCAGGAAGACCAAAGACAAGTTTGAAGAGCTGGACGGCGTTGAGGTTCTGCCACATCCAGCCTAAAGTCCTGACTGTGCTCCATCAGATTACGGCCTTTTCCGCTCAATGCAACACTTTCTGAAGGGCCGCCGATTCGACTCGTTTGATGAAGTCGAGGAAGCGTGTCAAGAATTCTTTGATTCGAAGCCGGCTGAATGGTACTTTGACCAGATCCGAAAGCTTGCAGATCGATGGCAGAAAGTCTTGGAAAATGATGGTCTTTATTTTGAGCCATAATTTTTGTTGTTTTTGCGAGTAAAATTTCCGAACTCTTGGGACAACCTAATATATAGAACCTGGAACATGGGTTAGTCATTAGGAAATATTCGGAATACTGTTAATAGGAATCAAATTTATACAGTCTTGTAAATAAGAAGTAATTCCGGGTAATGGGTCTATCTTCTTAATGACCAAGTAAGGCTGCGGTCCAACTATTCAACTGATCTCCGACAATCACTGCCGTTCTCTGTGTAGGCAGGATTATTGGCAGGATTATTTTTACACCTTAGACGAGTCTATTTATTGTGTAAAGAGGGGCGCTTCCCAACATTTACCTATTAATTCAATGTAGTTTTTCCAATTGAGATCAGCTGAGAGAGTGAGGACGAGGAGGCGCAGTATATTGCTTTCAGGGAGACTCGCGTGGTCCATGCTGATGGCGGCTAGGAAAGATTGTCTATGGTGGTTAAAGAATAGCAGCTATATTTCGGAAGCATTAAAATTTACCAGCCATTTCTTTCACCACTGACTAACGGTTTTTTTAGGGAGTAGCAGCAAGATTTGCTTTGTCAGCATCGGCAGATTTTTTTTTATCGAGGCGGAAGTCAATGGGGGGTGCCATCAGCATAGATGCCTACTTGGGATCTGATTACATCAGAGAGATCGTTGATGAAAATCAGAAAGAACGTAGGACCTAGGATAAAGCCTCGAGGGACACCCACGTTCGTATAATAGGATTTGGAATCATGCCTGTTCAATACGACCTTCGTTACGCGATTAAATAGGAACGATTTGATTAAGTCAAACAAGCGTCCAGATATACCATAGTCCTGTAGCTTGCGCAGAAGGCCAGCGTGCCAGACTATCTCACATGGTGATATCTGGGACAACAGCTCGAGCTTCGCCGTCCTTATCGAGAATCTGGTATATGGACTCTGTGACGGTCGTTAGCGGTAGACCTGAAAAAGCGGAAGTCATACTGTCTGTCGTAGAATATGCAGTGGGCTATGAGATGTTGATTATCACTGATAATAACCTCGAACACTTTATCAAAAATCGGTAAGAGGCTGATAGGGCGATAATTAGAAGGGGTTTGAGGGTTTTCCAGTGTTCTTAAAAACACGAATCACAGAAGAGGACTTCCAGAAAGCAGAAAGCAAGAAGCAGAAAGACTAGTTGTAGAGTTTGGAGAGGGCAGATGAGAGTTCAGGGGCACATTTTTTTTAGAGGGAGAATAGGGTTTAAGATGGAATTTTCTGGCTTGGATGAAAGCATTGATGCCAGCTCTCACCCAAGGGGAGACCTCAGAGGCACAGTCTTCAAAGGGAAGACTAAACACTTTATCCAAGAGACGTAACACAGAAAATCGCAGAGCGCCTCCCTGTCCGCCCTTTGATAGCAGTAAGCGATTGTGCTGGTTGGGAATACCAGGTGCTGTAAGCGTATAGTGACGGATGTGCGTTGTGGTGCAGTTGATATCGGCCCTGAAAGAGAAATCGGTTAGCCGAGTTCGAATTCCAGTTGAATAACCTGCATTCATTTAAGCACTGGTACCCTTGGGAAACGTACTAATCTGTCCCCTCCCTCCAGTTATAGCTTAAATAACAAGGGTAGGCCTTGGGGACCCTGCCCTTAAAAACAAATCCCGATGAATCTTTATACTCGAAAAGAAAAAAGTATTACTAGACACAAAACTTATATAAAAAACAATAAATTGTTGAAAGAAAAAGGTATTACCAGCAATAAATAAATAAAGTTTAGTTGGCAATAAATGACCCACCGATGTTGAATCTGCCATAAAAACAAAAACAACCAACCAACATATTGATTGGAGGAACATGAGAACCTTGCACTTGTCTCAATGGTAAAAATTGAAAGGGGTATCATAGATTCTGGGAAGGGTTACGAGTCTCTTGCACCGGCTCTGTGTGCATATGTTGCATTGATAAGCCTTTCTCCAGGTCAGTGATTCCTAGTAGTTTGTAACGCCAGGGTGCTGTGAAATCTCAAGTGATCGCTTAAGGGCTCTTAAACATTAAGTATTAAATTATGAAGGGGCTGGTGAAATGATTTTACCTTTTGAAGTCTGGCTGGGTCAAATAATAACATTTTATTTAAGCATTCTTTAATTGCTATGTTGGGGGTTAGGTTGGGCGGCTAGTGTATGTGTAAGTCTGTGTGCACAAATCTAAACTTATTTATAAATGGAACTTTGTTTGTGCGTGTGTGTGTGTGTGTGTGTGCGTGTCCGTTAACTATAGATTCCGAAACGGCTGAACCGATTTTCTTGAAAATTTACACAGTTGTACTATAAGTGTCTGCGAGTGTTCTTAGCTAGGTTTTGCTGCGAGGTATCCCCGATAAATATCGAAAATCGATAAGCGAAAAAGCCGGGTTATAGAAGGAGTGATCCGATTTTAATCAAATTTGATACACTCATAAACAAAGACATTAGAAACGATATTCCGAAGTTTCAAGGTTGCAGTTCTTACAATAGTGCAGAAAATCGATAATATATATATATAAAAGGCAAGACGTTTGTGTGTGTGTCTGTTTATTTGCCTGTATGTCTGTAATTTTTCAGCCCTTTTATTTTGGTTTTTGCTTAGGGTTTGACTCTAAGTAGGTATAATTGTAGTTCTTAGTCTCAGCCATGATACCATTTACTCAGAGGACTTATTTAGCCTTCAAAATTCAGTTTTAGACGAAAAAAACTTTTTTGATATCGATACCAGGAAATCAAAATTTGACTGACATCCATTCATTTTTCTTTCAGTCTACGGTTTCGCTTTAACTGGAAACAACTATTGCTTTTTAGTCTTTCGTGCCAACGTCCAAAGAGTCTGAGCTCCAGGACCATGGATTAGTTTTAAAGCTTTCATTACACCCGAGCAACGCCGGGCTATACTGCTAGTAAAAAATAAAAATAAAAGACATTCTCCAGGTGGAAAAGAAATATTTTTAAAATTTTGACGTAATATATTCAGACTATCAACTGTGGTTTGTTCGTTTTTTTTTTGTTTTTTTTTTATCATTTCACCCCGAGCAAGGCTGAAACACCACTGATGTGCAGGGGGTTACATAAATGTAAAAAGATTAATTAGAAAAGAGTGAGGAGTACAAACTAGTTAGAAAGGAACAATAGAAAGCTGAGAAAGCAGGTGCGATGACAGATACATAGGTGGAGAGAAAGGGAAGGTTATACAGGGGTGGGGAGAGAGCTAGAGTCCAGTGGTTAGTAGATGAGTATTGACTTTGCATTTAAGTTTCTGGAGGTTGTAAGCCGTCAGGAAAGCAAGAATACGGGAGCGAGTTACACAGGCGGGAAGGGCGAGAGAAGAAGCTGCAGGAGTAGAATTGTCGTCTGTAAATGTGTAAATTTCAGTTGTTTTTTTTTTGTTTTTTTTGTTTCACCCGATGTTTGCTAAGTGTTACTACTATGGAAAACGTAATATTTCGCAAGTCGTTTTTTGGCGCTAAAAGGCAAATTGAAAATTCTTGCCAAAAATCAACTTATCGCCTGATTTCAATGAAACTTTCAGGACATATTCACAAATTAATAAAATTACTTAAGCACTTATTATTTTAGAAAACATTATTAAAATATATATACTTGTTTTTACATCTGTTACCACGTCTAATTAATTGCATGGAAACTTGTAGAAATGCATTATACATACCAACTTTTTTAATAGCTAAATGCAGAACTGATAGGAAAATGTAAATCATGTAATTTTTTTATTTTTTATTTACGAGACCATTTTTCCTAAAATCTGTCTGAAATAGTAAAATAAAAAATGCATTAAAATTACGCCATTTTTAATTTAGATAAACTTTTAATTAGTTTTATAAATAATATAATTTAAAGATATATTCTGAAGAAGAAAAAATTCGTTGAATAATGAATTTTTATAAGAATTGTTTTAATTTTTTCTTTGCTAATTGTGATAACTTGTAAAGGTTCAAACATCTTTTAAATTTCTTCCAATTAATCAGTGTTTTCGGTTTTTAATTTATTAAGTAAAACTTTATTTACAAATGTAAAATTGAAAAGATAAATACAATTAATTTAAAATTAAGATATTTAAAATGATTTTTCAACTTTTTATTAACAAGCAGTATAACCCGGCGTTGCTCGGGTGTATCGCCCGGTTCACACTCCACCCACTTCTATTGAACAGGTGAAGAGGCTCATCCCTTGTTCCCTGTTTAGGATGTGGTTCCCGGCTTTCTCTTTTCCAATCTTTTCACTCTTTTCTTTTTTTTTTTCCTCAATTGGAATAGATAGAGTAAACTATCGCCCGGTTCACACTCCACCCACTTCTATTGAACAGGTGTAGAGGCTCATCCCTTGTTCCCTGTTTAGGATGTGGTTCCCGGCTTTCTCTTTTCTAATCTTTTCATTCTTTATCTTGCCCTTGCGCTTCAGTGGCAGATAAACAGACACACACACACACAAACATCTTGCCTTTTATATATATATATATATATATATATATATATATATATTATCGATTTTCTGCACTATTGTAAGAACTGCAACCTTGAAACTTCTGAATATCGTTTCTTATGTCTTTATCTATGAGTGTATCAAATTTGATTAAAATCGGACCACTCCTTCTATAACCCGATTTTTTTGATTATCGATTTTCGATATTTATCGGTGTTACCTCGACACAAAGAACACTCGCAGACGCTTATAATACAACTGTGTAAATTTTCAAGAAAATCGGTTCAGCCGTTTCGGAGTCTATAGGTAACGGACACACAGACATACAGACACACGCACAGACGTAGCTCACTGGTGCCCCCTATATATGAATTTACTCGAGCCACAAGATTAGCAACTACGTCCCACCCTTTTACTGTGAAACCAATAAAATATAAACGCAAATTTATGACAAGGGGTTATCATCGTTTATTTGAAAGGAAAAAAGTCAGACCGTTCTGATTAAGGAAATACTTTTATTCTAAATCGGATGCCATAAATAAGTAATATTTGTTTTAAATCAGATTAATTCAAATTTAAATTTGCTAATTTTCTAAAAATAAAAACGAGAGATGAATGTTTTATTTTTTCAAAATTTGTAAAACCGAGAATCAACTTTTGTTTACAAACGTGTCGATCTCTCAAAAAATGACTGAAAAATTGAAAATTGAAAAAAAATTGTAAATTGAAAAAAAAAAAATGAAAATTGAAAAAAAAATCTCAATATACTATATCCCAATGAACATAATTTCTCTTTGAAATACAGCCGAATATTTTGCTTACTGAAAATTGGAAATTTAATCATTTAGATTTCAATTAAGCTAAAAGTTTCAAGAAAACCGTTTTTTTTTTTATTCGGTTTAAAACTTAGGGATTGAAAACAATCGGTGGTACCTATATAAAAGTAGGTACCTCCACGAATTTGGTTAAAAAACAAAATAGTATGAAGAAAAAAGCCCCGAACTTAAAAACAAAGTTTTATCGGTAAAATGTTCAGGTTATTATTAAGAGGAAATATTAAAGTATTTTTTAACACGTTCAAAATTTTGGTAAAAATCTTGTGTTTCTTTCGTCCGTGAGTGACGCAATTTTTACAAATAAAACGTAATATTACGCTTTTTGCTAGTGGAAAGAACATTAATTTAGAAATTCTTGTAAAAATTAAAATAATAGTCGAATTTTGATAAGATTTTCAGGACTTATTCACAAATGACTGAAATCATTTTTGAAATAATTAGTTTTAGGAAATCTTAGTAAAAATATTTGTTTTTATTTTTACATATTTAACCTTGAATTGTCTAGAAATTAATGAGCAACCAGGAAATTCGTTTTATTAATTAAATGCCGGGTTTATTGGGGAATGTTAATCAACTTTTTTCTACAATTAACCCCTTTTCAGAAATCTGCTTCGAATTGTGAAAACAAAAATGCAAAAAATCTATGCCATTTTTTTATTTAAACTTTTAATTGCTTTTATAAACAAGGATAGGATAGTCCGAAGAGAATTTTTTCGATGAATGATGAGTTTTTACAAAAATTATTTTCATTTTTATTATTTTTTATTATAATAATGTATAAAGTTTCAAAATTCTTTTAAATTTTTTTTCCATTCATCGTTTCTTTTAGGTTATTAAGTTAATACGTGAAAGCTATATTTACTAATTGAAAACTTAATAAAGATATTTAAACCATAAGAAAACATTTTTTTTTTGTATGCGTGCCGTTGAACCGTTTTGTATTTTACAGGTGGCCGGAAGTGCAATATCATTAAAGGTTACGCTCTTTACAGGAAAAAAAAAAATTTAAAAAAAAACCTGTACAAAAATTTTCGGCAGGGTACAATACTTTCATTTCGCTTCCGTATTTCATGTACCTTACGTTTCAACATTTAAATGTGCAAATGATCCCTTCAAAATTAAAAACAAGTTTTATATTTTTAACATTGTTTCCTCATTTTGTTAAAAAAAAGTAATTGTGAAATTCAAAACTTGTAGAGGTACCTCACAAAGAATATGAAATATGGACATCCAAAATAAAAATTATTAAATGCCATACGTGATACACGATTGGGCGATCATGTCTCGAAAGAGACTTGACTGACTGGGTAGAAGATTATCCCGCAGTAGGTTGCCATTGCTTTCTGCGCTAGACCGGTTGCTAGCCAAGGCTATAGAACCAAATCTGTCCTGTTATTTAACCCATAACTGGAAGGAAGAGACGGATTAATACCTTTCCCAAGGGTATTTGCGCGTATATGATTGCAACGAATTCAACTGGAATTCGAACTCGGCTCCCTGATTTCTCGTTCCGAGTCGATATCTGGATATCTCCACTGGACCACAACGCAAATATTCATAAATTATTGAGTTATCCGTGTCATATTATTTAATTTCATTCCCTGCTATTAAATTGTAAAATGATTTTTAAAGAAAGTTTTATATCATTTAATTTTTATGTTTTAGAAAACATCTTCAAGCGTTATAAAGCTAAACTAACTAAAATACTATAAAATATTAGACAATTACTGAAAATATTATGTTACATATTTAATTTTGCTATATAGTTAAAAAGCTAAGCGTATGATTAAGCTAAGCTACATAAAATTATTTCAAATTCATACTTAACTTTTTTTTGACGGCTTCCATGTGTCGCCTCAGATGTCGACCGTGATTAATAAACGTTTTTATACTATATTTCAGGCAGTAAGCAAGTAATACTTGTTTCAAATCAGAATAGGGTGGGTTTAAATTTGTTAATTTAACTAAAATACCTTTCAGCGAGGTATATTTTATTTTTGCAAGCTTTTTTTAAAACTGAGAATTAGCTTTTGTTAACAAGATGTGTCGATTGATCAAAAATGGCCGAAAAATTGAAAGTTTTTTTCTAATGGGAAAAATTTTAGATTCCAATCAAAATAATTTCGGTTTGAAATACACCAGAGTATTTTACTTACTGGAATTAGTAAAGTTAATCTCTTAGCTTTCAATTAAAGATAAAACGAAAGCTTCAAGAAAGCTTTTTTTATTTATTTAAAAGTATTAGAAAAGTAGGTATCGAAAACGGGTGGAGGTATTTATATAAAAGAAAAATGAGAAATATAAACAGTCAACTGCTGATATCCACTGATGAATGGATGGAGTAATTGCTGAAAGTTCCATCCGCGAAGTTCTGGAGTCGGGATGGTGAAAGTAACACTAATTAGCTAAATATACAAAATTTATATTTGTATTCTTTCTTTTCTTTCTTTCTTTCTTTCTTTCTTTCTTTCTTTCTTTCTTTCTTTCTCTCTCTCTCTCTCTCTCTCTATATATATATATATATATATATATATATATGTATATATATATATTATACCAAAATTTTGAAAGAATTAAAATATTTAAAAAATAAAAAAATACTTTGATCTCTTCTCTTAATAATATCATAAACATTTTGATGAAAAGGTTCTTTTTATTAAGTGTGGGACCTTTTTTCTTCATACTATGCTGTTTTTTTTTTCCAGCGATTTAGTAGAAATGCCTATATATATATATATATATATATATATATATATATATATATATATATATAATTGCAAAGATTAATAAACGTAGTTACACTTCCCTATTTTAAAAATAATTTTTAATTTATTTTATTTTTGCGTCATTTTCATATAAGGTAGACTGAAATTGCCATTATTATGAAAAGGTTATGTAATTTAAGAGTTTGTCCCTTCACTTAGATTTATGAAATTGTTGTTTTTGGTCATGCGTAGAGCCTGTGATCGCTTAATCAGTCAACAGTCCGTCAAACGTTCGATCAGATTAACACGACCAATCGTTACTAATTTGTTGTATATTAATTTTTTATGCTATAGGTAAGTTATATATATTTTTAAAATTAGCTTAATTTAACTTTCAGTTTTCTAATTTTACTAAAATAAAGTGTCAGAAATCTTTTGAAATATTTTTAAAAATTGATGAATTTTTGTTTGTTTACAAATTTCTTAAAATTAAGAAAATAGCCGCTTTTAAGAGAATTTAATAAATCGAAATTAAATGTGATTTTCCAATCTATACAATTTCTATCTGAAATACACCAGAATTTTTTACTTAATGGAAATAATTAATTTAATAATTAAGCTTTTAATTAAATTCAAAATAAAATCTTCAAGAATGTTTTTCCATTTTAAAAATTTTCATTTTAAAATTAGGTATCGAAAATTTATGCCGAAAAGTGGAGGTACCTGTATATATATATATATATATATGGACAATATTTACTGAAAAATCAAGACTGTACCTCTGGCTATAAGGACTCTTGGTTTTCTGTTTTGCACGATGCCCGCTCGGACCATCATTTACGTGTTTTCGAGGCTGTTTGTTTGAAGATCCATCCGCCTAGTCTGTGCTGACAGAACAGCATTTCATTGGACGGATTGTGAGTTATTCTTTTCCCATTTTATTACTCTTTTGGAATTGTGTTTTTATTTTATTTATTATTTTATTTATTTATTTATTTTATTTATTTATTTTATTTATTTATTTTATTTATAATTATTATTTATTTTTATTTATTTTATTTTATTACTCTTTTGGAATTGTGTTTTTATTTTATTTATTATTTTATTTATTTTATTTATTTATTTTATTTATTTATTTTATTTATTATTTATTTATTTTATTTATTTATTTTATTTATTTTATTTATAATTATTATTTATTTTTATTTATTTTATTTTATTACTCTTTTGGAATTGTGTTTTTATTTTATTTATTATTTTATTTATTTTATTTATTTATTTTATTTATTTATTTTATTTATTATTTATTTATTTTATTTATTTATTTTATTTATAATTATTATTTATTTTTATTTATTTTATTTTATTACTCTTTTGGAATTGTGTTTTTATTTTATTTATTATTTTATTTATTTATTTTATTTATTTATTTTATTTATTTATTTTATTTATTATTTATTTATTTTATTTATTTATTTTATTTATTTTATTTATAATTATTATTTATTTTTATTTATTTTATTTTATTACTCTTTTGGAATTGTGTTTTTATTTTATTTATTATTTTATTTATTTTATTTATTTATTTTATTTATTTATTTTATTTATTATTTATTTATTTTATTTATTTATTTTATTTATAATTATTATTTATTTTTATTTATTTTATTTTATTACTCTTTTGGAATTGTGTTTTTATTTTATTTATTATTTTATTTATTTATTTTATTTATTTATTTTATTTATTTATTTTATTTATTATTTATTTATTTTATTTATTTATTTTATTTATTTTATTTATTTTATTTATAATTATTATTTATTTTTATTTATTTTATTTTATTACTCTTTTGGAATTGTGTTTTTATTTTATTTATTATTTTATTTATTTTATTTATTTATTTTATTTATTTATTTTATTTTTATTTATTTATTTTATTTATTTATTTTATTTATAATTATTATTTATTTTTATTTATTTTATTTTATTACACTTTTGGAATTGTGTTTTTATTTTACTTATTATTTTATTTATTTATTTTATTTATTTATTTTATTTATTTATTTTATTTATTATTTATTTATTTTATTTATTTATTTTATTTATTTTATTTATTATTATTATTTATTTTTATTTATTTTATTTTATTACTCTTTTGGAATTGTGTTTTTATTTTATTTATTATTTTATTTATTTATTTTATTTATTTATTTTATTTATTATTTATTTATTTTATTTATTTATTTTATTTATTATTATTATTTATTTTTATTTATTTTATTTTATTACTCTTTTGGAATTGTGTTTTTATTTTATTTATTATTTTATTTATTTATTTTATTTATTTATTTTATTTATTTATTTTATTTATTTATTTTATTTATTTATTTTATTTATTATTTATTTATTTTATTTATTTATTTTATTTATTATTATTATTTATTTTTATTTATTTTATTTTATTACTCTTTTGGAATTGTGTTTTTATTTTATTTATTATTTTATTTATTTTATTTATTATTTTATTTATTTATTTTATTTATTATTTATTTATTTTATTTATTTATTTTATTTATAATTATTATTTATTTTTATTTATTTTATTTTATTACTCTTTTGGAATTGTGTTTTTATTTTATTTATTATTTTATTTATTTTATTTATTTATTTTATTTATTTATTTTATTTATTATTTATTTATTTTATTTATTTATTTTATTTATTTTATTTATTATTATTATTTATTTTTATTTATTTTATTTTATTACTCTTTTGGAATTGTGTTTTTATTTTATTTATTATTTTATTTATTTTATTTATTTATTTTATTTATTATTTATTTATTTTATTTATTTATTTTATTTATTATTATTATTTATTTTTATTTATTTTATTTTATTACTCTTTTGGAATTGTGTTTTTATTTTATTTATTATTTTATTTATTTATTTTATTTATTTATTTTATTTATTATTTATTTATTTTATTTATTTATTTTATTTATAATTATTATTTATTTTTATTTATTTAATTTTATTACTCTTTTGGAATTGTGATTTTACAGCCCCTTAACATTTTCTTTATTTTTGTTTGATTAAAATTATATTTTTAAATGTGTTCCAACTTTCCCTTCTGTAAGTAAATTTTGTGTCCTGTATATCATTAACATTAACCCCAACGAGCACCTTTGATAATGCGTTGGCTGAAAAGATCCTAGGGTCAACATGATGAAGTCTATTTTGTTTATATATATATATATATATATATATATATAAAGTAAAATAAATTTCGATGTTCAGAACTGTTGAATGATCATTTCAACATGAAATCCCCAAGAGAGATTTCACATCTCATCGGCAACTACCACATTTCAAAATGAAATAAAAAAGAAATAAAAAATGAAGGTTAAGAATTAAAAAATTTACATCACAAAAAAAAATTGTTTAGCAATCAATGTCTATTTTTAGATTTTGGACAATTTTACTTTTAGATAGAGTTGTAAGCGAAAAATTTAAAAATCTGGCTTTGTCTAGCTTTACAAAGGGAATGGGTTAAAGGATGGAATAGGAGGTGGTGTTTGATCGAAATTTATTCTATTTTATAATTGGCTCTGTAATTTTAATTACATTGAGCTCTCCACCTGTATCATTTTTTTAATATTAAAATATTAATATTAATTAGGATCGGGTCTTTGGGATTTACCTTCCTACTTTTCCTTTTGGATTAAAGTTATTTAAAATATATCTTTCAATCTTGGTTAGAAACAATCGGATGTTTAACTGTACTGATGAGCTGTGATACAGCGAAACAAATCTGATGATCTGCTTTCCCTGACGATCCGTTTAAGTGAAACCTAGGTAGGTTTGTCTGGCTCACTAGGTATACTTTATTCATTCCGCTTTACCTAAGTATGGAGCGCTTTTTGTTAGTTGGTTGGTCGGGTTTTTTTCTTTGGGCTACGTGCTGACTCTGTCCGAACTCTTTTGACTGGTGTTCATGTACTTAGCTCTTTCTTTTTTAAAACCATTTTTTCCCTTCTTCGTAGATCCGTGGAAGGTTTTTCGACACGAGTATAGTTATTTTTTCTTATATATATATATATATATAGTCATCCGCAGACAGATCTGTTTTGCTGTATCACAGCTCATCAGTACGGTTAGACATCCGATTGCTTTTAACCCAGGATTGAAACCTGTCAGAAATGGCGTCAGTCGAAAAAGAGTGAACATTGAAGTCAACACTCCAGGGCGATAGACTGTTTCATGCTAAGCGCATTCATTAGGCCACCTGTGCTGAGTTTTTCCTCGGCTGTTTATATATAGGATGTGCGTTGTGGTACAGTGGATATCTGCTCGGAACGAGAAACCGGGGAGCCGAGTTCGAATTCCAGTTGAATCCATTGTATTCACTTACGTGCAAATACCCTTGGGAAAGGTATTAATCCGTCTCTTCCCTCCAGTTATGGGTTAAATAGCAGGACAGATTGGGTTCTATAGCCTTGGACGGCAACCAGTCTAACCGCAGAAAGCAATGGCAACCTACTGCGGGATAATCTTCTGCCCAGTCAGTCATGTCTCTTTCGAGACATGATCGCCCAAAGCGTGTATCACGTATGGCACTTAACTGACTGACTGTTTATATATATACGTGTCAGTGGGGCATTGTGGGCAATCCTTCTAACGGTTATTGTGGTGGGAGTGGCTTGATTATTTATTTATTTAAGGAAATCTATTTGATTTGTTATTTGTTTATTCTTTTGTTTTTTGATGATTACTTATTTGGATTTGTTATTTATTTTATTTTTATTACTTTTTTATTTATTTTTATTATGATTTGTTGTTATTTATTTATATTATTTTATTTATTATTTATTGTAATGGTTGTTGTATTGTCGGTGGTTTGTTAATTTGTTTATAATTTGCTACTTATTATTAGTTTTCTATTTTTAAGTAACATAGTAAAAATTTGTTTTCATGCCTGCATTTTGATATTAGTTCAGATCGTTTATTTAGTAGTTTGTTTTGGTCAGGGAAGGTAGTAATAGCTATTTTTTCCTCCGGGCAGAGTCTGCATGATTTTGATTGATTGTTGTAGGCCGATGTTCTTTTTCGTATTTTCCATGTTATATATATATATATATATATATATATATATATATACTATAAGATCCCAAGTAGGTATGTACGCCGATGACACCACAGTTTATTCTCGCCTCGATCAAAAATCTGGTGTGCGCGTAATTTCAAGAGTCGCAGAAATTTAATAAATAAACAAACTTTGATTTTAGATTTACTGGTGTAAATTAATATTTAAGTAACTTCAAATTATCTGAGGTGAATTAATAGGAAATATACAAATTCTCCAAAGAGATCTGTTGTTAATTATTTCCCTGAATTTCTCGAGTTTTCATAAAATTAAGCGGGATTAAAAACATCTAAAAAAATTATATTACTTTCCTATATATATATATATATATATATATATATATATATATAGGAAAGTAATATAATTTTTTTTAGAGGCTTTTAATCCCACTTAATTTTATATATATATATATATATATATATATATATATATATAATGGACTCTCCCGTCGATTTCGACGTATGAGCGCCTCAAAAACTAATTCCAGTTTCGGCATTTATGTCTTTCATGGGATTTGAGCCCCGCCAGTGACTTGCAGGCATGACCACAAGCCGTGCACGAAAATGTATTCAACGAAATGCCACTTGGCCTGGCAGCTACTTCTTTCCTCTTTTCTCTTGATTCTCGGAGCTTTTGTACTCTTTTCTGATTCAAAAACTTGTAAGGCAATGTGACAAGTCAATCTCCATAGTTTTCTGTCAGAAGCAATTAATTCAAAAGTTGACAGTGGAATGTTAGTTGCTCTCAGATTATACTTAAGTTTATCCTTGAACCTCAACAATGGTTGGCCAACACGCCTTTTACCATGCTGAAGTTGACCATACAAAAGTATTTTAGGCATTCTATCGTCACTCATTCTGACGACATGTCCGACCCAACGAAACTGACGCTGTATAAGAAAAGTTTCAATACCACTGACACTACACTTTGCAAACAGATCAGCATTGGACACCCTGTCCTTCAGGATAAATTCACATATTGTGCGAAGGCAGCGTTTGTGAAACACATCCAACTGCACGACATGTGAACGGTAAGGGGTCCAAGCCTCAGCACCGTACAAGAGAATTGTCAAAACTACAGCCCTGTAAACTCTGATTTTTGTTTCCAACTTTATCCCTCTCTCATTCCAACAAGCGGTGCCGAAGTTTACCAAAAGCTGATGTTGCCTTTGCTATACGATTTACAATTTCATCGTCAAGAAATCCGTTTGAGTTTACAATGCTACCTAAATATGTGAAACACTTAACATATTTCAAACTCTTCCCACTTACTGTTATGCAATCATCAGGAGAAGAATGAACTGGAGGATTTTGTTTCACACCATTTACTTGCTTTTGATGATGAGGGGCCTGATGAACTACTTCAGTTTTCTAAATACTTATGGTGAGTCCAAATGCTTTACTGACTTCATAAAACCTATTTACAAGTTCCTGCGCTTCGGCATACGATGTGGCGACCTATGCAGCATCATCAGCAAATATCATGTCATATATCATTTGGGTTCTTAGCAATGTTTTGGCCTTAAAGCGTTGATGGTTAAATAATCCACCACTAGCACGGAATTGGAAGTTCACACCACTATCGAAGTCACTGTAAGCATGCTGAAGCATCACCGAAAAATACAGTGCAAAGAGAACTGGAGCAAGCACACGTCCTTGTTTTGTACCGTTTGAGACATCAAAAGGATCCGAAGCAGATCCATCAGAGTTCACAGTACCTTTCATGCCGTCATGGAATGATACAATGACTTTAAGCATTGCATCTGGTATTCCAAGCTTTTTCAGTACCTTCCAAAGTGCCTCTCTGTTCACTGTGTCGAAAGCTTTAGTAAGAGCTCGAAATGTTAACAGAACCATATATTCAAATGCAATGTAATGTGTTATGACCAGATTTAAACATGATTTTATTAAGTGTGGATTGTTTGGACTTAATGTAGATGGCCTCCAATATCTGAAGGTTCTTTTTACTGTGTGTATGAGTGAGGATTATTGTATTGTTGACTAAAATCTGTCTGATATTATCTATTATGGTGGATGTTTTTTATGTTAACGTCCTTGTAACCTCTTTGAAGATGGCACATGTGAGCCGAAAGCTTAGAATCATCTTAATAAAAAATTATCCAAATGTTGGAGAATTTTTGTCTTTATTTTCACCTGAAAATAAAGCCAAAATACGATGTTTAGAACGGCTCATGATTAAACATAATAGACATTCATTGTCTCTTATATTTAACAGTATATGTTTAGAAAATTATCTGCTGCCTCGATACACTATATATATATTCATATATATATATACATCATGAGTTAAAAGTCTGCCTCCTTATACCGAGCGCCCATAGCTTAGAGGTAGAATCGCCGACTGACAACAATTCGGTCGGGTTTCAATCCTGGGTAAAAAAGCAATCGGATGTCTAACCGTACTGATGAGCTGTGATACAGCAAAACAGATGTGTTTGCGGATGACTGTATATATTGTAATTGTTGTTACAATGTTTTATAAATTCTTAGTATAACTACACAAAGATTTTCCCGTTTCGAAACTGCTACGTGCGCTTCTCATCGGATGATAAGTTGGAATGAAAATTAAATAGTGAAAACGGTTTATTTATGGTGATATGATTAAGTGAAAGTAGTGTTGGGAGCTTATTCTGATTCTGTCGGCCGTATTGTAGCCTTAGAGATATAGCTTTGGGTTAGGAGAGGTAGCTTAGATTAAGACAGGTTCCTTATTTATTTTGTCTGGGTAGTTCTTATATTGGGATTTATGTTGTTTTTTTTTTTAAGGAAAGGTAGACATTTTTTGTTTCTTTTACTGCTATCTAAGTGTGATGGGAGTGGCGCCGCTGTTAATGAGAACGATGTAAGTAAATGTGGGGTGGAAGTTTATAATGATCTAGTCGTCCGTTTGTGGTTCTAGAGATGCCGCTTAGGGTTAGGAGAAGGGTGTATATATATATATATATCTAGAACCACAAACGGACGACTAGATCATTATAAACTTCCACCCCACATGTACTTACATCGTTCTCATTAACAGCGGCGCCACTCCCATCACACTTAGATAGCAGTAAAAGAAACAAAAAATGTCTACTCTTCCTTAAAAAAACAACAAAAATCCCAATATAAGATCTACCCAAACAAAATAAATAAAGAACTTCTCCTAACCCAAAGCTATATGCAATACGTGCATTTAAATCAGATAAGCTCCCAACACCACTTTCACTTCATCATATCACCATAAATAAACCGTTTTCACCATTTAATTTTCATTTCAACTTATCACCCGATTTGAAGCGCACATACCAGCTTAGAAACGCGAAAATGTTTGTGTAGTGATACTATGAATTTATAAACCATTGTAACAACTATTACAATATAACACTCTACATTTGTATCGAGCACTCTTTATAAAAGTAAATGCATGAACAGTGGGTAAAAAAAAACCCTACGTGTTCTACAACTTTGTTACAATATATATATATATATATATATATATACTTGAGTGCGTACGTGCGTGTTTATGTTTGTGTGGGCTGTAGAGACGGTATATTTTGGCCGAACCAATCCAATATACCAAGTCAAAGCGAAGTTATCACAATCTCTAAATGCCGACGTCAGCCATCTTGAGGATGAACGACGCCATAATGTCTCGTCGGCTCACAATTGGAAATGGCTCCAGTCTTTCGTATCAAGTGACTCCGGACATTGCCCTAATGCTTCCCAGGGACAACCATTTGCTTCTTGGCTTTCCCCACACGACTGCTCGCTTTGTTGCCAAGCTAATTTTCGGACGTCATCTTTGTTCGCACTCTTTCATTATCATACTATTTTCTCCCTCTCTCTCTCTCTCTCTCTCTCTCTCTCTCTCTCTCTCTCTCTCTCGATTTGCTTCCCACTCTATCAAACTACATTTGTTTTTCTTTCGATAGATCCCTCCCTTTGTTGGCCTACTTATTCCACCCCTCCTCCTCTCACTTTCTAACTGTTTTCTGATGACGTGCTTAATCTCCACCTGTTTTCTTTCTTTCTTTCTCTCTCTCTTCCTTTCTCTCGCTAGATATCTTTGACCTTTTCGTCTTCCTTTATAATAGACTCATTCCATATTTGTTTTATCTTTTCGTTTTATTCTTACATATATTCTCCCTCTTTCTCTCTGTGAATTCCTCTATAACTATACTTTCTTTCCGTTCTTTTTAGTCATAACTTACAATTTCTCTCGTCTCTCTGTCTCTCTCTCTCGCTCTCTTTTTTCTCTTCATAATTTTTTGTCTCTCTTTGCATGCTTCTCTTTTCCCGATCTCTTTATTTTATCTTCCTTTCTATTTAACAATTTTCTATCTATCTATCTGTCTATCTATCTCAGGGTCTGTCTGTCTGTCTGTCTCTCTCTCTCTCTTTCTACTCTTCATGAATGAATTGAGTTCTTACGTGGGTGTGTTTATACATTGCTTATATCAATCAGTTAAGTGTCATACGTAATACATGCTCTGGGCGATCATGTCTTCAAAGAGACATGACTGACTGGGCAGAAGATTATCCCGCAGTAGTTTGCCATTGCTTTCTGCGGCAGACTGGTTGCCAGCCAAGGCTATAGAACCCAATCTGTTCTGTTATTTGACTCATAGCTAGAGGGGAAAGAAAAGTATTATATTATTAAGTAATAATTAGTGGAGGATCAGTTTATTACTTCATAACAATACAAAACCGATCCTCCACTTTAAGCCCAGTAGAAGCCTTAATCATGTCTCTAACTATTATATTCAGTCAGTCAGTTAAGTGCCATACGTGATACACGCTTTGGGCGATCATGTCTTCAAAGAGACATGACTGACTGGACAGAAGATAATCCCACAGTAGGTTGTCATTTCTTTCTGCGGGAGACTGGTTGCCAGCCAAGGCTACAGAACCCAATCTGTCCTATTATTTAGCCCATAACTGGAGGGAAGAGACGGATTATTACCTTTTCCAAGGGTATTTGTGCGTAAGTGAATGCAAGGAATTCAACTAGAATTCGAACTCGGCTCTACGAGTTGTTGTTCCGAATCGATATCCACTGCATCACAACGCGCATCCGTAAAAAATTCTCTTCTGTTATTCCATGCGCAACTTTCGGACGGAAGCAAGTGGATATATATATATATATATATATATATATATATATATATATATATAAAAATAAAAATAAAAATTAAAAAAAAAAAGTCATCCACATACAAGCCTGTTTTGCTGTATCACAGCTGATCAGTGTGGCTAGACATATCAACTTGCCTCTGGGCAGAATCGAAACTAGACCGATTTAATGTCAGTCAGAGTCTCTACTCCCTAAGCTATCGACGCATGGCATCAGAGAAAGGGAAATTTTAACGTCTTGTATATAAGCAGTGTATACAGACGCCAGTCACCGAGAATGTGGCCAACCATTATATATATATATATATATAATGGCTGGCCACTCGTATTCGAGGATACCGTCTACCAGGGCGGCTAGCTAATCTCCATTGCAGACGCCTGCTCAGGCACACTTGTGTTTGTTCAACACCCAAAGAGCCCACCTGTAGTTTATACTGCAACTATACCAAACAGACCTTAGTTAAAGTTTTTGTGAGAGAACGCGTTATCAAGCATGAACAGCAATCTGAACAAGGTCAGGACGCTCAAACCTTCGGTCACGATGACTTGTAATTTTGAGCTAGCTTAACCATCGACGGCTCCCCAAAAACATCTAAGGGACCCAGACATCTAAGGGCTTCACACAGACCTGCTATCGCTCCGCAATATGTCGCTTTCTCGTGTATATATAGTTTCTGAAAGGTTTTTTCTGTTACTGAGGTGATGTGTCGTCCCCCGTGGGCATCTTCATATCGAAATGGCCATTCAACATCTTTGAATTAATCCTTTTTAATATATATATATATATATATATATATATATATATATATACATGTTACGGAAATTAACGAATATATATATATATACATGTTACGGAAATTAACGAATTTTAACGAAACTTGGTTATAAGCAACCGACAATTTGTAATGAATTATTTTGAACATTATTTTTACCGATACTCGTATTTAAGTAGATATTCCGTTTTTAATTAAACAGTATTTTATATTTATATCTACCGGCCTGATTATTTTACGATAAATTTTATTGCGAAAATATGTGCTATCCAGCAGGATTCGAATATATATATATAAAGTTTAATAGTATATTACGATCTCACACCATGATTGAGCACTCTGGAAAAATGGTAGACTTTGAAAAAACAGTAGCTACTCCAGCTTCTATGCATCGCTCATTCAGTAATGAATTAGAGCAGGCTGGTTACTGGCGTATGGTACATCATACACTAGAAGTCCGGCCTCCTAGCGCCAATAGCTCAGAGGTTGAATCGCCGACTGACGCCAATTCGGTCGGGTTTCAATCCTGGGTTAAAGGCAATCGCATGACTAACAACACTGATGAGCTGAGATACAGCGAAACAGGTCTGTCTGCGGATGACTATATATATATATCGTTTTGTTCATATCTATCTATTTAAAGCTATTTGTCTCTCTTTCTCTCTCTCTTTCGCTGTATACATACATATATACATACATACATCCATACACATATCGTTATATATCGTTCTTTTCATAATGTATCTCGCTATCTCAAGCTATTTATCTCTCTCGCTCTCTTTCCCTGTCTCTCTCTCTCTCTCTCTCTCTCTCTCTATATATATATATATATATATATATATATATATATATATCGTTTTTTCATTATCTATTCACTTACGCGCAAATACCCTTGGGAAAGGTATTAATCCGTCCCTTCCTTCCTTCCAGTTATGGGTTAAATAACAGGACAGATTGGGTTCTATAGCCTTGGACGGCAACCAGTCTACTCTACCGCAGAAAGTAACGGCAACTTACTGTGGGATAATCTTCTGCCCAGTCAGTCATGTCTCTTTCGAGACATGATCGCCCAAGCGTGTATCACGTATGGCACTTAACTGACTGATGTACCTATCTATCTATCTCAAGCTATTTATCTCTCTTTCTCTCTATCGCTCTCTCTCTCTATATATATACACACACACACACACACACACACACACACACACACACACACACACACACACACACACACACACATATATATTGTTATCGTTTTTTTTTCGTTATTTATTTATCTATCTACCTAAGGCTATTTCTCTCTTTCTCTCCCGCTCTCTATATATATGTATATATATTTATTATAAATTATACTTTAGAACATGTACAAATTTTTTATATATCCACTACAAATCGTACATTTGTTTCGACATTGAAACTTGAATGTCTCATCAGGGATGTTGGTTAAATTAAGATTAAATATACAAATTTACATTAATTATAAAGACTCTGCTTAAATATAAAAAATATTCTGTACAAAATAAGCATCCCGCCCCTTACCGGCTCTTCTAAGAAATCCAAAGGATATAGTCTAGTCGCAAGATAATAAAAACTTACATTCTAACTGCTAATGTTAAATCTGTCTAGAAATCAAAGACTCTCATTAATCAACCATTTTAACTACCCACACCACTTTCTTCAAAATTCTAACGGTCAATACACGAGACTTGTTCCCTTATCACTAACCCCCACCAACATCCTACACACAACTGACCAAATATAAGAAAAGAGGCTTCCATTTCTGTCCACACCACCTGATGAGACATTGAAGTTTCAATGTCGAAACAAATATACGATTTGCAGTGGATATATATAAAAAAAAAATTATGTGCGTGTTCTAAAATATAATTTATAATAAATATTCAAAGCTCTATATATTATACATCGAGCACTGTTTTAAATTAATGTTTTAGACGTTGTAAAAATTCTTTCTTCGTTTTGTATTCACTCGGATATATATATATATATATATATATATATATATATATATATATATATCTATCTATCTATCTATCTATCTATCTATCTATGTCACTTCTCTCTGTCTCATTCACTTTTCACCCTCTTTAATAATTTCCTTTACCCTCTCTCTTATTTATTTTCCTTTCTAAATATTCTTCATTTTTTTTTTTACTCACACTTTTTGCCCCTCCATCATTTGCAGTGGCTATATATTCCTTCTTTTTCGTATTTAATTTTACACCATCCCCCCTCCTCCTCCTTCTTCTTCTTAATACCGCGTTAGTAATATTGGCATGTTTACATTTGATATTTGATATATTTTTAGTAATAGACATGCAAATATTTATATAAGATAATTGCCATCTCTGTGTGGGATTTCCTTAAACAGTAAAATTAATGTCAACCGACCGATATCGAAAACACCTTCTTCGATGCGACGTGTCCCTTCAGCAAGTGGACGATCGTGGCTCTCCACAATCTCCTATCTTCTTTTTTTTTTAACTCTTATTAATGTTTGTATTTTTTACTAGTCCTCCAAAAATCTTTGTTCTACCATGTAATCTCGTTAGGGAAATTACACGCTCTTTTTCTCGTTTCCTCTTGTCTTATGGTTGTCAAATTCTCTAAGCCTACTTTCCTTATTATATTAGGATTCTAATGGTCTCTTTCTGAAGCGTAAATGTACGTTTACTATT
This sequence comes from Ascarosepion bandense, assembly GCA_037127315.1. Classification (NCBI taxonomy): domain Eukaryota; kingdom Metazoa; phylum Mollusca; class Cephalopoda; order Sepiida; family Sepiidae; genus Ascarosepion; species Ascarosepion bandense. The sequence goes on from JBBBDQ010000513.1 coordinate 501,830, forward strand.
CATAGTTCTTAAATTTTTTTAGATACTCACATGTTCAGTCCATGGTGTTCTCAGCATCCTCCTGTAGAGCCACGTTTCTGTTGCCTCCAATCTTCTCTTCATCTGTGAGAAGATTGACTAGTGTTCATTTCCATAAAGGAAGAGTTTTATTGTTTGTTTGTTTCTAACGACAGTTTCCAGTTTCTTAGTGTTTTGTTTAGTTTTTGGAACGCATCCAAATACCCTTGGGAAAGGTATTAATCCGTCTCTTCCCTCCAGTTTTGGGTTAAATAACAGATTAGACTGGGTTCTATAGCCTTGGACGGCAACCAGTCTACCCTACCGTAGAAAGTAACGGCAACTTATTGTGGGATAATCTTCTGCTCAGTCAATCATGTCACTTTTGAGACATGATCGCCCAAGCGTGTATCACGTATGGCACTTAACTGACTGACTGAATATAATAGTTTTAGGCATGATTAAGGCTTCTACTGGGCATAAAGTGGGAGATCTGTTTTCTATTGTTATGAAGTAATAAACTGATCCCCCACTAATTACTACTTAATAATGTAATACATTTCTTTCCCCTCTAGCTATGAATCAAATAACAGGACAGATTGGGTTTTATAGCCTTGGCAACCAGTCTGTTGCAGAAAGCTATGGCAACCTACTGCGGGATAATCTTCTGCCCAGTCAGTCATTTCTCTTTCAAGACATGATCGTCCAAGCCTGTATCATGTATGGCACTTAACTGACTGACTGATTCTCTGCTAATCTAATGCGCCACCATATTTTGGGGCTACGTTTTCCATCTTCTGTTAAATCACACCCCACATATCCAAACTTCGGTACTTGTGTAATTCTGATATCTTATAGTTCGTGCCTTAAGATTCTTCTCTTGTGACATCCATACTCGCTGTCTTTTTGCAATTGATACTTAGTCCTTCCTTCATGCTTTTCTTTTTTGTACTTGTTTGATCTTCACATCTTCAATTCATAGTTCGCTCCGTGAGTTTTTCTCTTGCTGACAAGTATACTGTCTTCTTGCTATTGACAGTTAGTCCTTTCCTCATGCTTTTCTTTTTTGTACTTGTTTGATCTTAACATCTTCAATTCATCGTTCGCACCTTGGACTTTTTCTCTTATATGACAACCATAGTCGCTGTCATAATGCAATTAATAGTTAGTCCTTCTTTCATGCTTTCATTTTCTGTACTTGTTTGATCTTAACATCTCCAATTCATAGTTCAGCTCCTTGGGCTTTTTCTCTTGTGACAACCATATAATTTGTCTTATAGCGGGTTATCCATTCTTTTCCAGATTATACTGGAAAGCCCGTTTTTTAGGAGAGTAGTTGCATATTGTTGCATATTAACGGAATTTGGTCGCGTTGTAGATCGCCCACTATAAGTCATAAAATGATTATAAATCAAGAAAAGCAAATTGAGTTGAAAATTAACATTTTATATAAACACATATCAATAAAGACTTTTACAATTATAGTAATACTTGAAGTATAGGGCCAATGGACGTTAAAATGTTCATGGCAATAAAATGCTGAAAGAGAATTAATGCTTAGTTATGTGGGAGTATGGGGTATTTACTTTCGCGCAAATACCGTTGGGAAAGGTATTAATCCGTCTCTTCCTTCCAGTTATGGGTTAAATAGCAGGACAGATTGGGTTCTATAGTCTTGGACGGCAACCAGTCTACCGTAGAAAGCAATGGCAACCTACTGCTGGATAACCTTCTGCCCAGTCAGTCATGTCTCTTTCGAGACATGATCGCCCAAGCGTGTATCACGTATGGCACTTAACTAACTAACTGACTATGTGGGAGCGTTGTAAGTAAGGAATGTTTTTGATGTATTCGCTCCTTAGGTCAGTAAGTAGATTTGAGACAGGGAAGAAAGAAAGGAGAGGTGAAGGCGACGAGTATAGTAAGCCACTTGACTTCAGTCAAGGGAGATACTAATTACATTCGTCTCTCTCGAGTATGTCTGTCTTTCTGTCTCGGTCTGTCTCTCTGGCGATGCTTTCTGTATCGGCTATTTATATCTTCTTTTTGGATCGCAGCAGATCATTTGAGAATCCATTTCCGTATTTTATTTTGGCCGATAAATAAAATTCGCGTAGGCTCGCGAACTGGAAATTTAATATTTAATTTTTATTTTTCAACCGGAACACTGCGCAAATCCGGCTGCGCACCGACGACTTTTGGTCATTTGCTTTTTGGTCGTGAGGGTGCGAACATCCGGTCCCTCTCACTTTTGCTCGGTTGGTATCACCACAGTCTTCATAGAATTCTTATTACATCTACTGAAGAAAAATCGTGCCCCTGGCGAGAATACAAATTGTTCATGCCTTTTTCCATCAGAGATGCCACTTCTAAAACCCAAGTGTGCCCTACCAATCAGAGTAAGAATAACGAATAATGTTTCTATTAAAAATAAATTTTAAAATGACTATTTTTACCTTTCGGCGACAAAAGTAAGATAAGGAGATATATTTGTTTTTACAAATTCCAACGACAAGTTTTTATTCCTTAAATAGATCATGGCAATTATAATTGTAGAATGAGTCAGAGGAAACTCCATGAATAGAAATGGCTTCCTCGATTCAGTTCCTAACAGGAGGCACACTTTTCTTCAGTAGAACTTCTTTATCTATGCCGGTTGATATTAATGTCAATATTTAGGGAAATAAAACGAAATTGTGAGAGAAAACCAAGTGGATGAAAACCCAGTGTCCTATCCCAGAAGTGGTCAAAATCCCCCAGTCTCATAAAGAAAATTCATATATATATTCAGTACTGTGCAAAAGTATTAGGACAATTTTTATCTTTTATGAAGCATATTGACAGAAAATAAACAATTTAATTGAAAGTAATTTTATTTGATTTACTCAACAAATGCTTTAACAAGAAAAAATACTTGATACAAAATAAATTTAATATTTAGTATAATAGCCTTTTGCTTTGATCACAGCCTTCATTCTGTCAGGCATTGACATCACAAGCTTCTTCAATGTATTTAATGCTATCTCCTGCCAAGCAGCTTGTATTTGTTCCCAAAATGTGTTTTGCAAAGTAAAATTAGATTCATCAATTTTTTTAGATGTTCAATAGGATAGAGATCAGGGCTTTGTTGTGGTGGGGGGATTCAAAATACGAAGCCTTCCTTCCTCTTCCTTTATAGTTAAATAATTCTTACAATGTTTGGCTTTTTCTCTTCTATTTGAATTTCAGTGAGGTTTTTAGGAAAATCACCCCAGTCCTAATACTTTTGCACTCTACCGGTAATGTGCAAAAGTCTTAGATTTTGATGTCTCGTAAAAGATAAAATAGTTCTTGTCTTAATACTTTCGCATAGTACTATATATATATATATATATATATATATATATTAAAAACTTTAATCCAAAAGGATTCCTCTTTTGTAGAGCTAGACAAAGCCAAATCTTTAAATGTTTCACTTACATCTCAATCTAAAAGTAATGTTGTCCAAAATCTAAAAATAGACATTGATTGCTATCTACTTATTAATCCCACCCATCTAGTTTTTTCTGTGACGTAAATTTTTGAACTTCCGCCGCTAATATCTTATTTTATTTATTTTGAGTTTTGAAAGTTCCCGATGAAATGTGAAATCTTTCTTAGGGATTTCATGTAGAAATGATCATACAACGCTTTTGAACTTCGAAATTTCTTTTATATATATATATATATATATATATATATATATATATTGTGTGTATTTTGGCAGCATTTTTTCATTAAAGCAGATTTCATTGAATAATATAGACAAGTTTTGTCTATTAATTTTGTGTAGGATCCGTTCATACCGTCTGATATACTTGATGGTGATGTCGTTGAAAGACAACAAAAAATCACAGTAATTGTTGATTTTTTTATCGGGTCTAAGCTTTCGGCTCACATAAGCCATTATCAAAAAGTAAATATTAACACACAGTAAATATAGAACATATATACTATATATATATATATATATATATATATATATATATATATATATATATACTGTATATATATATATATATATATATATATATAATGTGTGTATATATATACTCATCCGCAGACAGATCTGTTTCGCTGTATCACAGCTCATCAGTACAGTTAGATTTCCATTGCTTTTAACCAAGAATTGAAACCCGACTATGGACTATGGGCGCTCGGTTGAAGAAGGCATATATATATATATATATATATATATATATATATATATATATATATATATATATATATAAAAGAAGTAGAAAATACAAAGGGTGACTCTAAGTATATTTAGAGGAACCAGTTTGAAGCCGGTAAATTTACTTCAAATAAATATTAACATGGACTCTGTTTTGGACGGGCCGGCCCAGACACGACTGCGTGACTGGCTCCTAAATAGTCACTGGATCGTAGGAGGGCGACTATCGCACGTTCGCCGCCAATGTCCAGGTTCAGGAATATAAGTGTGCAATTTCACCAAAACCTGTTTCCATAATCCATTACCTATAGCCATTGAGCTTTGCAAGAGTTGGTTGAAGGTGAAAGAAAAATTGAGTAGAAGAACTTGCCGATAACGTGAATTTGTTCAACTTGACAGGAAGTAAACCACACGCTTGATTTACTGACCTCCCTTTGCGCTACATATGGAACAAGACCCGCTAGGAACTTCGAACGGATTGCCACTGTCTCTGACGGTCGCTCCTTGTTATGGTGGAGGAGCTTTTATTTTACCATCCTTGAATTTATGGCAACAACTGCTTCAATACAATAATCGCTAGTATCTTATTCTACAATTATTCCTAAATCTGCATTGAAATACGTAAACAACAGTGCCAATTCTACGTATGGGGGTGCAGAAAAGGCCAAACCCCATGCACCAGAATTTTTTATGAACTCTCTCCCACTTTCATAAGTTTAAAAATATTTATGAAACTGACTCTGACTTAAGATTTGAACTTTTACCGCTGGATTTTCTTTTTCATTTAGTTTTTTTTAGGACACATACAGAGACCAGTTTGAATGAAAAACAAATAAAATCTGCTTTCCTGACAGCTACAATCTCCAGGTGTTTAAATGTAGGGTCAATAGACACCTCCTATCACACTAACTCCCAATTATTCTCAGAACACTCTCATCTACCCAACCCTCATTCTCGGTATCCCTACCCGCCTATCACCCACCCTCTGACATTTCCTATATTTAATCATCCTTTCTCCACTCTATGTAGCCCCCTGCGCAGTAGTGGCAGTGACATGCCTTGCTCGGTGTGAAACGCTTATAAAAATAAATAAATAAATAAATAAATAAGGTCATAATTCTATTCCTGCAGCTTCCTTCTCTCGCACTTCCCGCCTGTGGAACTCGCTCCCGTATTCTTGCTTTCCTGACGGTTACAACCTCCGAAATTTAAATGCAAAGTCAATACTCATCTACTAACCACTGGACTCTAGCTCTCTCCCCACCCCCGTATAACCTTCCATTTCTCTCCACCTATGTATCTGTCATCGCACCTGCTTTCTCAGCTTTCTATTGTTCCTTTCTAACTAGTTTGTACTCCTCACTCTTTTCTAATTAATCTTTTTACAGTTATGTAGCCCCCTGCACATCAGTGGCATTTTCCGCCTTGCTCGGGGTGAAATGATTAAAAAAAAGAAAGAAAAAGAAAACAAGGTAGATAGAAACAGACATGTAAGGGAGAGAAAGGGACTTAATCATATTTTTATATCTGAAGAAATACAATTAAAATAATGTCTGCAACTTGATATGTAGATCCAAAGTCAAGTCAGTGATTTATGGCCGAGTGAAAGAATTTCTGAGTAATATTCTCCAATCTACTAAAGACAATTGGCACCAAATTCTCAGACGCTGCTTGAGTTTCCCCTCACTTCCTCAGAAAAATCTCTCCCTCTAAGTCCTCACCCCCATTTTCAGAAATTCCACAATCGTCACTGGTTAACGATAATACAAATGCTAACATAATTTTTTTCTGACTTTGTGATGGAATTAACACATTTTTTTAATATTAACTTTTGAAGGCGTTAGTAAATATAGTCTTTACTTTATAAATTAACAGCCTAACGTCTACAAGTCTTTGAAATATTAAAAAAAATAAGTGTAAGGAATATACATATGGCAGGTGAAAGAAGACTATATCATTAGCATGCAATGTTTAACGAAATTAAAATTGTTGATTTAAAAAGTTCACAAGCGTGAGTCAAGGTAAAAATATGTAATGCCCAAATAAATAATGATCGATAACACAACTATCTTACACCAAGAAAACAACAAAAGCAAGCTACAGATTCTCGAGGCAATATTCATTAAAACACCCAGGCCGTCAATTAATCGAATCAGCTATAAATACCGTAGTAATGTTATCAAATGTTTGTAAAAAGAACAGGTTTTTTTATGCTTTAACACAGGCAGGACCATGCTACTGCACCATATAAAAAATTCAATTTAGGATCATTTTCACGTTCTCATGAACGCTAAGCAAATTGTCAACCATTATATTTGAAGCAGGAAAAAAATTACTGTAATTTTTAGTAACAGTACATTTGTTACCATAAATGTTTGTAAAAAGAACAGTTTTTTTTATGCTTTAACACAAGCAGGACCATGCTACTGCACCATATAAAAAATTCAATTTAGGATCATTTTCACGTTCTCATGAACGCTAAGCAAATTGTCAACCATTATATTTGAAGCAGGAAAAAAATTACTGTAATTTTTAGTAACAGTACATTTGTTACCATAAATGTTTGTAAAAAGAACAGTTTTTTTTATGCTTTAACACAGGCAGGACCATGCTACTGCAACATATAAAAAATTCAATTTAGGATCATTTTCACGTTCTCATGAACGCTAAGCAAATTGTCAACCATTATATTTGAAGCAGGAAAAAAAATTACTGTAATTTTTGGTAACAGTACATTTGTTACCATAAATGTTTGTAAAAAGAACAGTTTTTCTTATGCTTTAACACAGGCAGGACCATGCTACTGCAACATATAAAAAATTCAATTTAGGATCATTTTCACGTTCTCATGAACGCTAAGCAAATTGTCAACCATTATATTTGAAGCAGGAAAAAAAAATTACTGTAATTTTTAGTAACAGTACATTTGTTACCATAAATGTTTGTAAAAAGAACAGTTTTTTTTATGCTTTAACACAGGCAGGACCATGCTACTGCAACATATAAAAAATTCAATTTAGGATCATTTTCACGTTCTCATGAACGCTAAGCAAATTGTCAACCATTATATTTGAAGCAGGAAAAAAAATTACTGTAATTTTTGGTAACAGTACATTTGTTACCATAAATGTTTGTAAAAAGAACAGTTTTTCTTATGCTTTAACACAGGCAGGACCATGCTACTGCAACATATAAAAAATTCAATTTAGGATCATTTTCACGTTCTCATGAACGCTAAGCAAATTGTCAACCATTATATTTGAAGCAGGAAAAAAAAATTACTGTAATTTTTAGTAACAGTACATTTGTAACAGTTTTCCGGTTACATTTGTTACCATAAATCCCACCCCTGAAGATAATCTCGGAAAAAGATTGAAAGTACTTGGGTACATTGAGAAATAAATTATAATAATATCTGTCAACGTTAGAGCTCATTTCTGACATCTTTCAATTATAATACGCGAAACATTATCCGTGAGTATAAACGGATTTTATTAAAAATAAGCAGACATAATGTTTGCAATTTATTTAATCTGACATGTCTAAAAGAAAGTTTGCTGCCGAAATACACAAATAAAGAGTTGTCTTTATTTTTTGAAAAGTTTCTTACTGAAAATGAATTTGATTATAATGTAGAAAAGGCATTTTCTTGTTTGAAGATTCTGTTGAAGAATATTGGACACCTATTGCATAATTTATTTTATTTATTTTTCAAAAATATTTGGCGTACCTGAGGGAGACTGCCGACACCTTTGAATTTGCTGTTTTTCATTTTTTTTTTTTTACTTTTTTCAGTGCAATCTTATCGATTTACACCATAAACTTTCTAACTGACAAAAAAAATTTGGAAAAGTTTCAATATTTGAACAATTTTCTGGAGGTTCAGTTTTTCATACACTGTTGTGGTGGATCGATCCTCCATTTTGGAACCACTTGCCAGTACGACATTACCACCACCTGTAAATTGGTTGATTATCAATTTTTTTTTCTTTTTCTCAGTGCAATCTTATCGATTAGACCCTAAACTTTTTAATTGACAAAAAAAATTTGTAAAAATTTCAATATTTAAACAATTTTAGGGGTGCTCAGTTTTTCATGCAACTTTATAGTAAATCGATCCTGTGCAATTAACTTTTTTGTTTGTTTGCACATTTTCAACTACTGAATCCTTTGCAAAATTTTTGAATAAAGCCATTCATGGAATTGCTGAAGAAGATGCCATCGTAAGAACTGAAGAAAACTTGAAAAAGACAAAAACGAGCAACAACACGTCACCAAAAAAAACAAAAAAAACAAAGCGACCCTAACGCGAGTGTTCTAAAATGGAGGATCGATTTACTATAGCGTTGTATGAGAACATAAGCCCCCCACTAAAATTGGAACCCTTGTCTATTGAACAGGTTAAGAGGCTCATCCTTTATTCCCTGTTTAGGATGTGGCTTCCGGCTTTCTCTTTTCCAATCTTCTCACTTTGTTTTTTTGTTTTTTTTTCAAATGGAGTAGATAGATCTATCTATCGCCCGGTTCACACTCCACCCATGTCTATTGAACAGGTTAAGAGGCTCATCCCTTGTTCCCTGTTTAGGATGTGGTTTCCGGCTTTATCTTTTCCAATCTTTTCACTATTACGTAGCCCCCTGCATATCAGTGGCGTTACCGCATTGCTCGGGGTGATACGATTAAAAAAAAAAGAAAAAAGAAAAAAAAGTTTGTTGAAGATAGTTTGGCAATTTGAGTGAGTGAGTGAGTGAGGGAGAGAGTGAGTGAGTGAGTGAGTGAGTGAGTTCTTGTATTCGTATTGACATGATAATCTATATAAATAAAAGGCAATCTGTGAGTCTGTGTATGACTGTTCCCTATGCACGCCTACATTTTCAAAGCTACACCATTCAAACTTTCTAGGGACACATATCTACAGAGAAGCCAGGTTGACTCATACTTTTTGAGTTTAACTTCAGCAATTTTCCCTTTCGCACTTTTTGGCCAATAGAGACGATTGTTACATTTGCTCCGTAAAACATCTAAGATCGAAGATGGTTGCTAAATTACGTCTCAGAAATCAAATCACACGTGTCAAATGCGACTAAAATATTTTTTTATTTAAAAAAAAAGAGCCATTATATTTATATATATATAGAGATTTTTATTCCGACGTTTTAAAAATTCATTTGACCGACAAAAAAAAATGTGAATAATTTTCCCCGTAATTTTGAAAAAAAAGAAATATTTTTTAAAAAAATGTGTTTTTTCAAACAAAAAAAAAACAAAAAAAAAATTTGCCAATGGTTGATTTAATTATTTAAGTCTGTCTTTTTTTTTTTCAGATTTAATATTTCATACTTCAGAAAAAAAAATTTAACTGCAGGATAATCTTCTGCCCAGTCAGTCATGTCTGTTTCGAGACATGATCGCCCAAAGCGTGTATCACGTATGGCACCTAACTGACTGTCATCCAAATATGCAACTGCAAATTCTAGGGCAACTAGCAGTGTATCCATTAGTTGAATGAAAACACTAGGTACCAGCTTGACCTCGAATGATAGCCTATTAAAAATATACAGACTTCTGCGTTGATTATTAAAAATTTTCAACATTTTTCATCCATTTCAATGTGTGAATATGCGTCTGTCAGGCCAATGTTTGAAATAATCTTCCTCTATTTAATTTGGCAAAGATTTCTTATGGGGATGGTAACGAATAAGTGTGTGTTAATCGACACTAATTTAATTCCGGATAAATATCTGCACATAATAGATTTTTAGGTGTCATTCCCACAGTAGGTACGCACAAAATTCGAATATTTTGACCCGCTTCCCTTTGTACGCATGCGTACTTTTTAACGGATCCTCTACCAGATGCGTACGTATCTTTTTGTGCTCAGTCAGTCAGTTAAGTGCTATACGTGATACACGCTTTGAGCGATCATGTCTCGTAAGAGACATTACTTGCTGGGAATAAGATTATCCCGCAGTAGGTTGCCATTGCTTTCTGCAGAAGACTGGTTCCCAGCCAAGGCTACAGAAACCCAATCTGTCTTGTTATTTGTCTCATGGCTAAAAGGGTGAAGAAATGTATTTCTATTATTAAGTACTAATTATTGGGGGATCAGTTTATTACTTCATAACAAAAGAAAACAGATCCCCTACTTTATGCCCAGTATAAATCTTAATCATCTCTCCAACTATTATATTCAGTCAGTCTGTTAAGTGCCATACATGATGCACGCTTGGGCGATCATGTCTCGAAAGAGACATGACTAACTGGGCAGAAGATTATCCCGCAGTAGGTTGCCATTGCTTTCTGTGGTAGACTGGTTGCCAGCCAAGGCTATAGAACCCAAATCAGTTCTGTTATTTAACTCATAACTGGAGGAAAAAGACGGATTAATACCTTTCTCAAGGGTTTTTGTGCGCAAGTGAATGCAATGAATTCAAGTGGAATTCGAACTCGGATGACCGATTTCTGTGCTCATCAGTTCTAGCAAAAAAAAATCCTACTTTTGAATACATTGACGTAGTGTAATGATTATCATGCTTATCTCGCTAGAATTATTACAACTCAGTGGCGAGTTCGATCCTCACTGGGTGTCCCATACTTCCGGTCTTGTTCCATGTCTAAGCTGTGCTAAGGAAATCACTGTACCAGACAATATAAACTTTCAAAAACGTTTTCGTTCTGAACGTGTTTATCTACTTCAAATAATCATCTGTTTTCTTCAACCGACACTTGTGAAGTAAACCATCGACAATACCGACAACAGGTTGCACATTTAATTCTATCGTCTTTCAGAATCTTCTTCTTCTATATGCCCTGTCCCTTCAGGACTTAGGCGATCATGGCCTTCCACTTCTCCCTATCCCTGGTGGCTCTTAGCACGCCTTCTCCTGTTACACCATGCAACCCTCGTTCCGTCATCCACTAGCTGAAGCCCATAAATCTAGAATAGAAATGTATAGAAACTAACATGGCCAAAAAATGAGGGATCAGTTTATATATTGATTATAATATAGAATTGATCCCCCACTTTATACCCACATTATAGTTTCTTATAAACAGTTGGAATATATATTCTTCTTCTATGTGCCCTGTCCTTTCAGGACATAGGCGCTCATGGCCTTCCACTTCTCCCTATCCCTGGTGGCTCTTAGCACGCCTTCTCCTGTCACACCGTATAACCCCCGTTCTGTCATTCACTAGCTCAAGCTCATAAATCTAGAATATAAACGTATAGAAACTAGCATGGCCACAAAATGAGGGATCAGTTTATATATTGATTATAATATAAAAATGATCTCCCATTTTATACCCACATTATAATTTCTTGTAAACAGTTGGCATATATATTCTTCTCCTATGTGCCTTGTTCTTTCAGGACATAGGCGATCATGGCCTTCCACGTCTCCCTATCCCTGGTGGCTCTTAGCACGCCTTCTCCTGTCACACCGTATAACCCCCGTTCTGTCATTCACTAGCTGAAGCCCATAAATCTAGAATAGAAATGTATAGAAACTAGCATGGCCATAAAATGAGGAATCAGTTTATATATTAATTATGATATAGAATTGATCCCCCATTTTATACCCACATTATAATTTCTTAGAAACATTTGGCATATATATTCTTCTTCTATGTGCCCTGTCCCTTCAGGACATAGGCGATCATGGCTTTCCACTTCTCCCTATCCCTGGTGGCTCTTAGCACGCTTTCTCCTGTTACACCACGCAACCGCCGTTCTGTCATTCACCAGGTCAGGCCCTTCAAATATGTTATCCGCTGCTTTCCTCTATCTCTTTTTCCCCTCTATCTGGCCTGTTAGTATCATGTTCCCCAAGCCGTCCTTCCTCATTGAATGCCCCAGGAACTTCAGTTGTCTCTTCCTGATGTTCTAATTAATTTCTTTTTCGTTTCCATCCTTTCCAAAACCTCGTCATTGCTCACATGCTCAGTCCATGATAACCACAGCATCTTTCGGAACCGTATTGTATTCGAGGATTGTATTTTAAAAAGATGCAGTAGAGTGGCGGGGTAAGACAGATTGGAGAGGGGCGTACCATCAATTGTGGTGGCACGAGAAACATGTACTGGCCGTGTATACGTAAGTAACAACGGGAGTTGCGGAAAGCAGTAAATACGTAGGGCAATTACCGATATATACCTATATCCGCCTATATGAAGGGCGGGCTTGAGAGACAAAGAGACGGCCAAATCTTTTCGGACTGATTTTAATGGCTGGCAATTTGCCTTGACAATTTTCAGCGATTGGTATGGTAGAATCTTCTACAACAGGCATGGGCGACAGTTTCTGAACACAGAGCAGCATGAGATGTGGTTTAACATAAGTCAGTCAGTTAAGTGCCATACATGATACACGCTTGGGCGATCATGTCTCGAAAGAGACATGACTGACTGGGCAGAAGATTATCCCACAGTAGGTTGCCATTGCTTTCTGCAGAAGACTGATTCCCAGCCAAGGCTATAGAACCCAATCTGTCCTGTTATTTGATTCATAGCTAAAGGGTGAAGAAATGTATTATATCATTAAGTACTAATTAGAGGGGGGGTCAGTTTATTACTTCATAACAAAAGAAAACCGATCCCCCACTTTATGCCCAGTAAAAGCCTTAATCATGTCTCCAACTATTATATTCAGTCAGTCAGTTAAGTGCCATACGTGATACACGTTTGGGCGATCATGTCTCGAAAGAGACATAACTGACTGGGCAGAAGATTATCCTGCAGTAGGTTGCCATTGCTTTCTGCTGTAGACTGGCTGCCGACCAAGGCTATAGAACCCAATCTGTCCTGCTATTTAACCCATAACTGGAAGGAAGAGACGGATTAATACCTTTTCCAAGGGTATTTGCGCGTAAGTGAATACAATGGATTCAGCTGGAATTCGAACTCGGCTCCCCGATTTTTGGTTCCGAGCCGATAACCACAACGCACATAAGAATGCATTATTAAACAAATAATTTTAAAGTAATTTTTCGTTGAAAATAAAATGGCCATTTTCACTACAAAAGATAAAACGTTAAAGCATCTTCCTTCGAAATTGGGAAAGAGTTTATGTTTTATTATTTGAAGAGATTTTTCTAGAATTTAAAGATTGAAGGTTTCGTTTACTACAGGCTGCGTACGGTATTTGAGGACAGATTTATACTCACTCAAAAAATTACTCTCAGAAATATAGTCATGTCTTTACCAAAAAAGTTGAGAGGATAAGCATAAATAAATAATTGTTTGTTACTTTTATTCGGAACTTCTACTCCAACAGCTTCTTTTCTCGCATTTCCCGCCTGTGGAATTCCCTTCCGTATGCTTACTTCCCCAACAGCTACAATTTACAAGAATTTAAATGTAAGGTCAATAGTCATCGCCTATCTCTTTGACTCGCATCCTTTCTCTCATGCTCCTTTCTCCGTCCACACCACTCCACTCTCATTACACCAGTATTCTCAGCCTTCTCTTACCCACTTCCTGACACCCTCTTTAGCCTGTCCCTCTTTTTCATCACTTTCCTCCTTATGTAACCCTCTTCAAAACAGTGGCAGTAAAATACCTTGCTCGGAGCGATATAATTATAAAAAAAAAAGATAGATAGATAGATAGATAGATAGATAGATAGATAGATAGATAGATAGATAGCCCATCAGCTACAATCTCCAAGAATTTAAATGTAAAGTCAATAGTCATCTCCTATCTCACTAACCTGCATTCTCTCTCTCATGCTCCTTTCTCTGTCCACTCCACTGTCATCAGTATTCTTATCCTTCTCTTACCCACTTCCTGGCACCCCCTATAACCTGTCACTCTTTCACACCACTTTCCTCCTATGTAACCCCCTGAAAAACAGTGGCAGTAAAACACCTTGCAAGGGGCGATATGATAAAAAAAAAAGATAGATAGATAGATAGATAGATAGATAGATAGATAGATAGATAGATAGATAGATAGATAGACCGTCAGCTACAATCTCCAAAAATTTAAATGTAAAGTCAATAGTCATCTCCTATCTCACTAACCTGCATCCTCTCTCCTTTCTCTCATGCTCCTTTCTCCATCCACTCCACTTTTATCAGTATTCTCATCTTTCTCTTACCCTGTTCCTGACACACCTCATAACCTGCCCCTCGTTCTCATCAATTTTCTTCTGTGTATCTCTCTGCAAAACAATGACAGTAAAATACCTTGCTCGGTGCAATATGATTAGATAGATAGATAGATAGATAGATAGATAGATAGATAGATAGATAGATAGATAGATAGATAGTGAACAGTTGAGGATAGATAGATAGATAGATAGATAGATAGATAGATAGATAGATAGATAGATAGATAGATAGTGAACAAATGGAGATAGATAGATAGATAGATAGATAGATAGATAGATAGATAGATAGATAGATAGATAGATAGTGAACAGATGAGGATAGATAGATAGATAGATAGATAGATAGATAGATAGATAGATAGAATAGTGAACAGGATAGGATAGATAGATAGATAGATAGATAGATAGATAGATAGATAGATAGATAGATAGATAGTGAACAGATGAGGATAGATAGATAGATAGGTAGATAGATAGATAGATAGATAGATAGATAGATAGATAGATAGTGAACAAATGAGGATAGATAGATAGATAGATAGATAGATAGATATATAGATAGATAGATAGATAGCCTGTCAGCTACAATCTCCAATAATTTGAATGCAAAGTCAACAGTCATCTCCTATCTCACTAACCTGCATCCTCTCTCTCTCATGCTCTTTTCTCTGTCCACTCCACTCTCATCAGTATTCTCATCCTTCTCTTACCCACTTCCTGACACTCCCTATAACCTGTCACTCTTTCTCATAACTTTCTCTCATGCTCTTTTCTCTGTCCACTTCACTCTCATCAGTATTCTCATCCTTCTCTTACCCACTTCCTGACACCCCCTATAACCTGTCACTCTTTCTCATAACTTTCTCTCATGCTCTTTTCTCTGTCCACTCCACTCTCATCAGTATTCTCATCCTTCTCTTACCCACTTCCTGACACCCCCTATAACCTGTCACTCTTTCTCATAACTTTCTCTCGTGCTCTTTTCTCTGTCCACTCCACTCTCATCAGTATTCTCATCCTTCTCTTACCCACTTCCTGACACCCCCTATAACCTGTCACTCTTTCTCATAACTTTCTCTCATGCTCTTTTCTCTGTCCACTCCACTCTCATCAGTATTCTCATCCTTCTCTTACCCTCTCCCTGACACCCCCTATAACCAGTCACTCTTTCTCATCACTTTCCTCCTATGTAACTCCTTGTGTACCAGTGGCGGTGAGGCTGCTTTGCTTGGGGTGTAATGATAAAAAAATCTCCTTCAAATCTGATAACGGTTTCTATGCGAGATCTGAATAGCTTACACCTAGCATCAAATTGTCTTCATATTGGACATTATTGTAACTATGGAAGCTTTTAGGGAGTCTTCATGTTGTGAGGTTACTTATTAACCTGTTTCTCAACTACGCCCCATACATAGTAGTCCTATGGATTGAGATCTGGAGAGCTAGGATACCAAATGTTAGGGGTTATGTGACCATAAAAAATTTCCGCCATTCATTCCTGCGATGGTCGAGCCTTGTCTGATGGCGTCGAAATTTGATTGAACATGTAAGGACTCGTGTTGCGTAAATTGTCGATCGGTGGCTTAACCACTGTTTTCAGAACATCTACATGTAGGGGCCTCGGTGATGCTTGGTAAATTGGATTTGTGTCAAACACGACCGAAGTCCCCACAATTTAAGTATCAGAAGGTTGGATGATGAAATGTGGAAGGATAAAATATTTCGGTTGTACATTAAAGTAAAGATTTATTAAAAGAATGTCAATATTGTAAGAAGAAAAATATAATTCAAATTTTATTAACTGAACACTATAACCCATTTGGGAGAAGAAAAATGTTCATTGAGAAAATGCATGCAGTTTTGTAGTTAAAATTGTTCAAAGAGAAATGTAAGTATTTAAAATGGCCACAGAATTTTAGAGTTCACGGTTTGATAGTAGCAGAATGTATGTTCCTTTCTATTTTTCGGTAGGTTGGTGACAGGGTGAGTAAAAAGGAATAAAGAAATAATACTTATCGCAGAAAGAGTGTCCATATTGTTATTGTTGTTTTCTTTGGCGGCGAAAGAAAGAAGAGAAGAAAATTAGAAAAGGAGGCCGGCGAGACGTGACCGAGTCAGCTTGAAGTTTCTTCATTATATTGTGAGATGCAATGAATTTGACCAGTCAGCGAACGTGGTTTAAATACGGAAGTTTCTCATATAGCCGGTTTCAGTAGGCATTTTCATTCTTAGGTGTGAAAAAACGTTTGTCTGACGTCATATATGAATTTTCTATTTCTTATCCAACCAGGATCCGGAATTTTGCTTTTTACACTGATTTCTGAAATTTGCCTGGGTCTAGGTTTTTCCAAAATCGTTTTGCGGTTGTGCAATTTTACTTTGTGTGTTTTAGTTAATTGATGGATGATACAGGATTTGTATCCTATACAGGTTGGCAACAAAGTTTACTTTAAGACCTTGTGGAAAAAAGTGTGCATTGCATGTCTTTCATTGGTGACAACCGCCCAAAACCTGACAATTGTAGAAAATTTTGTATATCTTATTCTTGGAAAGGTCTGCACAAAACCATCTGTCATTTCTTTTGTTTATTTACTGACTAGCAGTATAGCCCGGCGTTGCTCGGGTGTAATGAAAGCTTTAAAACTAATCCATGGTCCTGGAACTCAGACTCTTTGGACGTTGACACGAAAGACTAAAAAGCAATAGTTGTTTCCAGTTAAAGCGAAACCGTAGACTGAAAGAAAAATGAATGGATGTCAGTCAAATTTTCATTTCCTGCTATCGATATCAAATAAGTTTTTTTCGTCGTAAACTGAATTTTGAAGGCTAAATAAGTCCTCTGAGTAAATGGTATCATCGCTGAGACTAAGAACTACAATTGTACCTACTTAGAGCCAAACCCGAAGCAAAAACAAAAATAAAAGGGCTGAAAAAATACAGACATACATGCAGATAAATAGACACACACTAAAACATCTTGCCTTTTATATATATATATATATATTATCGATTTTCTGCACTATTGTAAGAACTGCAACCTTGAAACTTCTGAATATCGTTTCTTATGTCTTTGTCTATGAGTGTATCAAATTTGATTAAAATCGGACCACTCCTTCTATAACCCGATGTTTTCGATTATCAATTCTCGATATTTATTGGGGGTACCTCGACACAAAAACTAGCTAAGAACACTCGCAGACGCTTATAGTACAACTGTGTAAATTTTCAAGAAAATCGGTTCAGCCGTTTCGGAGTCTATAGGTAATGGACACACACATACACACACACACACAGACAAAGTTCCATTTATAAATAAGTTTCGATAAACACAACGGTGTTTATCATAGTAGAGAGGGTTATCAATTATCAACAGTACATCTTATAGTGAAATGACCAATACTTTTTTATTTTATCACAAGTGCAATTGCGTTCAAAATGTATTTAGTTAAAAGTCTGTCTATATTGTAACTATTTAGCCCATTTACATTGTTCGGACTGTTGTCCTCATCTTCATTGTCATGTTCACGACGATTCGACCGGTGTACGCTCCAGATTTCTTCAGGTAATACTTTAGAGTTTCGAACCTTTTACTCAGTGGATTACGTGTCATAGTACTCACTCTTCCTGATCTATAAAAATGGCACGGGGAACGAGAACAATTTACTCCAGTAGACCAAATAAAGGGTTTACGTTCTAATTCCATTGTATATCACGTGAAGAAGGCCACAGCATAATGTAGGCGACGTCTTTTTCGAATACCAAAAATAAATTAAAAACTAAAATCTCAAATTTCCATTTGTCCCATTTTGACATGCTTATATATATATATATATATATATATATATATATATATATATATATATATATACAAACACACACACACACACACACACACACACACACACATATATATATATATATATGTATGTATCTCAGGCTGCTCATTGTTTATCTATCTCAGTCTGTTCTTTATCTATCTGTAACAATCTGTTTTCTATCTATCTATCTATCTATCTATCTATCTATCTATCTATCTATCTATCTATCTATGCCAGTCTGTTCCTTATCTATCTATCTATCTATCTATCTATCTATCTATCTATCTATCTATCTATCTGTGCCAGTCTGTTCCTTATCTATCTATCTATCTATCTATCTATCTATCTATCTATCTATCTATCTATCTATCTATGCCAGTCTGTTCCTTATCTATCTATCTATCTATCTATCTATCTATCTATCTATCTATCTCTCTATCTATCTATCTATCTATGCCAGTCTGTTCCTTATCTATCTATCTATCTATCTATCTATCTATCTATCTATCTATCTATCTATCTGTGCCAGTCTGTTCCTTATCTATCTATCTATCTATCTATCTATCTATCTATCTATCTATCTATCTATCTATGCCAGTCTGTTCCTATCTATCTATCTATCTATCTATCTATCTATCTATCTATCTATCTATCTATCTATCTATCTATGCCAGTCTGTTCCTTATCTATCTATCTATCTATCTATCTATCTATCTATCTATCTATCTATCTATCTATCTATCTATGCCAGTCTGTTCCATCTATCTATCTATCTATCTATCTATCTATCTATCTATCTATCTATCTATCTATGCCAGTCTGTTCCTTATCTATCTATCTATCTATCTATCTATCTATCTATCTATCTATCTATCTATGCCAGTCTGTTCCTTATCTATCTATCTATCTATCTATCTATCTATCTATCTATCTATCTATCTATGCCAGTCTGTTCCTTATCTATCTATCTATCTATCTATCTATCTATCTATCTATCTATCTATGCCAGTCTGTTCCTTATCTATCTATCTATCTATCTATCTATCTATCTATCTATCTATCTATCTATGCCAGTCTCTTCCTTATCTATCTATCTATCTATCTATCTATCTATCTATCTATCTATCTATCTATCTATCTATGCCAGTCTCTTCCTTATCTATCTATCTATCTATCTATCTATCTATCTATCTATCTATCTAGGTATAGCCAACAAAATCGCTGAAAAAACTGCATAGTCTGTAGGAAAAAGCCTCCAACTAAATAATAACAAATTTTTCTCGGCATAATTTTTATAGGTTATAGGGGGTGTCAGGAAGTGGGTAAGAGAAGGATGAGAATACTGATGAGAGTGGAGTGGACAGAGAAAAGAGCACGAGAGAAAGTTATGAGAAAGAGTGACAGGTTATAGGGGGTGTCAGGAAGTGGGTAAGAGAAGGATGAGAATACTGATGAGAGTGGAGTGGACAGAGAAAAGAGCATGAGAGAAAGTTATGAGAAAGAGTGACAGGTTATAGGGGGTGTCAGGAAGTGGGTAAGAGAAGGATGAGAATACTGATGAGAGTGAAGTGGACAGAGAAAAGAGCATGAGAGAAAGTTATGAGAAAGAGTGACAGGTTATAGGGAGTGTCAGGAAGTGGGTAAGAGAAGGATGAGAATACTGATGAGAGTGGAGTGGGCAGAGAAAAGAGCATGAGAGAGAGAGGATGCAGGTTAGTGAGATAGGAGATGACTGTTGACTTTGCATTCAAATTATTGGAGATTGTAGCTGACAGGCTATCTATCTATCTATCTATCTATCTATCTATCTATCTATCCTCATTTGTTCACTATCTATCTATCTATCTATCTATCTATCTATCTATCTATCTATCTACCTATCTATCTATCTATCTATCTATCTATCCTCATCTGTTCACTATCTATCTATCTATCTATCTATCTATCTATCTATCTATCTATCTATCTATCTACCTATCTATCTATCTATCCTCATCTGTTCACTATCTATCTATCTATCTATCTATCTATCTATCTATCTATGCCAGTCTCTTCCTTATCTATCTATCTATCTATCTATCTATCTATCTATCTATCTATCTAGGTATAGCCAACAAAATCGCTGAAAAAACTGCATAGTCTGTAGGAAAAAGCCTCCAACTAAATAATAACAAATTTTTCTCGGCATAATTTTTTTTTTAATCATATCACCCCGAGTAAGTTGGTAACGCCACTGATGTGCAAGGGGCTAAGTAATTATGAAAAGATTGGAAAAGAGAAAGCCGGAAACCACATCCTAAATAGGGAACAAGGGATGAGCCTCTTAACCTGTTCAATAGACGGGGGTGGAGTGTGAACCGGGCGATAGATAGATCTATCTACTCCAATTAAATGTTTATGCTCTCAATGGCATATATTATGCCAATAATGTTTATGCTATCATGAAGAGGATAAATCAAATTATTTTTTAATTATTTTTTTAAAAAGTTTTAACTTTGAACAGGTTACTTTTGGTGGTAGAAAATTTTTTTTTCTCTCGCCATTGCGAGGCATAAATTGATGCCAGGGTTTATTAAGTCAAAACGTAATATTATGCAAAGGCATTTTTTGACTGTGAAAGACACATTAATTTGGATATTCTGGCAAAAATCAAATAATGGTCGGATTTTGATGAAAATTTCAGGAGTTATTCATAATTGATTGAAATCAGTTTCGAAATAATTATATTTAGAAAATATTGGTTTTAAACATTTTTTACATATGTTATCTCCCACCAATTACTTTCCAGAAATGTCGAAAAATTCGATATCTATCTATCTATCTATCTATCTATCTATCTATCTATCTATCTATCTATCTATCTATCTATCTATCTATCACAGACTGTTCATCCATCTATCTATCTATCTATCTATCTATCTATCTATCTATCTATCTATCTATCACAGACTGTTCATCTATCTATCTATCTATCTATCTATCTATCTATCTATCTATCTATCTATCTATCACAGACTGTTCATCTACTATCTATCTATCTATCTATCTATCTATCTATCTATCTATCTATCTATCTATCTATCAAAGACTGTTCATCTATCTATCTATCTATCTATCTATCTATCTATCTATCTATCTATGATGAGTTTGTTTCCTCTTTCGCCATGTTGGAAATCTGCCAGTTCCGAACCCGAAAAGCCGATGAGGTCCGGAATATGGCCATGGAGGCGACTTTGCCATCATTGGAGAAGACGTTGTGTACTACATGTCAGCCAACAATGGACGGAAGAGAATCGGTTTCCAGCTTGCGTGGACGGCGCGCGGCAGTCCTCGGCCCCGCGGCACCACAGATAATAAGGAAGGAGACGTGTTGTCTGCTCCCGTCAAAAGAAGTACGGTGGCCGACATGTTCTGCGTTGCGTGCAATAGAAATATTTTATACATACTTACGTCTACAGAAACACCAAGAAATACGGAGTTATAGATTGAGATATACAAAGATTGTAGACATAATAAATATTTAAAACTGTATATACACAGAAACGCACACACACACACACACACACACACACACACACACACACACACACACACACACATTTTCAATGTTTGTTTTAATTTTAGTACATCTCCTTGCATATCTTTTCCTTTATCTTTTCCTTTATATATCTTTTCCTTTATCTCTAACTTTCACCCGCATTCCCATCCTTCTCTTGCTCCTTTCTAACCGGTTTGTCTTTCTCTTCACTCTCTTCTATCTAACCTTTTTACTCTTATGTAGCCCCCTGCACATCAGTGGCGTTACCGCCTTGCTTGGGGTGATACAATTAAAAAAAAAAAGTAGACATGTATAAACACACACACACACACACACACACACACACACACACACACACACACACACACACAAGCATTCATTCATATAGAGGATGTCCATACATTCGTGTGCACTTTTAAAAATGTATAACTTTTTTTTATGGGAACATGTGAAAACAATTGTGTACGCAACCAAACCTAATTTATTAAAAGATTTGAAAGCTAAAATAACTAATGTGACTTCAGGCATTACTGTAGTGTAAATCAGTTGGCAAATGTTTTCCGTGAACTGCAAAATCGTATTACCCTTTGTATTGCTAATGATGGAGGACATGTGGAAACTTAAATAAAATTTCAATAAAATCTTAAAAAATATAGATTGACATATTTTTTCTAATCCTTTTTACAAATTAATTCTATAGCAAATACAAATAAAGTTATAAACCTTTTAAAGTGCACACCCTGTATAAAAACTATATTACTGTAAATCAGTTAGCAAACGTTTTCCGTGAATTACAAAATCGTATTACCCTTGGTATTGCTAATGATGGAGGACATGTGGAAACTTAAATAAAATTTCAATAAAATCTTAAAAAATATAGATTGACTTTTTTTCTAATCCTTTTTACACATTATTTCTATCGCAAATACAAATAAAGTTATAAACCTTTTAAAGTGCACACGAACTTTATGGACACCCTGCATATACATATATATTTCTTTTCTTTCTTCAGTAGCCAAGCAGGTTTTGTTTTACTTTTTAGTCAGTCAGTCAAGTGCCATACGTGATACACGCTTGGGCAATCATGTCTCGAAAAAGACATGACTGACTGGGCAGAAGATTATCCCGCAGTAGGTTGCTATTGCTTTCTGCGGTAGACTGGTTGCCGACCAAGGCTATAGAATCTAATCTGTCCTGTTATTTGTCTCATAGCTAGAGAGTGAAGAAATGTATTATATTATTAAGTAGTAATTAGTAGGGGTTCAGTTTATTACTTTATAACAATAGAGAATCGATCCCCTACTTTATGCCCAGTAGAAGCCTTATCATATCTTCAACTATTCAGTCAGTCAGTTAAGTGCCATACGTGATACACACTTGGGCGATCATGTCTCGAAAGAGACATGACTGACTGGGCAGAAGATTATCCTGCAGTAGGTTGCAATTGCTTTCTGCGGTAGACTGGTCCTGTCCTGCTATTTAACCCATAACTGGAAGGAAGAGACGGATTAATACCTTTCCCAAGAGTATTTGCACGTAAGTGAATGCACTGAATTCAACTGGAATTCGAACTTGGCTCTCCGATTTCTCGTTCCGGGCCGATATCCAATGCACCACAACGCACATCCCTATTTTTTAGTATGTCACCGAAAAAAAGTGGGTGATGTAGTCATTACGTTTTCTATTGCAAACAGTCATATGTAATCATTGTTTTCTATTGCAAACATTTGTTTAACCGCTAACTCAAATCAAAACAAAATTTTCTGACAAAATTTCGAAAATGTTAGAAGGGTTTAAAAAATAATAAAAAATTACTTTGATCTTTCCTCTTAATAATAAAATAAACATTTTGATGGAAAAAGTTTGTTTTCTTATTAAGTTTGGGACCTTCGTTATTCATACTATGCTGTTTTTTTAGTGATTTAATTGAGGTAGCTACCATAACTTTTAACCTTTGGTTGACTTCATTACTTTCTTTTAATTAGAAATGAACCCTTGTAACTATGTATATATATATATATATATATATATATATATATATATTGATTGATTGATTGATTAATAATTAGTTTTTAGTCATAATAGGGTTAGACTAGTTCACGTTTGTATTAAAAAGTGTTCAATACAATTATATTGTAGAACTTTTGAATATTTTCCATTTGTAAACGAGTTATTTTGCAACCGCGGTTTCTACTTTTTTTTTCTTCAATTGGAGTAGATAGACTAAACTATCGCCCGGTTCACACTCCACCCACGTCTATTGAACAGGTGAAGAGGCTCATCCCTTGTTCCTTGTTTAGGATGTGGTTTCCGGTTTTTCTCTTTTCCAATCTTTTCACTCTTACGTAGCCCCCTGCGCTTCAGTGGCGTTATCGCCTTGCTTGGGGTGATATGATTAAAATATATATATATATATATATATATACACGCAATATATTGTGTTTTAGTATGGTGTAGAATATTATTCGAAACAAAAATGGGTATAATGTGTGTTTGATTCGCTTTCTTTCGGTTGTACTGAATGAAACACACACACACACACACACACACAAACATATATATATATATATATATATATATATATGCGTAATTATTTGTTTGAACATTTTTTTATCGATGTTCGTATGTTCGTATTTGAGTAGATATCCTGTTTTTAATCAAACAGAATATTTATTTCTACCGGCCTGATTATTTACGATCAATTTTGTTACGAAAATGTGGGTCATTCGGCAAGATTCGAACCTGCGACGTCTATCAACATAGAGGAAGCCAACAATTGACACACATTTTCGTAACAAAATTTATCGTCAATAATCAGGCCGGTAGAAATAAATATAACAGAATATTTACTCAAACAGTAGTATCGTTTAACAATAATGTTCAAACAATAATTATATATATATATATATATATATATATATATATATATATGTGTGTGTGTGTGTGTGTTTAGGATGTGGTATATATATATATATATATATATATATATATGGACACAATACTTTAGGTCAGTCAGTCAAGTGTCATACGTAACAGACGCTTGAGCGATAATGTCTCGAAAAAAAACATGATTAACTGAGCAGAAGATTATCCCGCATTACTTTCTGCGGTAGACTGGTTGCCAGCCAAGGCTATAGAACCCAATCTGTCCTGTTATTTAACCAATAACTAGAGGGAAAAGTCGGATTAATACATTTCCCAAGTGAATGCAGGGAATTCAACTGGAATTCGAACTCGTTACCCCAAGCCGATATCCACTGCATCACAACGCACGTCCGTATACATTAACTACCTCCACAAATTTTCAGTACCTAAGGTAACGCACGTCCGTATACATTAAGTACCTCCACTAATTTTCAGTACCTAAGGTAACGCACATCCGTATACATTAAGTACCTCCACTAATTTTCAGTACCTAAGGTAACGCACATCCGTATACATTAAGTACCTCCACTAATTTTCAGTACCTAAGGTAACGCACATCCGTATACATTAAGTACCTCCACTAATTTTCAGTACCTAAGGTAACGCACGTCCGTATACATTAAGTACCTCCACTAATTTTAATTCCTAACGTAACGCACATCCGTAAACATTAAGTACCTCCACTAATTTTCAGTACCTAAGGTAACACACATCCGTATACATTAAGTACCTCCACTAATTTTAATTCCTAACGTAACGCACGTCCGTAAACATTAAGTACCTCCACTAATTTTCAGTATCTAATGTAACGTACGTCCGTATACATTAAGTACCTCCACTAATTTTCAGTACCTAAGTTTTAAAATAAATTTTGGAAAATGAAACAGAAAGATTTCTTTTCAGTTTTAATTGAAAAATAAACTCACTATTTTTCGCAAGCAAAATATTCTGCTATATTTCAGATAGAAATTATATTGATTGGAATCGTATTTTTGGGGTCGCTTTCAATTGAAATTGGCCATTTTCACTCATTTGTAAACAAAAGTTAATTCACGTTTTTAAGAATCCTTCAAAAATAAGATATATTTTCTGACACTTTATTTAAATAATATTAGCTGATTTAAAGTATAATTAATCAGATTTGAAAAAAAATATTATTTAAGATTAAAATAATAGAGAAATGTATTTTTAAAACAAACAGTAGCGATGGTTACGTTCTCCTTACGATTTGATCACTCATCAATCTTTTAACAAGTACTGAAAGGAAAGGTGTTGACAGATTTCTACGGAGACTTTTTCTGTTAAAACATAATTTCAGAAAATGGCAGGTGAACCTTCTTTTTATATTATTCTTAAGTACTCAGTAATCTTAGAAATGTTGGTAAATATTCTCCGTAATCGATTTTTAAGTGTTCACTTTAAATTTACTATAGTCACCGCTGTTATTTCTGATAATGTCATGTATGGTTGACCATACTTTCAGCAAAATGAATGTTATATAATATTTTATATACATCAAAAAATTTAAAAGTTATTTGTATTTAGCTTTTCAATTTTTGATTAGTAAGTATAGTTTTCAGTTAATAATATTCCTTAACAGGATCTAATTAATTGAGAATTTAAAAAGATTGTTATACAGGGTGTCCATAAAGTTCGTGCGCACTTTAAAAAATTTATAACTTTATTTGTATTTGCATACACTTACGTGAAAATACCTTGTCTCTAAATACTTTACTCAGCTTCTGGAACGCGTTCTTTGCCGTGCAAATTCACCTTCCGAACTCTATGTCGCACTTTCCGTCTTCCGTTAGGACACTTCCCAGGTATTTAGATTTTTGTAACTGCTTTATTTTTAGTACCCCCCACCTGTATTTGGCATTTTGGGAGGCTCTTTTTGCTTATGACCATATATTCGGTTTTCTTGTAGTTTATTTGTTTTCCTTTACCTTACTCTGACAAAATAATTTTCTTTAAAATTTAATCAATTACAATGATTCATTCATGACTTATACTACAACATAATTTTAAAAAATAAAAATTATTTTACTAAAATATATAACGCACACAATACTTAACTGTTGTTCTTAATACAATATAACTAAGTATACCATAAATTTTTTTTTTCAATTGGAGTAGATAGACTAAACTATCGCCCGGTTCACACTCCACCCACATCTATTGAACGGGTGAAGAAGCTCATCCCTTGTTTCCTGTTTAGGATGCGGTTTCTGGTGTTTTCTCTTTTCTAATCTTTTCTCTCTTTTCTTTTTTTCTTTTTTTTTTCAATTGGAGTAGATAGACTAAACTATCGCCCGGTTCGCCCTCCACCCACGTCTATTGAACAGGTGAAGAGGCTCATCCCTTGTTTCCGGTTTTCTCTTTTCTAATCTTTTCACTCTTTTCTTTTTTTATTTTCTTTTCAATTGGAGTAGATAGACTAAACTATCGCCTGGTTCGCCCTCCACCCACATCTATTGAACAGGTGAAGAGGCTCATCCCTTGTTTCTTGGTTAGGATGTGGTTTCCGGATTTCTCTTTTCCAATCTTTTTACTCTTACGTAGCCCCTGCGCATCAGTGGCGTTATCGCCTTGCTTGGGGTGATATGATTATAAAAAAAAAAATATTTAATCCTAATTCTGACCTAAACATTCAAGCCCCTTTATTCATGAGATAATAGTAAAAAAAATATATTGTTTAATAAAAAAAAAAAACAAAAAAACAAACTAAAATTCAACTGTTAATTGTCTACCCATCTACAAAAATCTAAGGTCCCACTACGTATTTAACCCAGACAAAATTAAAAAATGACATGTCAAGATCCAAGCCATCCTGCACCTTTTCATAACCTAAATATTAAATCTCCATGGTTATATAATTCTCATTTTTGATTGAATAATATTGACACACCTACTTTTCACCTACTACCACTCCCTAATTTTCTAAATAAGCATAAATTCATCTCATATTTTCAAAATAAATCATTTTCATCGTTTATTTTAACATATTACCTGAAGAAGAACAATATTGTTGTGAAACATGAAAATTTTTGTGTAGTGATATTATGCTTTTATAAACCATTGTCATAACAAAATTACAATATATATATATATATATATAGCTCTTCCTCAATTTATGCATTATTCTTTAGCAATGAATTGAGTTCTTTCGATGACTGGCGTGTGTATACCCCACTGCTATACAACACGGTAAAAATTTCCCTCCTCTGATCTCATGCGCCTATGGCTTAGGGGTTTGCAATTCTGACTGACACCAAATCGGTCGAGTTTCGATCTCGGCCAGAAGCAGGTGGATGTCTAGGCACACTGATGAGCTGTGATACAGCGAAATAGGCTTGTATGTGGATAACGAATATATATATATATATATATATATATATATAGATGAAATATAGCTGGTTACTTGACATTACGCCTCTGAAACAGTATTAACTCATTTCCCAAAGCAGGGACTACCTACATTTATACATATCTTAAGCTAAGCTCGACTTTCAAATTTCAAATTTGTTTTCCTAGGAAGACAAATAATCATATTGAATATGCATATGTAAAATTGAATGTGTGGAGTTGTAGCACTTAAGTTTTGTTAGTTATTTTTTTTTTTTCGAGCGAGAACTCCTGTGGTCTTGTGCCAGACTGAATAATGCTTAACAAATAGACAAAAAGTAGCATAAAACGTAAAAAAAATAAAAATAAAAACAAATTGAAAGAAGAAAAAATGGGGAAAAAAGAAAAAAAAAATAGAAGTGAAGCAAAGAAACCGGGAAGTGGGAGTGTAACAACAATGGCTGGGGAATTGAAAAGAACAGACGACAAGGGAAGAAAATAAAGGGATGAGCTATGGATGCCAAATGACGAAAAAAGAAAGATTGAAAAACTTGAAACAATTCATTTAATGAAAGTATTTTTAAAAATGGAGTCGGAGAGAACGGAACGAAAAGATAGAAGGGGCCAAAAACTGGTTTTAACTGACAACGGGTTGTATCTGGAGCCATATTGTTGGCGTCTTAGAGTCTTTCACTATCCCTCACTTTAGCTAAAGCTATTTTTTAAATTTAAAAATGCAATATAAAAAATAAAGTTGGCTTCTAAAAACGCCGAGTAAAAACAAAAAAAAAATGTAATATATATAAATTAAATTGAAATAGAAATAAAAAAAAGTTGTTCAATTTGTCTTTCTTTTTTTCTTTTTTCCAAAACCGAAAAAAAATTGTTGTCATAGACTGCTTCATTTCACGACATTTTTTTGCACTTAGATCAGTGTTTTAGATTGCCTCTATTTTGAATGTATTTCGGTTCAATTGTGTATTCTCTATTTTAATAAAATACGCCAAATGCACAAAGCCAAACATAGGACTTAGCCCTATTGTACGAGTAGCTACCAAAAAGAGGTTCAATTCAAGAAGCTTAGAGTTTGAAATAAGATTTGTGAGGATTATCTCCACTTATTCAGAAAAAAAAAAACGCCTGCTGAGTGGCGCTGTTTCATAACTTTAAAAGAGTGGTCTCTCACCACCCCTGTCGCTTTTTTTACTATCTTTTCGCTCTAAAATGTAGCAGCATCAATATCTACACCATTTTCCATTGAATTTATAAAAGGCATTCAAATTAAATGTTCAGTTACTTAAGTGCCATACGCGATACACACTTTGGGCGATCATGTCTCAAAAGAAACATGACTGACTGGGCAGAAGATTATCCCGCAGTAGGTTGCTATTATTTTCTGCGGTAGACTGGTTGCCAGCCAAGGCTACAGAACCCAATCTGTCCTGTTATTTGACTCATAGCTAGAGGGGAAAGAAATATTATTAAGTAGTAATTAATTAGGGATCAGTTTATTACTTCATAACAATAGCAAACCGATCCCCCACTTTATGCCCAGTAGAAGCCTTAATCATGTCTCCAGCTATTATATTCAATCAGTCAGTTAAGTGCCTTACGTGATAAACGCTTGGTCGATCATGTCTCAAAAGAGACATGACTGGGTAGAAGATTATTGCGCAGTAGGTTGTCATTGCTTTCAACGGTAGACTGGTTGCCAACCAAGGCTATAGAACCCATATTGCGCGTAAGTGAATGCAAAGAATTCAACAGGAATTTGAACTCGACTATTCGATTTCTTGTACTACTAAGCACATCCGATAAATCCACATAAAAGCCTGTTTCGCTGTATCGCAGCTCATCAGTGTGCTAGACACATCCACTTGCTTCCAGCCGGGATCGAAACTCGACAGATTTGGTGTCAGCCGGAGTCCTTACTTTCTAAGCCATGGGCGCATGGAATTAAATATTACTGCATTCAAATTTAAATAATAGTGTATTCATATTAAAAAAAAACAAAGCACAAAAAAAGAAGGCATTCAATTTAAAAACTAACACATTCAAATTAAAGAATGAATTTACAATTCACTAATTCTAATTTAATTATGCAATTATTACGTTAGTACCACATAGTTTGATAGTACATGTTTGCCTCTCTTGGTGTTCATCTGAACCCCTCTTTTCTGACAATTGAAAATTTAATTTAGACGATGTTATTTTATATCGATAACAAAAATATCGCAGTGTTTTAAAATGAATGGCTTATAATTTAATTTGAACACAGTAATATTTCATTTGCATGAATTAGTTTTTAAATTGAATAATTTGTTTTTTTTTTAATTTGAATAAAGCAATATTTAATTTGAATGTCTTAGTTCTTAAATCGAATAAATTGTTTTTCTTTTACTTTGAATGCAGCGATATTTGATTTGTATGCCTTAATTGAATAAATTGATTTTCTTTTATTTTTAATGCAGCAATATTTATTTCGAATACCTAAGTTTTTAAATTGAATAAAGTGTTTTTCTTTTAATTTGAATGCAGCAATATTTAATTTGTATGACTTAGTTTTTAAACTGAATAAGTTGTTTTTCTTTTAATTTGAATACAGCAATATTTAATTTGAATACCTAAGTTTTTAAATTGAATGAATTGTTTTTTCTTTTAATTTGAATGCAGCGATATTTAATTTGAATGCCTTAGTTTTTAAATTGAATAAATTGTTTTCTTTTAATTTGAATGCCTTAGCTTTTAAATTGAATAAATTGTTTTTTCTTTTTATTTGAATGCAGCAATATTAAATTGGAATACCTTAGTTTTTAAATTGAATAGAAAATTATGTAGATTTAACTTAAATATGCTCAAACACATTTTTAACAATAATTTACTCTATTTACATTGTCGGACTATCGTCCTCTTTATTCTCATATACACGACGTTTCGGTCTTCTTCAGATGATATACATTGGAATTTCTAACTGAAACTTTTACTTTATCCACCGGGGTAAATTGTTCTAGTTCCACATGTCATGCCTCTTCCAGATATATCAGTTTTAGTTATTTCCCTTTATCAATTCAAGCCTTCAAGTCTTTGTTCACCTCTGCTGTGGCCAGGTATTGAACTAACAACTCTCTGGTTCAAGTCACTGGATTCAACCAATGCTTTTATCCACTGTATGATTTTTGGTGACTTTTAAACCTTGGTCCTGGGCATGACGATAAACTACATCCGGCAGCAAGTCCTCTGATTGGGAGGTTGTGAGGAGCATGGAATCAACTCTTAATTGCTCTTGTTCCCAGGTCCACCCTGACCCGGAATGGTAGCACTAGTTAGGGTCCCAGCTATGGGCAAATAGTTAACCCCCCTCCCAAACTGGGGTCAAAACAATATGAAAGTATAAAAACACACTTTTATAGAAATATATACATAAGAACAGACTTTTATAGAAAAATATATTTTTGAAGGAAAAAATTATTACCATAAGACATTTTTGAAAGGAAAAAATTTATTACCAGCAATACATTTTTAATACAAAACTAGAAGACATCTTCAGTTTTCTAAAACAAAAACAATATTTTTTATGAAAATCTGACTAAATCAAACTTCTCACTATAACTGAATATTAAAAAAAATACCTTAAAACCCCACCGTTTTGGCATTAAATAACCCACAGAGGTTGATATGTAATTTCATGGTCATGTACGTGTTAAAGCATGAAAAAACTGTTCTTTTTACAAACATTTTAGAACATTACTACAGTATTCATAGCTGATTTTATTAATTTTATTAATAATAAAAAATCTCATTCGTACTAATATATCTCTCGTTGATCCTAATAAAAAATTTGAATTCATAATATATTATAAAAAGTAAAATATTACTAATTTAATTATCCGTAATAATTCCTCCTCAGGAACTGATGTCTTACGTAAAACCAACATTATATCTCTATTCAAATGTTACTGGGGAGAATGTATCTCCGACAAAAAAAAACCAAATATGTATGTTGAATTTACAACAACTGCATTAACTAGACGTCTTACATTACATTTGTCTGACGATTCATCCATTTCTAGATATAAAAAACAACATTCCTGCCTACATTCACAATATAAAAAAAATAATGATCGACAATACAATTATCCTACCCCAACAAAACAACAAAAGCAAACTACAGATTCTCGAGGCAATATTGATTAAAACACTTCAGCCGTCAATTAATAGAATCAGCCAACATTATATATCAGTTCAAATGTCCCTTTGGAGAATGCATCTCCGACAAAAAAAAAGTATATATGTTGGATTGACAACAACAAGACGTCTTACATTACACATCTCTGACCAATCGTCCATTTCTAGACATCTACAACAACATTCTAGTCTACATTTACAATATAAAAAATATTGATCCATAACACAACTATCCTACATCAAGGAAACAACAAAAGCGAATTTCAGATCCTCGAGGTAATATTCATTAAAAAAAAAAACTTAAACCGTCAATTAATAGAATCAGCTATGAATACTGTAGTAATGTTCTGAAATATCTATAGAAAGAACAGTTTTTTCATGCTTTAACACGAGCATGGCCATAACATTACAACATATAAAAAAATTCCATTTTGGATAAGTTTCACGTTCTAATGAACGCTAGAAATATGCCAACCGTTATATTTGAAGCAGGAAAAAATGTACAGTAATTTTTAGCAACACAGTTTTCCGGTTACATTTGTTACCATAACTCACATCCTTGAAGATGACCTCGGAATGAGGTTGAAAGTTCTTGGGTACATTGAGAAATGAATGAAAATAACATCTGTCAATGTTACAGCTCATTTCTGACATCTTTTGGTTGTAATTGTAAAGATTATCCGTGAGTACAAAAACGGATTTTATTAAAAATAAGCAAACATAATGTTTGCAATTAATTTAATATCTCTCTCTCTCTCTGTCACACACACACACACACACACACACACACACACACACACACACACACACACACATATATATATATATATATATATATGATTGTATTTTATCAACTTCAACCGGAATTATGCGTGGAGCCGAATGCGCAGAGCTCAAAATATGTCATTATATTTTAAGCTGTGAATGAGGTAACTTCCTGTTTTTGCTCTTAGTCAGTTAAGTGCCATACGTGAAACACGCTTGGGCGATCATGTCTTGAAAGAGACATGACTGACTGGGCAGAAGATTATCCCGCAGTAGGTTGCCATTGCTTTCTGCTGTAGACCGGTTGCCAGCCAAGGCTATAGAACCCAATCTGTCCTGTTATTTAACCCATAACTGGAAGGAAGAGACGGATTAATAATACCTTTCCCAAGGGTATTTGCGCGTAAGTGAATGCAATGAATTCAACTGGAATTCGAACTCGTCTCCCTGATTTCTCGTTCCAGACCGATATCCACTGCACCACAACGCACATCTTAGTATCACTATAAAATAACCTGTAAAAAAAATACTATACATGCGTGCAAAAGTTTTGTGCCGTCTACATAAAATGATTATAGACCTTTACTTCATGAGGATGTTTTTCGATTGTTTAGCAAAACGCTTTTATCGATGCAATCTGTAGACCTTGAGTACTGGAAATTTAGTTGTTGCATTTTAGTTGGTGCCACGAGTAGGGGCCACAGTGATGCTTGTCAAATTGGCCTTGTGCCAAACGCAACCGAAATCCCCACAATTTAAATATATCAGAAGGTTGGATGTTGAAATGTGGAAGGGTGAAATATTTTGTTTGTACATTAAAGTAAAATTTTTTTATTAACAGAATAACAAAATTGTAAGAAGAAAAATGAAATGTTCATAGAGAAAATTCATGTAGTTAATTGTTCAAAGAGAAATGTAAGTAGTTAAATGTCCCACAGAAATTCAGAATTCATAGTTGATAGTAGCAAAATGCGTGTATGTAAAAAGATTAAAAGGGTTGCGAATAATGTCTGTGTTCTTTTCCTTTTAATGGCCTCAGAAAAATTGAAAAGGAAAGTCAGGGAATAAGGGAGATTGTACTTATCGGAGTCAGTTAAAGTATCTTGTTGTTTTCTTTGACAAAAACAGAAAAATTGGAAGGAGAGGCAGAATGAATGCATATAGACGTGACACGACACATTCGGCTTCTTGAAATTTTTTCCTTGCATTGTGTGAGGTCCCTCAGATTAACGCTTCCATTTCGGACTGATTTGACCGGTCAAGAGATGTGGTTTAAGTAGTGAAATTTATCACGTGACTGGATTGAAACCACATGCCCATTTTCTAGGTGTTAAAAAATTGACCAAGGTCATAGATTAATTTGCTATTTCCTATCCAATCAGAATCTAGAATCTTAACTTTCACACTGACTTGTGAAATTTGCTTTGGACTGGGTTTTTCCAAAATGTTTTCAGTCGTTTTGATCCGATTTTGCGGGTGTGCAATTTTACTTTTTTTCGTTTGAGTTAATTGTTAGATGAAATAGGATTTGTATTCTATACACGTATAAAAAAAATACACCACTTTAAACAACTTGAAGTATTAATAAAAACTGAAATGCGAAACTGTTGGGCCAATTAAAACTCTGAGATTATAAGGTCACAACATTCAGATTTTTACGTAGGAATTGTCCTATTTTATACACATGCGTGTAGGGTACCTTTGCAAGTACTTCTATTAGGTTGTCCCAAAAGTTCGTAAACACTTGCGAAATAGGTCTACTTGGTCCAGCGCAATCGAGACAAGCGATGGGTTCAGAAAGGGCAAGAGACACCGTCGGTTCCAAAACAAGATCGATTCGGCAAGAAAGTCATGTTGTGCGTTTGGTGGAACTTTGAAGAAATCGTGCATTTTGAGTTGGTTCCAAATGGTCGTGCCATCAGTGCCGAACTTTACCGTCACCAACTTGAGCGGGTCTACGAAAAGTTGAAGCAAAAGTACCCGGCTCTGATCAACCGAAAGCGCGCTTTGATGCAGCAGGACAATGCCAAGCCACGCACCGCCAGGAAGATCAAAGACAATTTTGAAGAGCTGGACGGTGTTGAGGTTCTGCCACATCCAGCCTACAGTCCTGACTGTACTCCATCAGATTACGGCCTTTTTCGTTCAATGTAACACTTTCTGAAGGGCCGCCGATTCGAATCGTTTGATGAAGTCGAGGAAGCGTGTCAAGAATTTTTTGATTCGAAGCCGGCTGAATGGTTCTTTGACTGGATCTGAAAGCTTGCAGATCGATGGCAGAAAGTCTTGGAAAATTATGGTTTTTATTTTTAGCAATAATATTTGTTGTTTTTGCAAGTAAAATTTCATTTTTTTTGCAAGTGTTTTCTGGTAACCTTAGATTACTTGGCGAGTATAATTTCAATTTTTTGCAAGTGTTTACGAACGTTTGGGACAACCTAATAGTTGAACATTAGCTAACGTTTTTTTACAATAAAATCATGTCTAACATATCTGCTGTAAAAAAGACGGAGGCTATGATTTTACGGGAGAGATAACTCAATGAGAAATAACCAGGTTTCAAAACGGTGCTTAAACCACACCCTAAAGAGGTTCATCACCAAATTTTACCGTCTTTGCATTGCTTCTTTCTTCTGTTGATTTTCTTACACATTCTCTTATGAAATGATTTGCCTGAACATTTTTTTTTGATCGATACTCATATTTAAGTAGATATTCTGTATTTTTTTTTAATTAAACAGTATTATATATCTATATCTATCGGCCTGATTATTTACGATAAATTTTTATTATGAAAATGTGTGTAATTCGGTAGGATTCGAACCTGCGACCCCTATCCACATAGAGGAAGCTACCATGTAATTTGACACTTCTTAGACCTCTCGATCACGAATGACCATCAATAATAATGTTAAAACAAATCTTTTCAAACTGTCAGTTGTTTATAACCAAGTTTCGTTAATCTTCGTTAATTTTCGTCAATTTCCGTAACATGTTTACATTTGTGGACATTACGACACATTTCAGAGCAGAGATGGTTATTACGATGAATCGAAAATTGTGTTATATAGGCTTGATTAAAACCTTGTTTAGACTGATGGTCATTTGTGGTCGAGAGGTCTAAGACGTGCCAGATCACATGGTAGCTTCCCCTATGTAAATAGGGGTCGCAGGTTCGAATCCTGCCGAATCACACACATTTGCATAATAAAAATTTATCGTAAATAATCAGGCCGGTAGATATAAATATATAACACAGTTTAATTAAAAAAAAAAAAAAAACAAAAAAAAAAAAACAGAATATCTACTTAAATACGAATATCGATCAAAAATACTGTTCAAACAAATCATTTCAAATTGTCGGTTGTTTATAACCAAGTTTCATTAATCTTCGTTAATTTCCGTAACATGTTTATATTTGTTCACATTACGATACATTTCAGAGCAGATATGGTTGTTTAAGATGAATCGAAAATTGTGTTATATAGGCTTGATAAAAACCTCGTTTAATTAAAAAACAGAATATCTACTTAAATACGAGTATCGATAAAAATATAATGTTCAAACAATTCATTTCAAATTGACGGTTGTTTATAACCAAGTTTCGTTAAAATTCGTTACTTTCCGCAACATATATATATATATATATATATATATATATATATGTGTGTGTGTGTGTGTGTGTGTGTGTGTGTGTGTGTGAGAAATGAATTGTTTGAACATTATATCGATACTCGTATTTAAGTAGATATTCTGTTTTATATTACGGCAATTAACGAAGATTTACGAAACTGGTTATATTTTAATTAAACAGTATTATATATTTATATCTACTGGCCTGATTATTTACGATAAATTTTTATTACGAAAATGTGTATCATTACGTCGGTTTCGAACCTACGACCCCTATTTACATAGGGGAAGCTACCATTTGAATCCTGCCGAATGACACATTTTCATAATAAAAATTTATCATAAATAATCAGGCCGGTAGATATAAATATATAATACTGTTTAATTTCAAATTGTCGGTTGTTTATAACCAGTTTCGTAAATCTTCGTTAATTGCCGTAATATAAAACAGAATATCTACTTAAATACGAGTATCAATCAAAAATAATGTTCAAAAAAATCATTTCAAATTGTCGGTTGTTTATAACCAGTTTCGTAAATCTTCGTTAATTTCCGTAATATAAAACAGAATATCTACTTAAATACGAGTATCGATCAAAAATAATGTTCAAACAAATCGTTTCAAATTGTCGGTTGTTTATAACCAGTTTCGTAAATCTTCGTTAATTGCCGTAATATAAAACAGAATATCTACTTAAATACGAGTATCGATCAAAAATAATGTTAAAAAAAAATCATTTCAAATTGTCGGTTGTTTATAACCAAGTTTCATTAATCTTCGTTAATTTCCGTAACATATTCTCTTATATTAGAATGAAACTACTTGTTGCCACGTTTATACTAGGCTTATAAAATCATTTCATACTTATCTGGTGTATACGAATACCTCGGCCAGGGAATTTTTAAATAATATCGTAAGCCCAAGCGGGACTACCCACCCAGATAGTACCTCTTCTTCAGGAGGGGATTGGGCATTTTTGCTCGGCACCTGAGGAGTTCCCACAAGGAGAAGAACAGAGGGGGCTTGGGCAATTTTTGCGCAAAAAATCCGAAAAAAGTATTCTTTATTAACTAGCAGTATAGCCCGGCGTTGCTCGGGTGTAATGAAAGCTTTAAAACTAATCCATGGTTCTGGAGCTCAGACTCTTTGGACATTGGCACGAAAGACTAAAAAACAATAGTTGTTTCCAGTTAAAGCGAAACCGTAGACTGAAAGAAAAATGAATGGATGTAAGTTAAATTTTGATTTCCTGCTATCGATATCAAATAAGTTTTTTCGTCGTAAACTGAATTTTGAAGGCTAAATGAGTCCTCTGAGTAAATTATATCATCATAAGAGTTAACAGGAAGGTAATGGGAGAAGTTCTGAGGAGTGACTTCCGTTATTTTTTAAGTGTGCTTTTCGTTTTTGTTATGGTGTTTAAATGTTTGAGTGATTGTGTGAGTGATTGCTGATCGGATAAGTGG
Source organism: Ascarosepion bandense (assembly GCA_037127315.1). Taxonomy (NCBI): domain Eukaryota; kingdom Metazoa; phylum Mollusca; class Cephalopoda; order Sepiida; family Sepiidae; genus Ascarosepion; species Ascarosepion bandense. Next base: position 539,809 of record JBBBDQ010000513.1, read on the forward strand.
TATTTATTATATTCCTAAAGCCGCGCATTATTTTTCGCCCGGGAACTGACTTTTCTGTCACAATAGTAGAGTAGGGGTGGGCTTTTATTACTAATACAATTTTATTTAGTTTCTTGTAAATATTGTATTTCATTGTATAAAATTATTGGGGAATTTTAAATGTTATTTTATGCCCATATCATCCACTGAAAATTGTACATATGGGAGTTAAGCAGGACTACATAGAGCAGCTGAGGTATTATGGTGGACGTGGTAAGAATGGTAAGTAAAAATGTGGTATTATGGTGTAAGGTTTATTGTAAGTGTGTCAGGGTCGACGAAAGTGAATAGGTAAGTTAAACTAGGACAGATGAAGACCAGCCTTCCCCATCCCCAATTTCGGCCTTGTGCCACATTTTTTTGTATTTATATACAAAAATAAATATTGAAGTTCTGAGGAGTTCTTGGGAAGTTCATAGGAGTTTGGGCATATCACGTTGAATACACCGATTCTCGCTCGATCACTTAAGTTAAGCAACGTTGAGCCTGGTCAGTACTTCGATGGGTGACCGCTTGGGAACACCAGCTGCTGTAAGCGTTTAGTGACGGATATGCGTGCTTGCGGCCATATCACGTTGAATACACCGGTTCTCGCTCGATCACTTAAGTTAAGCAACGTTGAGCCTGGTCAGTACTTCGATGGGTGACCGCTTGGGAACACCAGCTGCTGTAAGCGTTTAGTGACGGATATGCGTGCTTGCGGCCATATCACGTTGAATACACCGGTTCTCGCTCGATCACTTAAGTTAAGCAACGTTGAGACTGATCAGTACTTAGATTGGTGACTGCTTGGGAATACCAGGTGCTGTAAGCGTTTAGTGACGGATGTGCGTTGTGGTGCAGTGGATATTGGCTCGGAAAGAGAAATCGGTGAGCCGAGTTCGAATTCCAGTTGAATACCCTGCATTCACTTAAGCACTGGTACCTCTGGGAAAAGTATTAATCCATTCCTTCCCTCCAGTTATGGGTTAAATAACAGGGTAGGACTTAGGGACCCTGCCCTTAAAAACAAATCCCAATGAATCTTGATACTCGAAAAGAAAAAATATTACTAGACACAAAAGCTTATATAAAAACAACAATAAATTGTTGAAAGAAAAAGGTATTACCAGCAATAAAGAAATAAAATTTAGTTGGCAATAAATGACCCGCCGAGATTGATATGCCATAAAACAAAACAACCAAAAAAAATCATAGGAGTTCTTTAGAGTTCTATTGGAGTTCAGTAGAACTATTAGTTCCAGTTTGGACATAGTTGGACTAAGGCAGTTGATATTAGTCGGTAGTTAGCCGAATACTAAGGAGTCAGCTTACATTAGAAGATTACCAAGTTCCTAACATTTTGGGTGCGTTAAGTCGATTAGCAACCGACATAGCACGATAATAACCTTCAGTACGAAAACTACTCCACAACATTCTGCTTCTCGCTCTGTTCATCAGGATTCGAACAATGAGTTTCGTTACGTGGGTCATCAAATTGATTGTTCGGCGGAGTTTGCATTCAATTGCACCTGGCTTCTTAGGCAGAGCTATGAAAACTGATTTGCCTTTAGAGAACCAGTTTCTGGAAATATGCGATGCCATTGTTTCCCCTATCATAAAACTAAGCATCATATTGAAGAATTTCTCTCAGGTATAGAATATTCAAGTTTATTCTTCAATTTTGTTACTTCATAATTCATTTTGGCGGACCTGAAGGAGACTACCACCACCTTTAAATTTGTTGTTATCGGTTATGACATAAAGTTTCCGATTATAAAAAAAATTGAATAAATTTCAATATTTAAACAATTTTAGGAGGGGCTCCTTTTCTTACAGTAAATCAATCCTCCATTTTGGAACCATTCGCGTTGGGGTCGCTTTGTTTTAGTTTTTTGGGGACGAGTTGTTGCTCTTGTTTTTAACTTTTTCAAGTTTTCTTCAGTTCTTATGATGGCATCTGCCTCGGAAACTCCAAGAATGACTCTATTCAAAAATTTCGCAAAGGATTCAGTAGTTGAATATGCGCAAGCAAAAAAGTTAATTGCGCAGTATTGATTTGCTATAAGGTTTTATGAAAAACTGAGACCCCCCTAAGATTCTTTAAATATTGAAATTTTTACAATTTTTTTTTTTTTGTCAGTCGGAAAGTTTAGGGTTTAAATCGATAAGATTGCACTGAAACAAAGTAAAAAAAAAAAAAATTGATAATCAACAAATTTACAGGTGGTGGTAATGTCGTACAGGCGAGTGGTTCCAAAATGGATGATCGATTTATTATAACGTGGTATGAAAAACTGAGACCTCGCTAAAATGGTTTAAATATTGAAATTTGTCAATCGGAAAGTTTATGGTGTAATTGATAAGATTTCACTGAAACAAAGTAAAAAAAAAAAAAATTAAAAACAACAAGTTTAAAGGTGGTGTGTAGTCTCCTTCAGGTCCGCCCAAATTTCTAATATAATTTTTATTTTATTTTATTTCCGGTTGATATTTTGCAAATAAACTTTCTCCTGTCTCATTACTTTAGGCTTGCCATTTTAAAAGAAATTTGTTGTTTAATTTTTTGTCAATATCGCGTTTGGCGCGTGTGAGATTCCGTTTTTCTTTTTCTTTTTTGCTTTTTCTACAGTACCAATTCTTCCGTGAATTTGACCCCATCTTACACTGGTTCAAGATAGAGACGGACAGATTGTAGCCCTGATGTCCAGCCGCTATTGACTGCAGTGCTGACCGACCGACCGTGGAACACCCAACCAGACGGACGTTATCGCTTATAGAGATGTCAATCGCTACTCAGGGTAGTAAACAGCTGAAATAAAATTCCTCTTAGTGTGTGTGGGGGGGGGGGGGGTAGAGGAGCGTGTATGTGTGCTGGTGGAGTGAGGAAAACACTTTAAAAAATAACGTCTTCTGAAAATGAAGCTTTCGTGATATTTTTATGGCAGCGAATGCTGGACGATCTTGTCGAAGATGAGGGAAAGACTTAAAATGTGGTTCTACAGAAGGATGTTGAGGATACCATGAACTACCCATGTGAGAAACGACGAGGTTTTGGAGAGGAAGCAAACGAAAAGGAAACTTATATATTAAATGCAGTGGATATCAACTCGGAACGACGAATCGGGGAGTCGAGTTCGAATTCCAGTTGAATTCCTTGCATTCACTTAAGCAGAAATACCCTTGGGAAAGATATTAATCCGTCTCTTCCCTCCAGTTATGGGTTAAAAAATAGGACAGATGGGGTTCTATAGTCTTGGTCGGCAACCAGTCTACCGCAGAAAGTAATGGCAACCTACTGCGGGATAATATTCTGCTCATTTAGTCATGTCTCTTTCGAGACATGATCGCCCAAACGTGTATCACGTATGGCACTTAACTGACTGACTAAATATAATAGTTGGAGACATGATTAAGGCTTCTACTGGGCATAAAATAGGGGATCGGTTTTCTATTGTTATGAAGTAATGAACTGATCCCCCATTAATTACTACTTAATAATATAGTACATTTCTTCCTCCTCTAGCTATGAATCAAATAATAGGACAGATTGGGTTCTATAGCCTTGGCTAGCAACCAGTTTCATGTTTACATACACTCTGTCCCTTATAATAGAGCACTTTTAATCATAAATATAACATAATAACTATTTTTTATCATTATATATATATATATATATATATATATATATCCAAAAAAGAAAGCGGTTTGAAAGTAAAATCTCAAAAGAGATCCTATTAATATTAATGGACTGAAATTTAAATCTGAGGGCTAAATATAATTAAAATAATTTATTTATAGTGCCAAAATATACTTTTGCATATAAAAATTCAATATTTGCAGGATCATATGATAATTTCGGCGTATTGAACTCGCTTTATGCTCAAATTTTAATATGGTGGAAAATTTTAAAAAAATGTCGAAGTGTGTGTGGGTAAAACAACTGGAAGAATGTGTGTGAAAAGAAAAGGAAAAGGAAAAATTGTACCGAAGCGAAGGGAAAGGAAGAATGGAAGAAAAGGAGGCAGAAAGCAAAAAGAAAGACAAAAGAAAAAAGTGGGAAGGGAGAAAGAAGAAAGAGGAGGGAAAAAGTATGTTAGATCTGCAGACTGTGCGATATATTTGTTTTGAAAAGAATAAAAGGATATGATCACATGAAAAATTATAACCACAATAATTTGTTTATCATTTGTATATATATATATATATATATATATATATACAAATGACAAACAAATTATATATATATATATATATATATATATATATAACCTTGGAATTATTTCGAACTTTTGTTCTCACCTTGGTTAATATAAGTATTATAATAGACACAACGCTTCGATCAAGTACCCTTTGGTCATCATCAGGTGTCCATAAATTAGCTGATGTGGATTATCTCGTTGTGTCTATTATAACACTCATATTAAACAAGATGAGAACAAAAGTTCAAAATAACTCCATGATTATTGAAAATTACTCATCTCAGAAATATATACAATATATATATATATATATATATATACAATAAACTTAATCACAGTATGGCAACACGAATAATAACAGACTGAACTTCGAAAATAGTGCTAACTTAACAGTAATTTAAACCGTCTTGTAACCCGGCGAGAACTACCTCGTGGGTTAAATAATAGGGAGAGAATAAAAGAAACAAACAGCCCACAAGAACAATACGTCTAGTGGCCGTTGAAAAGAAAAAAGCCCCAAGACGAAACCTTAACAATAAAGTGTTCGATACGAAAGTAAGAAAGTAGAGCGAGAATTCAATACAAGAAATCTAGAAGTGAGCCACCACCTACCGCGGTTTCAAAAAACTGTTCTTCAGGGTAAGAGACTCTTGATTTCTTGTATTATATATATATATATATATATATATAATATTTATTATAAATTATGTTTTAGAACACGTACATAATTTCTTACGGATGTGCGTTGTGGTGCAGTGGATATCGGCTCGGAACGAGAAATCGGAAAGCCGAGTTCAAATTCCAGTTGAATTCCTTGCATTCACTTATGCACAAATACTCTTGGGAAAGGTATTAATCCGTCTCTTCCTTCCAGTTATGGGTTAAATAACAGGACAGATTGGGTTCTATAGCCTTGGCAGGCAACCAGTCTACCTCAGAAAGCAATGGCAACCTACTGTGGGATAATCTTCTGCCCAGTCAGTCATGTCTATTTCGAGATATGATCGCCCAAGCGTGTTTCACGTCTGGCACTTAACTGACTGACATAATTTCTTCTATAGAGAAGAAATTATGTACATGTTCTAAAACATAATTTATAATAAATATTCACAGCTCTGTACATCATATATCGAGCACTGTTTTAAATTAATGTTTTGGAGGGAAAAAATTTTTCTTTTCTCTCCTCATTCTATACTCACTCGGATATATATATATATATATATTAAAAATGACAAGCAAGCAAGTTGTTATGGTTAAGTTTTTATAACAAAAATTTTTAGAACAAAAATTATATAAAATAACTGAATATATAGGGTGTTTGTGTAGTATGTATAGCCATAACTATGTTTTACTAACAGTATAGCCCGGCGTTGCTCGGGTGTAATGAAAGCGTTAAAACTAATCCATGGTCCTGGAGCTCAGACTCTTTGGACGTTGGCACGAAAAACTAAAAAGCAATAGTTGTTTCCAGTTAAAGCGAAACCGTAGACTGAAAGAAAAATGAATGAATGTAACTCAAATTTTGATTTCCTGGTATCGATATCAAATAAGTTTTTTTCGTTATAAACTGAATTTTGAAGGCTAAATAAGTCCTCTGAGTAAATGGTATCATCGCTGAGACTAAGAACTACAATTATACTTACTTAGAGCCAAACCCGAAGCAAAAACTAAAATAAAAGGGCTGAAAAAAAATACAGACATACAGGCAGATAAACAGACACACACTCACACATCTTGCCTTTTATATATATATATATATATATATATATATATATAAAAGGCAAGATGGCGGAGGATAAATTCCAGGTTGGTGTCTGGCGCGCAATAACTCACCTTATGGGCAGGTAGTTGCTCTTTAGCCTTGGATGGTAGTCTACCTAGAGATGGAAAACTCGTATATGGAAAGCCTGAGGTCTGTTGTTCACATAATCTGTGGCAAACATTTGCACCGACTTTTGTGCTATCAGCGGTTCCAAAAAGTGTGGATGGCTCTACACAAACCTTCACCACTCTAATCAAATCATTTGTGTGGGTTTCTGGCAGCTTACCAGAGTTCATCTGTGGATCAAACCTCGCGCACAAACAAGCGCACACACACAATTACAACAAGAAGTCCATTGGCGATAGGGTAAAGGCGACGGGGACAGGTAAAGGATATTGCTGGAAGTCCTTAGCTGGAGCCTTACACAATGGCGGCCAACGGGTGATGGCCGTTCTGCGCTAACACGTGAGCAATGGCGCAGTCCGTGTCCTCCAATGGTGACAAAGCAGCCCTATTTAGGGATAGCACTGCTTTCCCCATGCCGGGGAGGGGGCGGTAAAAGGAGCCCTAAATATTGCATGCTCACATCAACCTTGGCAGCCAACTGCAGTTGTCTGGGTATCCAATCACGCAGTCAAAATACTACACGCCAAAATAACCGCAAACGGAAATTTGCTTTTGGAAGCTGGAATGTTCGTACTCTCCAGGATACTAATTCTGCACCTGAGCGTAAAACCGCTCTTGTTTCCCTTGAGTTACAGAAATACAACATTGATATAGCTGCCTTATCTGAAACTCGCCTTGCTGGAATTTCCCAGCTACGAGAAGAAAAGGGTGGATATGACTTCTTTTGGTCTGGAAAAGGTGAAAACGAATCTCGGCAATTTGGAGTTGGATTTGCCATTAAATCAGAACTGGCTAAGTCTCTATCTTCGTTGCCTAAGGGTATTTCGGATCGAATCATAACCCTTTCTTTGGAGTTGGGTGGAAATACCCGGCTGACGATCATCAGTTGTTATGCTCCAACATTGGCTGGCTCAGAACAGGAGAAAGAAGAATTTTACGATCTCCTTCGTGATGTCATCCTCAAGGTGCGCCACAAGGATAAGCTTATTCTTGCTGGGGACTTTAATGCTCGCGTTGGAAATGATGGCCAATCTTGGACTGGTGTACTAGGTGGTCATGGTGTAGGCAAGGTAAATGAAAACGGTTTGAGGCTTCTCACTATCTGTAGGGAGTTTGGTCTTAACATTACAAATACCTTGTTCCAACAAGCAAACCACCACAAAACCACCTGGATGCATCCTCGGTCTAAGGATTGGCATCTCATAGACTATATCATCACAAAACGAAGAGACATCAGTGACTTCAACATCACTCGCTCATTTCACACATCCTGCTACCTTTCAGATCATGCTCTCTTGCGAAGTAGACTCTCATTGAGTTTATACAAGCGTAGGGTGTTTAGGTCAACAGCTCCGAAACGGATTGATGTCCTTCCCCTGAAATTAGCAGACAAGAAATATGAAATCTCTGTTAAGCTTGAGGCTGCCTTGAACTCAGTGAATATCACTGATGATATAGAATGTTCTTGGAAAGCATTGCAGAAGGCAACTCATTCAACAGCAGTAGAAGTTCTTGGAATTCCGCGTAGAAAGCACCAGGACTGGTTTGATGAAAACAACGAGGATGCAAAAAAGCTCATTAACAAGATGCACACTACACACAAAGCCTGGATAGAGGACAAGAATTCGTCTGCCAAGCAGATGTCTTACAGGAAATGCAAAGGTGAGGTGCAAAGGGCTCTCAGAGCCATGAAGGAACAGTGGTGGTATAAGAAAGCAATTGAGCTCCAAGAAGCTTCTGACAGTAAAAACACCAAAGCATTCTATAACGGTCTTAAAGAAATATTTGGGCCTGAAACGAATGGTGCCTCACCTGTATGTACAACGGACGGGGAAACGCTGCTCACTGATAAGTCAGATATTCTAAAGAGATGGAAGGAACACTTTGAGACAGTTCTAAACACATCATCTGAAGTCGACAATGATGTCATCTCGTCCCTTCCACAATGTGCTGAAATTCCTGAATTGTCATTTGAACCAGCTTATCAAGAGGTACTTGAATCTATCAAACAGATTGCCTCCGGTAAATCCCCGTCACCTGATGATCCCATCCCTCCTGAAGTGTACAAATGTGGCGGACATGCTTTAGTAAAGAAGCTACATGCTCTTTTTGTGGAAATATGGAAAGCCGGGCGTGTTCCGCAAGATTATAAGGATGCATGTACTATAGCACTTGTACAAGAATAAAGGAGCAAAGAATCTCTGCGACAATCATCGGGGAATATCACTTCTTTCCATTGCTGGAAAAATTCTGGCCAGATTAATTCTGAACCGAATTACCACACATCTTGTTGATAAAATCTACCCTGAGTCACAGTGTGGCTTCCGATCTGGTCGTGGCACCATTGACATGATATTTTCGCTCCGACAAGTTGCAGAAAAGGTACGAGAGAAGAACCAGGAACTGTACATGGTGTTTGTCGATTTGACAAAAGCCTTTGATTCAGTGAACCGTGACGCTCTCTGGAAAGTTCTGCGCAAGCTTGGCATACCTGAAAATATGCTTAAGGTGATCATCTCTTTTCATGAAGGAATGAAGGCTAAGGTTGTGTCTGACGGAATGACGTCAGACGCCTTCGACGTCACAAATGGGACAAAACAGGGGTGTGTGATGGCTCCTGTACTTTTTGCTCTTTATTTTTCCCTGATGCTGAAATATGCCTTTGGTGATATTGATACTGGCGTGAAATTTCAGTTCCGTTCTTCTGGTGGTTTATTCAACCATCAGAGGTTTAAAGCCAAGACCCTTGTTCGAACTGAAATAATCCGAGATTTGCTCTTTGCAGATGAAGCTGCTCTTGATCTTTCGAAGAGGCACAGTTTTTGCTCGATCGTTTCGCAACTGCATGTACGGCTTTTGGGTTTACAATCAGCATTAAAAAGACAGAGGTGGTGCATCAACCATATATACCTCCAAAGCAAGTCGCGGGAGTGAGGACAGAGCCACCTGAATATCGTTTTCCAGAAAGACAACTGAAGGTGGATGGTCAAGCCGTTAAGTATACAAAGTGTTTTCCCTACTTGGGCAGCAAGGTGAATCATGATGGTTCATTGGATGACGAAATTGTCAACAGGATTGCGAGGGCTACACATGCCTTTGGGAAGTTGCGCCATCGCCTGTGGGATGAACGTGGTATCCGATTGGATACAAAAATTGTGGTTTATCGAGCTGTTATTCTCTCCATCCTCCTGTATGGCTCTGAGTCTTGGACTCCTTATAGACTTCACATCCGTCAGCTGGATGTATTTCACAAACACTGTTTGCGGTCAATCTGTGGTCTTAGCATTCGAGACAAGATGCCCAACGTTGACCTCTTCAGAAAATGTAATATTTCTGGAATAGAGCCATTCCTCATTCAGTTCCAACTACGTTGGACTGGACACGTATTGAGGATGACCGAGGAAAGGATACCAAAAATCATGATGTTTGGAGAGCGGTAGGAGAAATGTTGGACGGCCTTTACTGAGGTACAAGGATAAGATCAGGAGTAATTTGATTTCTCTCAATCTGCCTCACAACATTCTTGAGAGCAGAGTCTCTGATCGAATGGAGTGGAAGGCATGTTGTTTTGATGGTCTTCAGCGTTTCAAATCTGACAGTCTGAATCATATGAGTCAGAAACGAGAGAGAGTCAAGCGGGCTGTATTGGTACCTGCAAGTGCATCCCATAACCAGCACACTTGCACTCTGTGTGGATTGATTTGTAAGTCCCTTGCTGGACTTAGATGTCATCAGAGGCTGAAGCATGGATGAAGTCAGAGTTGTCGGAACCTCATACGTCGAGATCGACGGGAGAGTCCATCATATATATATATATATATATATATATATATATATATATATATATATATATATAATCGATTTTCTGCACTATTGTAAGAACTGCAACCTTGATACTTCTGAATATCGTTTCTTATGTCTTTGTCTATGAGTGCATCAAATTTGATTAAAATCGGACCACTCCTTCTATAACCCGATTTTTTTCGATTATCGATTTTCGATATTTATTTGGGATACCTCGACACAGAACCTAGCTAAGAACACTCGCAGACGCTTATAGTACAGCTGTATAAATTTTGAAGAAAATAGGTTCAGCCGTTTTGGAGTCTATATGTGACGGACACACACACACACACGCACACACAATTCCATTTATAAATAAGTTTAGATATTCCGAACACGCCAAGCACATTATTGTCGTGTTCATAGTTGATATTATTAAATACTGGATTTTTCTTTTTTTTTTATTAATAATGCTTCTGTTATTTTTAGCTTCTTATTTTGTATGTGGATGATGCAGTTCTATTTGTATTATCAACGAGTATATTACGGACAGAGTTTGATAAGTCACAGATGTAGCGTAAGTGGTCTAGGTAAACATGTTGTAGTATATACAATGTAATTATTTACGAATATCGATTGATCAAGGACGTAGTTCTTCAAAGGACATGTAAATTCGTAAATAATATTGGTTATCCACAGCTTAAATCTCGCAGGCGAATTGTTATTTTTGACAATGAGATTAGCAGTTTAAGTTTTGCGTGATAAACTAAAAAATGAAATTATCTATGTCAACAAGATTTGTATATTTTCTTATGTTTTTAAGTGAAGATTCGTCCTCTTTATAATTTGTAGAAAATATTAATGTTTCCTTTTATTTTTTCTGTATTACAACCACTGGGGTATTTACAGTATTTAAATAATTAGACTATTGTCCTCATCTTTGTTGCCATTTGTACGACGTTTAATAATAAATCATTCTATTTGTCTATATTTCTGAGATGTGGTAGTATTTACAGTATTTACATTATTCGGACTATTGTCCTCATCTTTGTTGCCATTTGCACGACGTTTAATAATAGATCATTCTATTTGTCTATATTTCTGAGATGAGGTAATATTTGCAGTATTTACATTATTCGGACTATTGTCCTCATCTTGGTTGCCATTTGTACGACGTTTAATAATAGATCGTTCTATTTGTCTATATTTCTGAGATGAGGTAGTATTTACAGTATTTACATTATTCGGACTATTGTCCTTATCTTTGTTGCCATTTGTACGACGTTTAATAATAGATCATTCTATTTGTCTATATTTCTGAGATGAGGTAGTATTTACAGTATTTACATTATTCGGACTATTGTCCTCATCTTTGTTGCCATTTGTACGACGTTTAATAATAGATCATTCTATTTGTCTATATTTCTGAGATGAGGTAGTATTTACAGTATTTACATTATTCGGACTATTGTCCTCATCTTTGTTGCCATTTGCACGACGTTTAATAATAGATCATTCTATTTGTCTATATTTCTGAGATGAGGTAGTATTTGCAGTATTTACATTATTCGGACTATTGTCCTCATCTTGGTTGCCATTTGTACGACGTTTAATAATAGATCATTCTATTTGTCTATATTTCTGAGGTGAGGTAGTATTTACAGTATTTACATTATTCGGACTATTGTCCTTATCTTTGTTGCCATTTGTACGACGTTTAATAATAGATCATTCTATTTGTCTATATTTCTGAGATGAGGTAGTATTTACAGTATTTACATTATTCGGACTATTGTCCTCATCTTTGTTGCCATTTGTACGACGTTTAATAATAGATCATTCTATTTGTCTATATTTCTGAGATGTGGTAGTATTTACAGTATTTACATTATTCGGACTATTGTCCTCATCTTGGTTGCCATTTGTACGACGTTTAATAATAGATCATTCTATTTGTCTATATTTCTGAGATGAGGTAGTATTTACAGTATTTACATTATTCGGACTATTGTCCTCATCTTGGTTGCCATTTGTACGACGTTTAATAATAGATCATTCTATTTGTCTATATTTCTGAGATGAGGTAGTATTTACAGTATTTACATTATTCGGACTATTGTCCTCATCTTGGTTGCCATTTGTACGACGTTTAATAATAGATCATTCTATTTGTCTATATTTCTGAGATGAGGTAGTATTTACAGTATTTACACTATTCGGACTATTGTCCTCATCTTTGTTTTCATTTGTACGACGTTTCACCCATTGTGCGCTCCAGCCTTCTTCAGGTGCTAGGAATTTCGAACAAAACCCTTTATTACAATCACTGGGGTAGTTACAGTATTTACATTATTCAGGCTGTTGTCCTCATTTTTGTTGCAACTTTTACGCCGTTTCGGCCGTTGTACGCCCTGGCCTTCTTCAGGTGCTAGGAATTTCGAACAAAACCCTTTATTACAATCACTGGGGTATTTACAGTATTTACATTATTCGGACTATTGCCCTCATCTTTGTTGCCATTTGTACGACGTTTCGGTTGTTGTGCGCTTCGGCCTTCTTCAAGAGAAGGCTGAAGAAGGCCTAAGATGAGGAAATTAGTCCGAAAAATGTCAATACTGTAAATGCTACCTCATCTCAGAAATATAGACAAATACTAGCTAATCCCTGTTGCAGACGCCTACTCAAGCAAACTTATGTTTGTTCGACAGCCATAGAGCTCACTTGTGGATTATACTGCAACTCTGTCTAACGGACCTTAGTTACATTGTCTGGGAGAGAGAAAGAGATCGTTTTATCTGGCGTGATCAGCAGTCCGAACAAGGCCAATACGCTCAAAACCTCAGTCACGATGACTTGTGGCGTTTTGCTAGTAACCATCGATGACTACCCAATTTCACTCATAAAAATTTGACCACCAGTGTTATGGTTTTAAGGCGTTTTTTAGTTGCTGCCCTCTGAGATCATCTCTCCAGGCTGATAGCATCAATGTTACCTACCTGTAAACAGGAGATTTATGGTCGGAAAGCGAACGTTCTAACCACGTGCCCACTATATACACGTAAGACAGCTTTACCGACAAATAACGCGCCCCCGCACACACACTATGAAGAAAAAAAACTTGTATCAAGTGAAAAGTGCATATAAAAGTCATTGTGACAGGTTTTGAGCGTATTGGCCTTGTTCGGACTGCTGATCACGCCAGATAAAACGATCTCTTTCTCTCTCCCAGACAATCTAACTAAGGTCCGTTAGACAGAGTTGCAGTATAATCCACAAGTGAGCTCTATGGTTGTCGAACAAACATAAGTTTGCTTGAGTAGGCGTCTGCAACAGGGATTAGATAGTATTTGTCAATATTTCTGAGATGAGGTAGTCAGGAACATCGGTAAAAACATTTTTGAAATCATTGACGAAACCATGAATTTCTTTTCTTTTCTCATTTGATAGATGTTTAAATTTTGCATTTAAATTAGACAGGATTTCCGAGTGTTTTTTGTTATTTATTTTTTTTTTTAACATATTAATGTGGCAAATTCTTTTCTTTTTCCTTCGATCTGGGGTGCGGATTATATAATTTACATCATTAATTTTCTTTTCTATCTCATAATGAGCAAAATATTTTGCTTGTAGAGGATGATTATGAATTGGCAAAAATACTAAAACTTTGTCACCATTTTCATATTTACGTTGTTTCCTTTTTTTTTTATTTTATCGGATCTAGACTTTATTTTAATTCGGGAGGTTTTTTAAAATTTTCTTGTGCTATTTTGAAAGCATTGTATACTTTCTCCTTAAAATTTGATACATAAAGATTCATCTCATTTTCTGATTTTTGTAAAACTTCCAATATTTCGCTAACATCGGCTAAACTTTTAAAAATTTCCACGGAAAAAAGGCATCTTATTATTTTTTTTTTATATATATTTTTCGAAGTATATTTAAAATATAGTTACTTTCTTTTCGTGAATCAGGTATATTGAGTTTATTTTGTTTTTGTTTGTTTATTTTTTACGATATTATCGAGCTAGACGAGCCCTTAATTTTTGTTATTTATTTATTTTTTATATTATCGAGATGTATGAGCTCCTAATATTTTGTTACGATAGAGTCAGACGAGCCCCGAATTTTGTTACGAATTAAAAAACAAAGTCAGACGAGACCCTAATTTTGTTATGTGTAACAAAAGAAAAAAATAATTCACCAAAACTCAGCTATAAATCACAGACAAATATTTAATTTACAAGACACATCAAATAAGATATTTACAAATAGACAATTTTTGTTGCATTCAAAACAAGAGACACAGAGTAAAGTTACAGGGAAGGTAAGGTCAGTATCTTTACCCAGTTAAGTTGGCGAGGAAGTTAAGTGTTATACTTTTTGGAAATCCTCGAATGAGTATATAAAGAATAATTTTAAGTATGGTCAATGAAAGAGTCAAAAATATGTATTTACTCATATAGTTCCATGAAGTTCCCTTTCAGGTTTTAGTTGATCGGCAACTTCTTACGGATTCTTTCGGTTGGATATAAATCCTTGAATCAAAGCCGGAGTTGATAATGTCAGTAAACCTTATAAAAACTCGTTCAGGTTTTAGTCGGTCGACAACTTTTCTATGAGTTTCTTTGGGCTGGATATAAACCCTGAATCAAAGCCGGAGTTGATAATGTCAGCAGATCCTGTTAACAACTAAATGCTCTTTGCCCACAACCTATTTTATTGGGGTTCACACCTAATTTACATATTTCTAGAACCTTTCGAATTATCTCGAATCTACTGGAATTTTCTCGATCATTCTATTACCTTCCAAACTTTCTATTTCTAATTTTCCTATTTTTACGACTATTTCATGAATTAAAACTATTTGGGAATAACAAATAAGACTCAATAGAATCCATCATTATAACTTTTTAGACATTATTATTATTATTTTTATATATAAATGCATTCTCGTAATAATTATATATATATTAACGTAAATTAATAAATATACATATGAGTGCTCAATGTATGAACAGAGCTTCATTATATATACATATATATATATATATATATATATATATATATATGTCTGTGTATATTTAGTGTGTACGTGGTTATTCAGAATATGTATATTTTTAAAATGTTTATATAATTTATGCCCTCAAAAGAAAAAATCAAAAGAAAATATGAAAAATTACATGAAAAACTTTACCATCATTTTTAATGAAACCTGCATAAAAGAGACACAACTGCCCATATATATATATATATATATATATATATATATATATATATATATATATCAGCATGCAGTGTGGGCTTAGAAGAATCCAAAGGAGTATCCTGTACATACAGTGGTAGGATAACTCTCTAAGAGAGCTCTAATTATATATGTATATAAATGCTTATAGAGCAAATATAAGAAAAAATTAAGGCAGACACGTTATTTCATGGTAAATCGGAAATGTAGACATATTTCAGTCAAACCATCATCAGCTTTCGTCTTTATTTTACAAAACCGTCCCTTCCTTCCAGTTATGGGTTAAATAACAAGGGTAGGACTTAGAGACTCTGCCCTTAAAAACAAATCCCAATGAATCTTGGTACTCGAAAAAGAAAAAAAGTATTACTAGACACAAAACGTATATAAAAACAACCATAAATTGTTGAAAGAAAAAGGTATTACCAGCAATAAATAAATAAAATTTAGTTGGCAATAAATGACCCGCCGAGGTTGATATGCCATAAAACAAAAACCATCAACCAACAACTTTGTTATGCCATCTTTTTAAGCAAGCTCATTAGGCTTATTACTGCAAATGTCCCTCTTGTCTTCATTATGTACCCGTGAGTGTTGTAGGTACCTCCACTAAATCGCTGAAAGAACAGCATAGTATGAATAAAAAAATAGGCCCAAACTTAATAAAAAGGAACTTTTCCCATCAAAATGCGTTTGTTATTAATAAAAGTAAAGATCAAAGTATTTTTTATCATTAAACCCCCCCCAAAAAAATCAGCATAGTATGAATAAAAACATATGCCCAAACTTAATAAAAACGAACATTTTCCATCAAAATGTTTATGATATTATTAAAAGGAAAGATCAAAGTATTTTTTATCATTAAAAAAAAAACAAACAAAAAAATCCCAGCATAGTATGAATAAAAACATATGCCCAAACTTAATAAAAACGAACATTTTCCTTCAAAATGTTTATGATATTATTAAAAGGAAAGATCAAAGTATTTTTTATTATTAAAAAAAACCCCAGCATAGTATGAATAAAAACATATGCCCAAACTTAATAAAAACGAACATTTTCCATCAAAATGTTTATGATATTATTAAAAGGAAAGATCAAAGTATTTTTTATCATTAAAAAAAAAACAAACAAAAAAAACCCAGCATAGTATGAATAAAAACATATGCCCAAACTTAATAAAAACGAACATTTTCCATCAAAATGTTTATGATATTATTAAAAGGAAAGATCAAAGTATTTTTTATCATTAAAAAAAAAAACCAAAAAAAAACCCAGCATAGTATGAATAAAAACATATGCCCAAACTTAATAAAAACGAACATTTTCCATCAAAATGTTTATGATATTATTAAAAGGAAAGATCAAAGTATTTTTTATCATTAAAAAAACAAACAAAAAATAACCAGCATAGTATGAATAAAAACATATGCCCAAACTTAATAAAAACGAACATTTTCCATCAAAATGTTTATGATATTATTAAAAGGAAAGATCAAAGTATTTTTTATCATTAAAAAAAACAAACAAAAAAATCCCAGCATTGTATGAATAAAAACATATGCCCAAACTTAATAAAAACGAACATTTTCCTTCAAAATGTTTATGATATTATTAAAAGGAAAGATCAAAGTATTTTTTATCATTAAAAAAAAACAAAAAAAACCCCAGCATAGTATGAATAAAAACATATGCCCAAACTTAATAAAAACGAACATTTTCCATCAAAATGTTTATGATATTATTAAAAGGAAAGATCAAAGTATTTTTTATCATTAAAAAAAAACAAAAAAACCCAGCATTGTATGAATAAAAACATATGCCCAAACTTAATAAAAACGAACATTTTCCATCAAAATGTTTATATTATTAAAAGGAAAGATCAAAGTATTTTTTATTATTAAAAAAAAACCCCAGCATAGTATGAATAAAAACATATGCCCAAAATTAATAAAAACGAACATTTTCCATCAAAATGTTTATATTATTAAAAGGAAAGATCAAAGTATTTTTTATCATTAAAAAAAAAACAAACAAACAAAAACCCAGCATAGTATGAATGAAAACATATGCCCAAACTTAATAAAAACGAACATTTTCCATCAAAATGTTTATGATATTATTAAAAGGAAAGATCAAAGTATTTTTTATCATTAAAAAAAAAACCAAAAAAAAAAAACCAGCATAGTATGAATAAAAACATATGCCAAAATTAATAAAAACGAACATTTTCCATCAAAATGTTTATGATATTATTAAAAGGAAAGATCAAAGTATTTTTTATCATTAAAAAAAAAACCAAAAAAAACCAGCATAGTATGAATAAAAACATATGCCCAAACTTAATAAAAACGAACATTTTCCTTCAAAATGTTTATGATATTATTAAAAGGAAAGATCAAAGTATTTTTTATCATTAAAAAAAAAAAAACCCAAAACCCAGCATAGTATGAATAAAAACATATGCCCAAACTTAATAAAAACGAACATTTTCCATCAAAATGTTTATGATATTATTAAAAGGAAAGATCAAAGTATTTTTTATCATTAAAAAAAAAACAAACAAAAAAAACCCAGCATAGTATGAATAAAAACATATGCCCAAACTTAATAAAAACGAACATTTTCCATCAAAATGTTTATGATATTATTAAAAGGAAAGATCAAAGTATTTTTTATCATTAAAAAAAAAAACCAAAAAAAAACCCAGCATAGTATGAATAAAAACATATGCCCAAACTTAATAAAAACGAACATTTTCCATCAAAATGTTTATGATATTATTAAAAGGAAAGATCAAAGTATTTTTTATCATTAAAAAAACAAACAAAAAATAACCAGCATAGTATGAATAAAAACATATGCCCAAACTTAATAAAAACGAACATTTTCCATCAAAATGTTTATGATATTATTAAAAGGAAAGATCAAAGTATTTTTTATCATTAAAAAAAACAAACAAAAAAATCCCAGCATTGTATGAATAAAAACATATGCCCAAACTTAATAAAAACGAACATTTTCCTTCAAAATGTTTATGATATTATTAAAAGGAAAGATCAAAGTATTTTTTATCATTAAAAAAAAACAAAAAAAAACCCAGCATAGTATGAATAAAAACATATGCCCAAACTTAATAAAAACGAACATTTTCCATCAAAATGTTTATGATATTATTAAAAGGAAAGATCAAAGTATTTTTTATCATTAAAAAAAAACAAAAAAACCCAGCATTGTATGAATAAAAACATATGCCCAAACTTAATAAAAACGAACATTTTCCATCAAAATGTTTATGATATTATTAAAAGGAAAGATCAAAGTATTTTTTATTATTAAAAAAAAACCCAGCATAGTATGAATAAAAACATATGCCCAAACTTAATAAAAACGAACATTTTCCTTCAAAATGTTTATGATATTATTAAAAGGAAAGATCAAAGTATTTTTTATCATTAAAAAAAAAAACCAAAAAAAAACCCAGCATAGTATGAATAAAAACATATGCCCAAACTTAATAAAAACGAACATTTTCCATCAAAATGTTTATGATATTATTAAAAGGAAAGATCAAAGTATTTTTTATCATTAAAAAAACAAACAAAAAATAACCAGCATAGTATGAATAAAAACATATGCCCAAACTTAATAAAAACGAACATTTTCCATCAAAATGTTTATGATATTATTAAAAGGAAAGATCAAAGTATTTTTTATCATTAAAAAAAACAAACAAAAAAATCCCAGCATTGTATGAATAAAAACATATGCCCAAACTTAATAAAAACGAACATTTTCCTTCAAAATGTTTATGATATTATTAAAAGGAAAGATCAAAGTATTTTTTATCATTAAAAAAAAACAAAAAAAAACCCAGCATAGTATGAATAAAAACATATGCCCAAACTTAATAAAAACGAACATTTTCCATCAAAATGTTTATGATATTATTAAAAGGAAAGATCAAAGTATTTTTTATCATTAAAAAAAAACAAAAAAACCCAGCATTGTATGAATAAAAACATATGCCCAAACTTAATAAAAACGAACATTTTCCATCAAAATGTTTATGATATTATTAAAAGGAAAGATCAAAGTATTTTTTATTATTAAAAAAAACCCCAGCATAGTATGAATAAAAACATATGCCCAAAATTAATAAAAACGAACATTTTCCATCAAAATGTTTATATTATTAAAAGGAAAGATCAAAGTATTTTTTATCATTAAAAAAAAAACAAACAAACAAAAACCCAGCATAGTATGAATGAAAACATATGCCCAAACTTAATAAAAACGAACATTTTCCATCAAAATGTTTATGATATTATTAAAAGGAAAGATCAAAGTATTTTTTATCATTAAAAAAAAACCAAAAAAAAAAACCAGCATAGTATGAATAAAAACATATGCCCAAACTTAATAAAAACGAACATTTTCCATCAAAATGTTTATGATATTATTAAAAGGAAAGATCAAAGTATTTTTTATCATTAAAAAAAAAACCAAAAAAAAACCAGCATAGTATGAATAAAAACATATGCCCAAACTTAATAAAAACGAACATTTTCCATCAAAATGTTTATGATATTATTAAAAGGAAAGATCAAAGTATTTTTTATCATTAAAAAAAAAAAACCCAAAACCCAGCATAGTATGAATAAAAACATATGCCCAAACTTAATAAAAACGAACATTTTCCATCAAAATGTTTATGATATTATTAAAAGGAAAGATCAAAGTATTTTTTATCATTAAAAAAAAAACCAAAAAAAAAAAACCAGCATAGTATGAATAAAAACATATGCCCAAACTTAATAAAAACGAACATTTTCCATCAAAATGTTTATGATATTATTAAAAGGAAAGATCAAAGTATTTTTTATCATTAAAAAAAAAAACCAAAAAAAAACCAGCATAGTATGAATAAAAACATATGCCCAAACTTAATAAAAACGAACATTTTCCATCAAAATGTTTATGATATTATTAAAAGGAAAGATCAAAGTATTTTTTATCATTAAAAAAAAAAAAACCCAAAACCCAGCATAGTATGAATAAAAACATATGCCCAAACTTAATAAAAACGAACATTTTCCATCAAAATGTTTATGATATTATTAAAAGGAAAGATCAAAGTATTTTTTATCATTAAAAAAAAAACAAACAAAAAAAACCCAGCATAGTATGAATAAAAACATATGCCCAAACTTAATAAAAACGAACATTTTCCATCAAAATGTTTATGATATTATTAAAAGGAAAGATCAAAGTATTTTTTATCATTAAAAAAAAAAACCAAAAAAAAACCCAGCATAGTATGAATAAAAACATATGCCCAAACTTAATAAAAACGAACATTTTCCATCAAAATGTTTATGATATTATTAAAAGGAAAGATCAAAGTATTTTTTATCATTAAAAAAACAAACAAAAAATAACCAGCATAGTATGAATAAAAACATATGCCCAAACTTAATAAAAACGAACATTTTCCATCAAAATGTTTATGATATTATTAAAAGGAAAGATCAAAGTATTTTTTATCATTAAAAAAAACAAACAAAAAAATCCCAGCATTGTATGAATAAAAACATATGCCCAAACTTAATAAAAACGAACATTTTCCTTCAAAATGTTTATGATATTATTAAAAGGAAAGATCAAAGTATTTTTTATCATTAAAAAAAAACAAAAAAAACCCAGCATAGTATGAATAAAAACATATGCCCAAACTTAATAAAAACGAACATTTTCCATCAAAATGTTTATGATATTATTAAAAGGAAAGATCAAAGTATTTTTTATCATTAAAAAAAAACAAAAAAACCCAGCATTGTATGAATAAAAACATATGCCCAAACTTAATAAAAACGAACATTTTCCATCAAAATGTTTATGATATTATTAAAAGGAAAGATCAAAGTATTTTTTATTATTAAAAAAAAACCCCAGCATAGTATGAATAAAAACATATGCCCAAAATTAATAAAAACGAACATTTTCCATCAAAATGTTTATATTATTAAAAGGAAAGATCAAAGTATTTTTTATCATTAAAAAAAAAACAAACAAACAAAAACCCAGCATAGTATGAATGAAAACATATGCCCAAACTTAATAAAAACGAACATTTTCCATCAAAATGTTTATGATATTATTAAAAGGAAAGATCAAAGTATTTTTTATCATTAAAAAAAAAACCAAAAAAAAAAACCAGCATAGTATGAATAAAAACATATGCCCAAACTTAATAAAAACGAACATTTTCCATCAAAATGTTTATGATATTATTAAAAGGAAAGATCAAAGTATTTTTTATCATTAAAAAAAAAAAACCAAAAAAAAACCAGCATAGTATGAATAAAAACATATGCCCAAACTTAATAAAAACGAACATTTTCCATCAAAATGTTTATGATATTATTAAAAGGAAAGATCAAAGTATTTTTTATCATTAAAAAAAAAAAAACCCAAAACCCAGCATAGTATGAATAAAAACATATGCCCAAACTTAATAAAAACGAACATTTTCCATCAAAATGTTTATGATATTATTAAAAGGAAAGATCAAAGTATTTTTTATCATAAAAAAAACAAAAACAAAAAAAAAAACAGCATAGTATGAAAAACATATGCCCAAACTTAATAAAAATGTACTTTTCCATCAAAATGTTTATGTTATTTTTAAGAGAAAATATCAAAGTATTTTTTAATTATTTTAAAAATTTTTAATTCCTTCTAACACGTTCAAAATTTTGGTAAAGAATCTTGTTTTGATTTTCATTAGCGGGTAACCAAATCATTATGAGAGTTTACAATGGAAAATGTAAGATGACATAATTCAGTTTTTTTTTTCCGGTGACAAACACACATTAATTTGGAAATTCTTGCAAAAATCGTCGGATTTTAATGAAACTTTCAGGACTTACACAAATGAATGAAATTATTTTTTAAACAATTATTTTTTAAAAATCTTGAAAAAATATTTTTTTACATTTGCAAATTCATGAAATTAAAAAAAATAATTTGTTGCGAAAGTTGGTTTTATTAGTTAAATGCATAACTCATTGGGGAATATCAGTCAGTTAAGTGCCATACGTGAAACACGCTTGGGCGATCATGTCTCGAAAGAGACATGACTGACTGGGCAGAATATTATCCCATAGTAGGTTGCCATTGCTTTCTGCGGTAGACTGGTTGCTGACCAAGGCTATAGAACCCAATCTGTCCTGTTATTTGATTCATAGCTAAAGGGTGAAGAAATGTATTATATCATTAACTACTAATTAGTGGGGGGTCAGTTTATTACTTCATGACAAAAGAAAACCGATCTCCCACTTTATGCCCAGTAGAAGCCTTAATCATGTCTCCAACTATTATATTCAGTCAGGCAGTTAAGTGCCCTACGTGATACACGCTTGGGCGATCATGTCTCGAAAGAGACATGACTGACTGGGCAGAA
Source organism: Ascarosepion bandense (assembly GCA_037127315.1). Taxonomy (NCBI): domain Eukaryota; kingdom Metazoa; phylum Mollusca; class Cephalopoda; order Sepiida; family Sepiidae; genus Ascarosepion; species Ascarosepion bandense. The sequence goes on from JBBBDQ010000513.1 coordinate 562,407, forward strand.
GATTATCTCGCAGTAGGTTGCCATTGCTTTCTGCGGTAGAGTGGTTGCCGACCAAGGCTATAGAACCCAATCTGTCCTGTTATTTAACCCATAACTGGAAGGAAGAGACGGATTAATACCTTTCCCATGGGTATTTGCGTGTAAGTGAATGCAATGAATTCAACTGGAATTCGAACTCGGCTTGGGGAATATAAATCATCTATTATTTTTTCAAACATTTTGCCCATATTTCCGAAAATCTACTCCCAATAGTAAAATAAACAAATGCAATAAAGCTATAACATTATTTAATTACATAAGTTTTTAATTACTTTAATAAATCTATCTAAACTTATTTATAAATGAAATATTGTCTGTATGTGTGTGTATCTGTGTGTGTGTGTGTGTGTATCCGTTACCTATAGACTCCGAAATGGCTGAACCAATTTTCTTTGAAAATTTACACAGTTGTACTATAAGCGTCTGCGAGTGTTCTTAGCTAGGTTTTGTCTCGAGGTACCCCCGATAAATATCGAAAATCCATAATCGAAAAAATCGGGTTATAGAAGGAGTGGTCCGATTTTAATCAAATTTGATTCACTGATAGACAAAGACATAAGAAACGATATTCAGAAGTTTCAAAGTTGCATTTCTTACAATAGTGCAGAAAATCGATAATATATATATATATATATATATATATATATATATATATATATATATACGATATATATATATATATATATATATATATATATATATAAAAGGCAAGGTGTTTGTGTGTGTGTCTGTTTATCTGTCTGTATGTCCTTTATATAAATCCACAATTTTTATCCGATTCTCACCAAACTTCACACAAATATTCTTAAGGCTGAGTCTGAGCTCCAGGATCATGGATTAGTTTTAAAGTTTTCATTACACCCGAGTAACGCTGGGCTATACTGCTAGTCGTATATATTAAAGACATTTGAAGAAAAAAATTTCGATCAATAATGAAATTTTTAAAGAATTGTTTATATTTTTAAAAATTATAATAATTTAAAACGTTTCAAAAATATTTTTAAAATACTTCAATTATTTGTTGTGGTTAGTTTATAAACTTATTCAGTGAAGATTTTATTTACTAATCGAAAATTGAAAAGCTTAATACAAATCGATGTATTTTTGTATTTTAAAATAATTTTTAAAAAAATTTGTGTACTTGCAGTTTTCCCTTATATGGTTATTTTTATGTTTTTTTTTTTTTATAATCATATCGCCCCAAGCAAGGCATTTTACTTCCACTGTTTTGCAGGGGGTTACATAGGAGGAATGTTATGAGAAAGAGTGACAAGTTACAGGGCGTGTCAGAAAGAGAGTACGAGAAGGATGGCCGTGGCCATAAAGTGAGGGATCAGTTTATATATTGATTGTAATGTAAAATTGATCCCCACTTTATATTCACATTATAATAGTAAAGAATTCTTTTTTTTTATAATCATATCGCCCCAAGAAAGGCATTTTACTGCCACTGTTTTGCAGGGGGTTGCATAGAAGAAAAGTTATGAGAAAGAGAAACAGGTTGTAAGGGATGTCAGGAAGTGAGTAAGAGAAGGATGACTGTGGCTATAAAGTGAGGGATCAGTTTATATATTGATTATAATGTAGAATTAATCCCCCACTTTATACCCACATTATAATAGTAAAGAATTTTTTTTTATAATCATCTCGCCCCAAACAAGGCATTTTACTGCCACTGTTTTGCAGGGGGTTACACAGGGAGAATGTTATGAGAAAGAGTGACAGGTTATAGGGAGTGTCAGGAAGTCGGTAAGAAAAGGATGACTGTGGCCATAAAGTGAGGGATCAGTTTATACATTAATTGTAATGTAGAATTGATACTCCACTTTATATCCACATTATAATAGTATCAAATAGTTTTCTTCTACAATCATATCGCCCCAAGCAAGGCATTTTACTACCACTGTTTTGCAGGGGGTTACCTAGAAGGAAAGTTATGAGAAAGAGTGACAGGTTATAGGAGGTATCAGGAAGAGGATAAGAGAAGGATGAGAATACTGATGAGACTGGAGTGAACGAAGACAGGAGCATGAGAGAGAGGATGTAGGTTAGTGAGACAGGAGATGACTATTGACTTTACGTTTAAATTCTTGGAGATTGTAGCTGTCGGGAAAGCAAGTAAATGGAAGGGAATTCCACAGGCGGGAAGTGCGAGAAAAGAAGCTGTTGGAGTAGAATTTGTGTTTACATTTTATTGGTTTCACAGTAAAAGGGTGGAACCTATTTGCTAATCTTGTGGCTCGAGTAAATTTATATATAGGGGTCACCAGTGAGCTAAGTTCATCGGAGTGGAAGCCGTGAAAGTATTTGTAGAAGAGACACAGTGAAGCTTCATTCAGCTGGTGAGAAAGTGACTGTATCTGAGCTGCCAGGTCAGGATCGATCACATTACAGATTATCCGTTGGATTTTGTCAAGGAACCCTAGGTGGATAGCAGGGGCACCCGACCAGATGTGACAGCAGTATTCAATGCACGGGCGGATGGTAGATTTATATATGTGCAGGATTCTTTCAGTCGGGAAAAACTTTCTGGCCCTCCACAGAGAACCGACCTTCTTAGCAGCGGATTTAGCTATGGATTCTATATAGTTATTCCACTTGAAGTCTGTTGCGAGAGTTAAGCCGAGGTCATGTGTTTCTTCCTTTTACAGATAAAAATATTGTACAGCTATGTCACTTGTGATTGCCATAATCTTATCTTATCTCGCATGTCAACCTGTCAACACATTTGAAATACGGCGGACAGGTAAAAAAAGTTTGACTCTGTGATTAAGAAATAGTTTTTTCTAAATTTCATACTATAAATCACTTATACTCATGTAAATCAAATTAATTTAATATTAAATTTGCTTATTTTCTAAAAAATAATATCTCAAATATATTTTTTTATTTTTGTAAGATCTTTAAAACCGATAATTAACTTTATAAATGTATCTATCGCTCAAAATTAGCCGAAAAATTAAAAAAAAAACATCTCAAAATTTTATATGCCAATCAATATAATTTCTGTTTGAAATACACCAGAGTATTTTGCTTACTGGAAATAATAAATTTAATCATTTAGCTTCCAATTAAAAATAAATAAAAGTTTCAAGAAAGAAGAGAATACTGGATTGCTATGTGGTGTCAGTTCTTCAATATGGCAGTGAATGCTGGACAATATCATCAAAGATGAAAGAAAAATTTGAAGCAACTGAAATGTGATTCTACAGAAGGATGCTGTGAATATCATTTGAAATGATGGAAACGAAAAGAAAATTAATACTGAGCATAATAATAAATTTAATCATTTAGCTTCCAATTAAAAATAAATAAAAGTTTCAAGAAAACATTTTTTTAAATTCAATTCAAAATTAGTTATCGAAAATGAGTCGAGGTACTTAATAATCGTAGGAGAACCGATGTGGCCGTAAGCAGATATGGGAGGGAAAGAAGCAATGTATGTGTTAAAATGAATAACGAGCCAGACCTGCATGAAAAAGTCCATAGTTGGTTAGCTGGTCGGTTATATACGCAACCACTCTAGAATATTCGATAACGAAAGCCAAGATGTCTTCTAGGAAATGGGCCAGTACCAAAGAACGATTCGTCGCTTAATGATTCACAGACGTTGCCAAAATCCCGGTCTGATGAACAGCGGAGATATTATTCCCTAAGGAACAATTCAAAACGGCTGATCATTTTGATTAGAAAAGCTCAGCTTATCTCATTTGCCGTCTCTAGTGCACCAGGCTTTATAGCCGCCCGTCGTTGCGTCTACGGGAGGAGGAACTGAACGCCACCTCATAAAACGGGTAAATAAAAACGCACCGTTTAAAAACGCTCTCACTGAGAGACGGGGCGTCTTTTAGAGAGAGCGGGTGGTCCCCGTTTTTTGAGGGTTACCTTTTCTCCAGTCACCCCCCACCGCCACATATCAGAAATAAATAATTCGTAACTTTTATTTAATCTTCTTTTACGTGCCATTTCACTTCAGACCGTATGCGATCATGGCTCTCCACATCCTCCTATCAATTTTTTCTTTTTATTTCTCCTAACCTCTGCCCTTCCATTTAATCGCTCAAGCCTATTAAGTATGTCATGTGCTGCTTTCCTGTTTTTCTTTCCGTCTGGAGGCCACAACTTGAACAACATAAGGTATGCAGATGATACAGTGCTGATTGCAGACACGGAAGGAAACTACAAGACCTCCTACAGAAGGTAGATGAAGAAAGCAGAAAGAAAGAACTACGTATAAATTACAAGAAAACTGAGTGTATGGTCATTAACAAAAAGAGGTATTAATCCGTCTCTTCCCTCCAGTTATGGGTTAAATAACAGGACAGATTGGGTTCTATAGCCTTTTCTGGCAACCAGTCTATCGCAGAAAGCAATGGCAGCCTACTGCGGGATAAATCTTCTGCTCAGTCAGTCATGTCTCTTTTGAGACATGATCGCCCAAAGCGTGTATTACATATGGCACTTAACTGAGTGTTCCAGGGTTAACATCCGGAAAAACAGCTAAAGTGTCTGGAACATGCAATGAGGAAGGTGGGCTTAGAGAATTTGATACTCACGGGACAGATGTTCTTTTTCTATGTGCCCTGACACTTCAAGACGTAGGCGATCATTGTTCTCCACGTCTCCCACGTCTCCCTATCCCTTGTGGCTCTTAATATGTTTGCTCCTGTTACTCCAGGCAACCCCCGTTCTGCCATCCACTAGCTCAAGTCCATAAATCAAGAATATAAAAGTATAAAAAATAGCATGATCCCACAAAATGAGGGATCAGTTTATATATTGATTATAATATAGAACTGATCCCCCATTTTATATCCACATTATATCCTTGATACCATTTTAATGACTTCTGTAGTCCATTTCTTTTCTACTTTTCTATGTGCCCTGTCCCTTCAAGACGTAGGCGATCATGGTTCTCCACATCTCCCTATCCCTTGTGGCTCTTAGTATGTTTGCTCCTGTTACTTCTGGCAACCCCCGTTCCGTCAACCACCTGATCAGGCCCTGCAAATATGTTACCCGATGATTTAAATAATGATTTAAAAAATAACTTAATTCATTTGTGAATAAATCTTGAAAGTTTCATTAAAATCAGGCAATTATTTGATTTTTGCAAGAATTTCCAAATTAATGTGTTTCTCACTGGAAAAAAACAGAGTTATGTAATATTAATTTTTTTTTTTTTTTTAATCATCTCACCCCAAGCAATCATTCCACTGCCATTATTGCGCATGGGGCTACATAGGGGAAGGTAAAGAGAAGGAGTGGTTAGACATAGGGAATGTCAGGAGGAAGGTGACAGATGAGTAAGGATAGCGAAGATGAGGTTGGGCAGATGGGAAGAGTGTTTGATAGAATGGGAGCAGGTTAGTGTGTTAGGAGGTGTCTTTTGACCTTACATTTAAACTCCTGGAGATTGTAGCCGTCGGGGAAGCAATTGTGTGGAAGGGAATTCCACAGTCGGGAAGTGCGAGGAAAGAAACTGTTGGAGTAGAAGTTGCGGTTGCATTTTATCGGTTTCACTGTAAAAGGGTGGGATCTAGTTGCTAATAATTACGTTTTCCATTTTAAACTCTCGTAACGATTTGGCTCCCCGCTAACGAAAAGAAAAACAAGATTTTAGTAAAATTTCGAACGTGTTAGAAGGGATTAAACTTTTTAAAAAATAATTAAAACATTCTTTCCTCTTAATAATAACAAAAAATGTTGATGAAAAAATTCGTTTTTATTAAGTTTGGAACTGTTTTCTTCATACTATGATTTTTATTTTTATTTTTTTATTTTTTTGTTTTTAGCGATTTCGTGAAGGTACCTAAATACACAATCTTATTAACATAAATATTATTATATATTATTTAATCTTAATAATAACAAAACAAATTGTTAAAATATTCGTTTTTATTAAGTTTAGAACTTTTTTCTTCATACTATGCTATTTTTTTTTTTTAGCGATTTAATCTATATATATATATAAGGCAATCTGTGAGTGTCTGTGACTGTTCCCTATGCACACCTACACTTTTTAAGCTATGCCATTCAAACTTTCTAGGGACACATATCGACAGGGTAGCCAGGTCGACACATACTTTTTGAGTTTTAAGTTCAGCAATTTTCCCTTTCGGGTTTTTTGGCTAATGGAGCCGATTGTTTACATTTGCTCTGTAAAACATCTAAGATCTAAGATGGTTGCTAAATTACGTCACAGAAATCAAATCACACGTGTCAAACTCGACTAAAATATTAAAAAAAAAAAATTAGCCTACATAATTAATTTTTATTACGATTTTTTTACAAATTCATTTGGTCAACAAAAAAATGTGAATATTTTCCCCCGTAAGTTTGAAACAAAAGAAATATTTAAAAAAGGCAAAGTGTTTTTTCAAACAAAATATGTAAAAAAAACAAAAAAAAACAAAAAAAAGTGGCATCTTCTCCTACTACTAAAATGTTCTGAGTTGCACGGGCAACGCCGGGTTATGATGCTAGTATTATATATACACAAGTTGTTATCCAAAACATCCAAGGATTAGACTGATAAAGCTATCAATTTTCTCAGCCTTTACCGTTTTGCATAGAATATTTCACGCATCCCAACTGTATCTTTTCACACAAATTCTTCCTTTGTGATTGCTATCCTCTCAATGAGAGGTTTTTTTCTTCTAGATGATATTTATATCTCCGAATATAATAGCTTCGCTATCCACACAGCAGAATTTTAATGACTCACAACAGATTTTAATGGCTAGAACAGATTTTAATGGCTCACAACAGATTTTAATGGCTCACAACATTTTAATGGCTTAGAACAGATTTTAATGGCTCACAACATTTTAATGGCTTAAAACAGGTTTTAATGGCTCACAACAGATTTTAATGGCTTAGAACAGGTTTTACGTTTGAGCATCAGGCAGGCTGGTAGCAGAATTTCCTCCCGAGAATTACACCAGAATGCAGAATCATTAAAAATATTAAGCGAATTTGGGTGAGCCATTCTTTGACTTCATTGGTTCGGATCTGGATTTATTTTAAACTTATTGTTTATAGCTTCAAGAAAATCCATTAATTTATCCAACACTAGCAGTATAGCCCGGCGTTGCTCGGGCGTAATGAAAGCTTTAAAACTAATCCACTGACCTGGAGCTCAAACTCTTTGGACGTTGGCACGAAAGACTAAACAGCAATAGTTGTTTAAAGCGAAACCATAGACTGAAAGAAAAATGAATGGATGTAAGTCAAATTTTGATTTCCTGGTATCGATATCAAATAAGTTTTTTCGTCGTAAACTGAATTTTGAAGGCTAAATAAGTCCTCTGAGTAAATGGTATCATGGCTGATACTAAGAACTACAATTATACCTACTTAAAGCCAAACTCGAAGCAAAAACTAAAATAAAAGGGCTGAAAAAATACAGACATACAGGCAGATAAACAGACACACGCACAAACATCTTGCCTTTTATATATATATATATATATATATATATATATATATATATATATATATATATATATATTATCAATTTTCTGAACTATTTTAAAGACTGCAACCTTGAAACTTCTGAATATCGTTTCTTATGTTTTTGTCTATGAGTGTATCAAATTTGATTAAAATCGGACCACTCCTTCTATAACCCGATTTTTTTCGATTATCGATTATCGATATTTTATCGGGGATATCTCGGCACAGAATCTAGCTAAGAACACTCGCAGGCGCTTATAGTACAACTGTGTACATTTTCAAGAAAAACGGTTCAGTTTAGATTTTTCTGGGAGTTGGATATTTTTCTTTGTGGAAAAATATAGGTGTATAGTAAATGACCATGGTTTTTAGCTCCTGATTAAGGGTAGTTTTCTTCGACTCTGTGACTTCCATCCCCTAAAATAAGTCAGCACTTTCAAAAGCTCTTCATTTATTTTGTCTTTTTCCCTGATAATTTTTGTCTTTTCTTTTGTTGCTAGTTTAATTTTAGAAATGTATGTGCGTTGGGGTGCATTGGATACCGGCTCGGAACGAAAAATCGGGGAGCCGAGTTCGAATTCCGTTTGAATTCATTGCATTCACTTACGCGCAAATATTCTTGGGAAAGGTATTAATCCGTCTATTCCTTCCAGTTATGGGTTAAATATCAGGACAGATTGGGTTCTATAGCCTTGGTCGGCATCCAGTCTACCGCAGAAAGCAATGGCAACCTACTGCGGGATAATCTTCTGCCCAGTCAGTCATGTTTCTTTTGAGATATGATCGCCCAAGAGTGTTTCACGTATGGCACTTAACTGACTGAATGAATGTAATAGTTGGAGACATGATTAAGGCTTCTACTGGGCATAAAGTGAGGGATTGGTTTTCTATTGTTATGAATAATAAACTGATCGCCCATTAATTATTACTTAATAATATAATACATTTCTTCCCCCTCTAGCTATGAGACAAATAACAGGACAGATTGGGTTCTATAGCCTTGGTCGGCAACCTACTGCGGGATAATCTTCTGCCCAGTCAGTCATGTTTCTTTTGAGATATGATCGCCCAAGCGTGTATCACGTATGGCACTTAACTGACTGAATGAATGTAATAGTTGGAGACATGGTTAAGGCTTCTACTGGGCATAAAGTGAGGGATCGGTTTTCTATTGTTATGAATAATAAACTGATCGCCCATTAATTATTACTTAATAATATAATACATTTCTTCCCTCTCTAGCTATGAGACAAATAACAGGACAGATTGGGTTCTATAGCCTTGGTCGGCAACCTACTGCGGGATAATCTTCTGCCCAGTCAGTCATGTTTCTTTTGAGATATGATCGCCCAAGCGTGTATCACGTATGGCACTGAACTGACTGATTTATTTTTGGCAGAAATGATTAACAAATATAATTCAAAATTTTGAAATAAACCATTACAAGAAAAAAATCATGGTGTGGATTCTTGTTGAGAAACCACACAAAATAATAAATAACAAACTATGGAGATAAAAAATGTAAGTTATATTGAACAAAAATATACAAACTGGAACACAGGTTAGTCGGAAGTGTAGGGAGCTGGTTAATGTTTCTGGGATTCGACCTGGGGTCTTACTTTAACCGAATTCCCTACAGTTTACGAGATTTATGTAGAATTATCATCAGAAGGTTTTCATCAGAAGGTTGTTTTTCGGCAGGTTGGAATGTGTGGATTAGTGTAGAAGATTGGAAGAATAAAATAGACATTTTGAATGTTAAAATAGAAATTTATTAAAAGAAGGAATAACAAGAGTTGTAGAAATTAATGTTCACTGAGAAAGTTAACCCTCTAGGGCCATTCGTATCATATTTGATACAGTATAAAAACAATCCTTGAAAGAAATATTTTCCTGAAAAATTTTTTTCAATAGAAATTAGCATGGCCACAAAATGAGAGATCAGTTTATATATTGATTATAATATAGAATTGATCCCCCATTTTATACCCACATTATAATTTCTTAAAAACAGTTGGCATATATATTATTTTTCTATATGCCCTGTCCTTTCAGGACGTAGGCGATCATGGCCTTCCACGTCTCCCTATTCCTGGTGGCTCTTAGCACGCCTTCTCCTGTTCCACCATGCAACCCCCGTTCTGTCATCCACCAGCTCAAGCCCTTAACCCTCTAGGGCCATTCGTATCATATTTGATACAGTATAAAAACAATCCTTGAAAGAAATATTTTCCTGAAAAATTTTTTAAGAGAAATATTTTATAAATTTCAAATGAAAGCAGTACTGACTGCTCAGTCAATGAATACCAAATGTTTCCTTATAGGGAAATACTGTATCAAATATGATACGAATGGCCCTAGAGGGTTAAGGTATCAAGAATTTGTACAAAATGTTCTAGTAGTAGTTGTTGAAATAGAGAGAGAGAGAGAGAGAGAGAGAGAGAGGACAAAGTCCGGGTTGCTTGAAGTTTGAAGTTACATTTTAGATGTGTGTCTCTTGCTGCTCCCACCTCTGACTACCGTGACCGGTTAGAGACCATCCTTAAATATCCAATCTAGTCATGTGGGGTGGCTCAAAGAACGATTTTTTCTTTAGTTGTGGAAAAACCGTTTCTCTGACGTATTTTGAATTTTGGGATTTGATGACCAATCAGGATCCAGAGTTCCGCTACAAGTCAATTCAGGAATACCAGGAATACAGTTAGTAGGAATCAATATATACAATCTTGTAATGAAGAAGTATGTCCGGGTAATGAGTCTATATTCTTACTGACCAACTAGCGGCTGTACAACTACTCATCGGTATTTACCCACCTTCCCACGTAAAGCGAGATGTGACACAAGGTCTTTTTAATGTGGCTTTTCCCGGCTATATAGCCAGGCCAAAAATATCTGTCTATTTTTCGCCAGTCGTGATTCTACCCTTCGGCGGAACCACGACTGGGTTAGTGCTCTCTGCTCGGAAGCAGAGAGCGCCCTCTACCCGAAGGCAGAGAGCTGACAGTGTCATAGCAGAGTACAAGGACTCAACATTATTTAGCTGTCCCTCCCAGTAAGGGTAACATGTGACACATGGTCAATTATAAGTGCGATTTCCGGGCTATATGGCCCGGCCAAAAAATGTCTGTCTATTTTTGCACAGTCGTGATTCTATCCTTCGGCGGAACCACGACTGGGTTAGTACTCTCCACCCGAAGGCAGAGAGCGCCCTCTACCCGAAGACAGAGAGCTGACAGTGTCATAGCAGAGTACAAGGACTCGACAGTATTGACTAGCCTTCCCACGCAAGGCTGGATGTGACACGTGGTGATTTTATAGTGGGTATTCCCGGCCATATAGCCGGGCCAAACAATGTCTGTTTATTTTTCCCCAGTCGTGGTTCTACCCTTCGGCGGAACCACGACTGGGTTAGTACTCTCCACCCGAAGGCAGAGAGCGCCCTCTACCCGAAGGCAGAGAGCTGACAGTGTCATAGCAGAGTACAAGGACTCGACATTATTTAGCTGTCCCTCCCAGTAAGGGCAACATGTAACACATGGTCAGTTTATAACTGGGCTTTCGGCGCTATATGGCCCGGCCAAAAAATGTCTGTCTATTATTCCCCAGTCGTGCTTCTACCCTTCGGCGGAACCACGCCTGGGTTATTGCTCTCTGCTCGGAAGCAGAGAGCGCCCTCTAACCCGAATGCAGAGAGCTGACAGTGTCGTAGTAGAGTACAAGGACTCGACATTATTTAGCTGTCCCTCCCAGTAAGGACAACATGTGACACATGGTCAGTTTATAACTGGGCTTTCCGGGCTAAAACATACATCTGTGACACGTTAGTTTTTAAAAATTAGCAAATTTAAAGTTAAATTAATCTGATGTGAAACAAATATTACTTGTTTATAAAATGAAATTTCGAATAAAAATATTTCTTAATAACGGCGATCTGATCTTTCTGTCTTTTGAACTAGGTGATGACAACCAAATGTGTGGAATGAGTGATGATAGGCTATGTATGCTTGATTAGAATTGTCATAAATTTATGAAATCTAAGTGTACGTTTTGTAAGGGGGAAAACCCTTGAAACACGTGACCTTTTAATGATAAGTCTCTGATAACATTTCTTAGTTTAAATATGTGCAATTTGACATAAATCAATTCAAAATTATTTTAAAAATCTTGCTGACAAATAATTTGTATTAAGCTTTTCAATTTTCCATTTGTAAATATAGTCTTTACTTAATAAATTCATAACAGAAGGTGCCAAGTGATGGGAAGAAATTTTAAAAATGCTTGAAACTTTCATAAACCATCGTAATTAGCAAAACAAAAATGTAAAGTTCTTATAAAAATTCATTATTCATCGAAAATTATTTTTCAGAATATCATATCCTTAATATATATGATTTATAAAAATCAATTATGTAAATTAAAAATGGCGTAGTTTTAATGTATTTTTTATATTACTATTCAGAGCAGATGTTCTGAAAAGTGGCTTCTTAAAAAATTTAAATGATTTACATTCCCCAAATAGTTCTGCATTTAACTAATAAAACAAAATTTGTGTTCAGTATTCATAATCCCTTGTTTCCTGTTTAGGATGTGGTTCCTGGCTTTCTCTTTTCCAATTATTCTACTCTTAAGTAGCCCCATGCGCACCAGTGGCGTCACCGCCTTGCTTGGGGTGATATGATTTTAAAAAAAACTATCTATCTATCTATCTATCTATCTATCTATCTATCTATCTATCTATCTATCTATCTATCCCAATCGGTTTATTATCTATCTATCTCAGTCTATCTATCTATCTATCTATCTATCTATCTATCTATCTATCTATCTCAGTCTATTTATTATCTGTTTATCTCAGTCTGTTAATTATCTATCTATCTATCTATCTATCTATCTATCTATCTATCTCAGTCTATTTATTATCTATCTATCTATCTATCTATCTATCTATCTATCTATCTATCTATCTATCTATCTCAGTCTGTTAATTATCTATCTATCTATCTATCTATCTATCTATCTATCTATCTATCTATCTCAATTGGAGTAGATAGACTTAACTATCGCCCGGTTCACACTCCATGTGGTTCCCGGCTTTCTCTTTTCCAATCATTTTACTCTTAAGTAGCCCCCTGCGCACCAGTGGCGTCACCGCCTTGCTTGGGGTGATATGATTAAAAAAAAACTATCTATCTATCTATCTATCTATCTATCTATCTATCTATCTATCTATCTATCCCAATCGGTTTATTATCTATCTCAGTCTATCTATCTATCTATCTATCTATCTATCTATCTATCTATCTATCTATCTATCTATCTCAGTCTATTTATTATCTATCTATCTATCTATCTATCTATCTATCTATCTATCTATCTATCTATCTATCTCAGTCTGGTAATTATCTATCTATCTATCTATCTATCTATCTATCTATCTATCTATCTATCTCAATTGGAGTAGATAGACTTAACTATCGCCCGGTTCACACTCCATGTGGTTCCCGGCTTTCTCTTTTCCAATCATTTTACTCTTAAGTAGCCCCCTGCGCACCAGTGGCGTCACCGCCTTGCTTGGGGTGATATGATTAAAAAAAAACTATCTATCTATCTATCTATCTATCTATCTATCTATCTATCTATCTATCCCAATCGGTTTATTATATATCTATCTCAGTCTATCTATCTATCTATCTATCTATCTATCTATCTATCTATCTATCTATCTATCTATCTATCTATCTATCTATCTATTATCTATCTCAGTCTATTTATTATCTATCTATCTATCTATCTATCTATCTATCTATCTATCTATCTATCTATCTCAGTCTGTTTATTATCTATCTATCTATCTATCTATCTATCTATCTATCTATCTATCTCAATTGGAGTAGATAGACTTAACTATCGCCCGGTTCACACTCCATGTGGTTCCCGGCTTTCTTTTTCCAATCATTCTACTCTTAAGTAGCCCCATGCGCATCAGTGGCGTCACCGCCTTGCTTGGGGTGATATGATTAACAAAAAAAAAAAAAAATTAGCACCTGAATAAAAACTCATCTGTATATTTTGTGGTTCACGGCTTACTTTTTTTTTCCAATCTTCTTTCAATTTTCATTTTTTTCTCAATTGGAGTAGATAGACTAAACTACCACCCGGTTCACACGCCACCCAAATCTATTGAACAGGTGAAGAGGCTCATCCCCTGTTCCCTGTTTAGGATGCTGTTCCCGGCTTCTCCAATCATTTTACTCTTAAGTAGCCCCATGCGCATCAGTGGCGTTACCGCGTTGCTTGGGGTGATATGAAATAATAATTAGAATCATTGTTTAGATATATTCTCGATTCAATGTATATGAAACAAAAGATATTAACAAGGTACATCCAAGAAACCGCCGAAAAAAATAACAAAAAAACCAAAAAACAAAAAAAAACAGCATATCATGATGTTAAAAGTTCTTAAACTTAATAAAAACAAAGTTTTATCAAAATGTTTAAGATATTATTAAAAGGAAAGATCAGATTTTGTTGTCATTATTTAAAAAAAAAAAATCTTTTCTAAGATTTTAATCCTTTCCCATTACCAATAACAAAAATTGTAATCCTTTTCCCCTTCAGTCAGTCAGTTAAGTGCCACACGTGATACACGCTTGGGCGATCATGTCTCGAAAGAGACATGACTTACTGGGCAGAAGATTATCCCACAGTAGGTTGCCATTGTTTTCTGCAGACGACTGATTCCCAGCCAAGGCTATAGAACCCAATCTGTCCTGTTATTTGATTCATAGCTAAAGGTTGAAGAAATGTATTATATCATTAAGTACTAATTAGTGGAGGGTCAGTTTATTACTTCATAACAAAAGAAAACCGACCCCCCACTTCATGCCTAGTAAAAGTCTTAGTCATGTCTCCAACTATTATATTCAGTCAGTCAGTTAAGTGCCATACGTGATACACGCTTGGGCGATCATGTCTCGAAAGAGACATGACTTACTGGGCAGAAGATTATCTCGCAGTAGGTTGCCATTGCTTTCTGCGGTAGACTGGTTGCCAACCAAGGCTATAGAACCCAATCTGTCCTGTTATTTAATCCATACCTGGAGGGAATAGACGGATTAATACCTTTCCCAAGGGTATTTGCGCGTAAGTGAATGCAAGGAATTCAACTGAAATTCGAACTTGGCACACCGATTTCTCATTCCGAGTCGATATCCACTGCGCCACAACGCACATCCTCCCCTTCATCCTTCCCTTAATAATAACAAAAATTGTAATCCTTTCCCCTTAATAATAACAAAAATTGTAATCCTTTTCCCTTAAGTTAATAATAACAAAATTGTTGACGATAAAACTGTTTTTATTAAGATTGGGCCCTTTTAACGTCATGCTATGTTGTTTTTTCAGCGAATGAGTTGAGGCATCTAGCTAAAAAATATTTATATATGCGGGTCGATTTTGAAACCGTGATATTGCGCTCAGTTTGATATGATGAATAATGATACAAATTATGCTTGACCAAATTATGCTTGACCAAATTATGCTTGACCAAATCCTTACCGTTTTTTGAGGAAACGAGTTTGAAAGATTAATTTTAGGTTAAACATTTTGGAAAATAATTCCGTTTATCAGTGAAAGTGTTTTCGTCGCATAGCAATGTTTTATGTCAACACAAAATAATATCATCTTTGATGGTGGATGTCTTTATGTTAACGTCCCTGTAACCTCTCTGAAGATGGCTCATGTGAGCCGAAAGCTTAGAACCAGCATCATAAAAAAAACTATCCAAATGTTGTACAATTTTTGTCTTTATTTTCACCTGAAATTAAAGCCAAAATACGATGTTTAGAACGGCTCATTGATTAAACAAAATAGGCATTCATTGTCTCTTATATTTAACAATATATGTTTAGAATATATGACTAATATATTATGCTCTCATTACGATTGAGCTCTCTGGAGAAGAAAATTTTAAAAACAGTTTCCACTTCTATAGCAGACTATGCGTGACTCTTCAGAAATGAATTGAGTTCTCTCGGTGACTGGCGTCTGTATACACTGCTTATATGCAAGACGTTAAAATTTCCTTTTTCTGATTCCATGTGCTGGTGGCTTAGGGAGTAGCGACTCCGACTGACGTCGCATCGGCTGAGTTTCGATCCCAGCCAGAAGCAAGTGGATGTGTCTAGCCACACTGATGAGCTGTGAAACAGGCTTGTATGTGGATTTATTTAACAAAATTATATATAGGATTGATACAATCAAATTTATCCCATAGCTGATTGCTGAATCAACCAGCTAAGCGATAAATTTTATACTTGTATTCATTCTAAATTTAGTGCTCTATCTATGATATCAAGCACTTTATTGCAAAGACTGCTTGCCTTAAATACCTTTTCTTTTAGACTTCCACTGACTGACAGCATTCCTGGCTTTACAATATCATTGTTTATATATATATATATATATATATATATATATATATATATATATATTAAAAAAGGATTAATTCAAAGATGTTGAATGGCCATTTCGATATGACGATCGATCCCCACGGGGAGCGACACATCACCTCAGCAACAGAAAAAAAACTTTCAGAAACTGGAGAAAAATTAGTCTACTTTTCCTTTTTAAATAGATTGCAAAGAAATTAAAAAATAAATAATAATAAAATAAAATAAAATAAAATAAAAATAAAAATAAAGGGCTCCAGTTTCTGAAAGGTTTTTTTCTGTTGCTGAGGTGATGTGTCGCTCCCCGTGGGGATCGTCATATCGAAATGGCCATTCAACATCTTTGAATTAATCCTTTTTTAATATATATATTTGCTCTGTAATATTTTATTACATGGAGCTCTCTTCCTGTATCATTTTTTAATATTAAAATAAATTTTTAATATTAATTAGGATCGTTTTTTTTGGAATTTACCTTCCTGCTTTTTTCCCTTGGATTGAAGTATCTGAATTAAAATATATATATATATATATATATATATATATATATAGTGTATTGAGGCAGCAGATGTTAATATAACCGACAATGAATGTCTATTATGTTTAATCATGAACCATTCTAAACATCATATTTTGGCTTTAATTTCAGGTGAAAATAAAGACAAAAATTGTCCAACATTTGGATATTAGAACCAGCATAAAAAAAGATATCCAAGTGTTGGACAATTTTTGTCTTTATTTTTACCTGAAATTAAAGCCAAAATGTTGTGTTTAGGACAGCTCATGATTAAACATAATAGACATTTACTACTGTCTGTTTATATCTAAGTTTATCTAAATTAAAAATGGCGTAGTTTTAATACATTTTTTATTTTACTAGTCAGAACAGATATTCTGAAAAGTGGCCCCTTAAAAAAAATTCAAATGATTAAAATTCCCAAAGTAGTTCTGCATTGAACTAATAAAGCAAGATTTGTGTTCAGTATTGCATTTTTTGAAATTTCATGAAATTGGAAGAGAGTAACAAATTTAAAAAAAAATAAAGATATATTTTTAGCAAAATTTAAAATAAAATTGCATAAATAAAGTCCTGAACGTTTTATTAAAATCAGACAATCATTGATTTTTGCAATAATTTCAAATTAAATGTGTCTTTCAACGCAAAAAAGCAAAATGATATTCGTAACATTATGGTGGCCATAAATAAACAGCGGGTGAGTTGCTGACGAGAAAATAAAAAATAACCAAAATTTCGAACGTGTTAGAAAGGATTAAAAATAAATAATCAAAAAAAGAAAAATATCTTTGCCCTTAATAATAACAAAATTGTTGACGATAAAACTGTTTTTATTAAGTTTGGGCCGTTTTAACATCATGCTATGTTGTTTTTTCAGCGAATGAGTGGGGGCACCTAGCTAAAATGTACATGCGGGTCGATTTTGAAACCGATTTTTGAATATTTGAAGGACCTGATCAGGTGGATGACAGAACGGGGGTTGCATGGTGTAACAGGAGAAGGCGTGCTAAGAGCCACCAGGGATAGGGAAACGTTGAAAGCCATGATCGCCTACGTCCTGAAAGGGCAGGGCATATAGAAGAAGAATATATATGCCAACTGTTTCTAAGAAATTATAATGTGGGTATAAAATGGGGGATCTATTCTATATTATAATCAATATATAAATTGATCCCTCATTTTGTGGCCATGCTAGTTTCTATACATTTATATTCTAGATATATGGGCTTGAGCTAGTGGATGACAGAACGGGGGTTGCATGGTGTAACAGGAGAAGGCGTGCTAAGAGCCACCAGGGATAGGGAAACGTTGAAAGCCATGGCGCCTACGTCCTGAAAGGACAGGGCACATAGAAGAAGAAGTATTAACTGATATAACAGCCTTAAGTTGTTTGAATTTTTCAAATTAACTTTTCTCATTATTACTAATTTTGACGGTTTTTTTTGGTTTTTTTCTAATTTTTGTTTCCTGTTTATACTTTGGAGTAGAAACGTTGTTAGTCTCAAATCTTCTGAATAAATCTTAGATGAGACATAATTCGGCTTATTCCTCTAATAGTAAGTTAGTACATGCATTATGCCTTGTCATTACCTCAGATAAATAATGGACCGTTCTATTTTGATTGCAAGAAAAAAAGAATATGAAATCAGAAACAAAAAAAAAAGAAAGCAAAAAATAATATAAAACCTACCTAATAAGAAAAAAAAAAGAATGCAATAACACTTTCATAAATTTAACATCTTCTTCAGTGAAATAAGTAACATTTTCAATTTCGAAACTTTTTATTTGTACCCTCTTACTTCTTTATATAACAACCTGCATTCATACTTAGGATTGTTATATTAAAGTTACTAAGACTCATTTTGATATGATAAACAATGATACAAATTATGTTTGCCAAAATCGTTACCATTTTTTGAGGAAAAGAGTTTAAATGATTCATTTTAGGTTAAAAATTTTGGAAAATTACTCCCTGAAAGGCTTGTAACTCGTCCTTATAAAATTTATAACTTATTGAATCTATACAAATCTTATATGAGCAATATGCATTGCACAAGAACATGTAAATTTTAAATTTTTTTTGTTTTATAAGTTGTGCTCAGAAATATTATGGTGTTATATACACTTATAGTGGGTTATCTGATACAGTGAAGTGTATTTGTGTGTTGGAACAGATTAACTTGATTTGTCCTTGTTAGTAGATAGCCCACTATAAGGGCGGGGGGTATAAAACAAGAAAATCAAATTGTGTATAGAAACCACATTATATACATATACATCAATTAAGTTTTTTTTTTACAAATAAAAGTAATGTCTTTTGGTTGGTACAAAGGTCGTTAAAATGTTCATAGCAGTAATTATATTGTAAGGTCTAATGCAATGAGCTAATTAAGCTCATAGAAATGAATTATAATTTATAACCAATTGAAATGACGTGTTGAGATTCCTTTATAAATAAATATATATTAAGGACTCTCCCGTCGATTTCGACGTATGAGCATCTAACTCGGTTAGACTACCACACAAAGAATTGTTTAAATGTGGTGTAGCACCATCCACACTTTTTGGAACTGCCGATAACAAACAATCGGTGCAGACGTCTCCCACAGATCGCATTAACAACAGACCTCAGTTATTTAACCTAAGCGAAGGGACGGATTAATACCTTTCCAAAGGGTACCAGTGCGTAAGTGAATGCAAAGTGTTCGACTGGAATTGGAACTCGGCTCACCGATTTTCCCCTCCGAGTCGACATCCACTGCACCAGAACGCACATTTGACATCAGACAGATCTGTTTCGCTGTATCACAGCTCATCAGTACGGTTAGACAGCCGATTGCTTTTAACTCAGGATTGAAACCCGACCGAATTGGCGTCAGTCGGTGATTCTACCTCTTAGCTACGGGCGCTAGGCAGCCTTTTTAGCGTGTATATTATCATTATACACACGCCCAATAGCTGAGAGTGTTCTAATTCATTGCTGAATGAACGATGCGTAAATGCCAGAGTAGCTACTGTTTTTCAAAGTCTACTAGTTTTCCAGAGTGCTCAATCAGGGTGTGAGAGCGTGTCAGTTCAAACTGACCCATTGCGTATAAAGGTATGAGTTTTGAAGCCAAAAAATTTCGTAACAAACCTCAAGTAATCAGTGCATTGATACCGGAGTTGAGTAAATTGAACCTTGGTGTTAAACGCCCCAAATAAGAACAATGAAAGAAAGAAAAATAAACGAATATATGTACTTTTGAAACCGCCTTTAACAATTGAACTCATTGACAGCTTAAAATTTATTTTTTACTATTGGATAAAAAACGATCGGAAAAGAAACCAAAACTAATTTATAAAGAAATATTAAAAGCCTGGCCAAAACGACACATGTTTTTGTTCGGTGGTAAATCTCAGCTCAAAAGTCTAATTTGATGCGACATTTATTGATGAGTTCAGGTGGCACGGCATTGTTAAATGCGGGAGTCGGATCAAGCTTGAAGGTTATTAATATTGAGTCACATCAGTCTTCGTTTGTGTTCAGGCTACTGACTTGTTCTCTTTCGGGTATTTTATCTTTATGATGGCCGCCATCTCTGTAGTTTACCATGTCTTCCATCATTGTTTGTTTCTTTTTCTTTCTTTATGTTCTTTATTTTTATTTAACATTCTTTCTTTCTTTTTTCTTTCTTTCTTTCTTTCTTTCTTTTTTGTTTTATATTCTTTATTTCTTTTTTTCTTTCTTTCTTTCTTTCTTTCTTTCTTTATTTATTTCTTTTTTGTTTTATAATCTTTCTTTCTTTCTTTTCTTTATTCATATTTAACATTCTTTCTTTCTTTCTTTCTTTATTTATTTATTTATTTATTTCCTTTTCCCCTTATATTCTTTCTTTCTTTCTTTCTTTCTTTATCTATTTCTTTTTTGTTTTATATTCTTTCTTTCTTTCTTTCTTTCTTTCTTTTTGTTCTTTATTTTTATTTAACATTCTTTCTTTCTTTCTTTCTTTCTTTTTATTTAACTTTTTCTTTCTTTTTTCTTTATTTCTTTCTTTCTTTCTTTTTTCTGTTGTTTATTTTTATTTAACATTCTTTTTTCTTTCTTTCTTTCTGTCTTTCTTTCTTTCTTTATTTTTATTTAACTTTTCTTTCTTTCTTTCTTTCTTTCTATTTAACATTCTTTTTTGCTTTCTTTCTGTTTTTTATTTAACTTTTTTCTTTTTTCTTTCTTTCTTTTTTCTTTCTTTCTTTCTTTCTTTCTTTCTGTTCTTCATTTTTATTTAACTTTTTTCTTTCTTTCTTTCTTTTTTATTTAACTTTTTCTTTCTTTCTTTCTTTCTTTATTTCCTTTTTGTTTTATTATCTTTCTTTCTTTCTTTCTTTTCTTTATTCTTATTTAACATTCATTCTTTATTTATTTCCTTTTCCCTTATATTCTTTCTTTCTTTCTTTCTTTATTCATTTATTTATTAATGTATTTCCATTTTACCGCAGTAGGTTGCCATTACTTTCTGCGGTAGACTGGTTGCCAACCAAGGCTATAGAACCCAATCTTTCTTGTTATTTAACCCATAGCTGACAGGAAGATACGAGTACCTTTTTTAAGGGTATTTGCGCGTAAGTCAATGCAACAAATTCAACTGGAATTCGAACTCGGTTCTCCGATTTCTCGTTCCGAGCCATAAATATTCCCGTTGCTGATTTTTCATTTTTTCCATTTTAACTCCCACCCAGGGCTTTTTTTTTCGGTATTTAAAACATTTCTTTTTACTATCGAAAAATAATTAACAAATATAATGAGAATCATCTGACCCCAATTATGTAATTATTATTTGCATTTTTTTGTTTTCCTTTTCTTTTTTCGTTTCAAGTGTCCTGCTTCAGTTTTTCTATCTACCCAAGCCTCTCCCTTTTCCAAGTAAGTGCACGGAAGGACTTTCTCTACTTCAACATTAAAAGTCTGAAAATACCCACCAAAATATCCACAACTGAAAACACTTCCAGTTACTTATTCTCAAGACGAATGATTTGTATTGGCGCTGCAAAGACCGGCTTAAAGGGCCATAAGACATCCAGTTTTTTTTATTTGCTTTAGTATCGTTTTATTTCTTCATAATCAAGGGCAACTTTTCTGAATGTCTCTTCACCTTTTTCTACTTTATAACCTTTCCTGACGACTAGTTTTAAAAAAAATACACTAGACATATTTATTTGAAATTTTATTTGATATTTTTTTTTTATATAATTGATTATTTTACGGATAAATATTTGATTTGTTCCCAAAGGCCTTTACCCCTTCAAATCTTTCCAAAACATCCTTAATTCCATGCAAATGAATATGCTGAACTCAAATCGATAATTGTTTACTGAAGAAACGTACCTTTTTTTCATGTTATCGACCAGAAATAAATCGGACTATATCTCACCGCTTACCACCGTTCTCATATCTGATTAACCGCTGAATGACTTGAGGCGTAGGATACTGAATTCGTTCTATTTACTCCCTCTGGCAGCAATTACTCCGCGATTTGTTGCGGTTCGGAACTAATTTTCTGCGTATTAATCGCAAAATGAAAGTAAAAAGACCGAAAAAACGTAAAACTACGCGTGAATTCAGTCTGCAGTGAATAACATTTTTGAACCGTGGTTAAGGGGTGAGATAAACAGCGACAAGAAGTTCCACATTTTTCTGCTTGATAAAATGAAAAAAAGGTATACATCTTCAATAAACAATTACCTATTTGAGTTCAGCATATACATTTACACGGAAATAAGGATGTTTTGGAAAGATTTGAAGGGGTAAAAGCCTTCGGGGAACAAAACAAGAATTTACCATTTTACGTACTCCACATACCCGAATGAGTAAAATACAATTCTGAAATAATTTTTCATTTGTAACTACAATTTATATATTTTAGTTTTGTTTAATGGCATATCAACACCTCTGTGGGTTATTTAATGCCAAAAAGGTGGAGTTTTAAGGCATTTTTTTAATGTTCGGTTGATTTAGTCAGATTTTAATACATTTTTTTTGTTTTTATTCTTTTTCATTTAAACGACATATCAACACCTCCGTGGGTTATTTAATGCCAAAAAGGTGGGGTTTAAAGGTATTTTTTTTAATGTTCAGTTATAGGACTTTAGTGATATTTTGTACGACAAATGATCACTGATTGCTCTTTTAGGGAGACCGAGATTGAGTTTGAGTTTTGTTTAACGGCATATCAACACCTCCGTGGGTTATTTAATACCAAAAGGTGGAGATTTAAGGTATTTTTTTAAATGTTCGGTTATAGGACTTTAGTGATATTTTGTACGATAAATGATCACTGATTGCTCTTTTAGAGAGACCGAGATTGAGTTTGAGTTTTGTTTAACAGCATATCAACACCTCTGTGGGTTATTTAATGCCAAAAAGGTGGGGTTTTAAGGCATTTTTTAATGTTCGATTATAGGAAGAAGGTTGATTTAGTCAGATTTTAATTAATTTTTTTATTCTTATTCTTTTTTATTTTAGAAAATTGAAAATGTTTTCTAGTTTTGTATTCAAAAATGTTTTGTTGAGAATAATTTTTTTTCTTCAAAAATTTATTGTTGGTAATATTTTTCTTTCAAAAATGTATAATTTTCTATGAAAGTCTATTTTTATGTATATATTTCTACAAAAGTGTATTTTTATACTTTCATAGTGTTTTGACCCAAGTTTGGGGGTTAACTATTTGCCCATAGCTGGGACCCAAACAGGTGCTACCACTCCGGGTCAGGGTGGACCTGGGAACAACAGCAATTAAGAGGTGGTTCTATGCTCCTCACAACTTTTCAGTCAGAGGCCTTGCTGTCGGATGCAGTTTAAAAGTTTATATAAGGGCACTATATATATATATATATATATATATATATATTACAAAAAGTGAAAGAGCACGTAGATTAAAGACCCATTGTTTAAGCATGTACTATTATAAAGAGTGCTCGATACAGAGTAGAGCTTAATATTGTAATTTTTTTTATTACAATGGTTTATAAAAGCATAATATCACTACACAAAAATTTTCATGTTTCAGAACAAAACTGTTCCTCTTCAGGTGGTACGTTATAATAAATGTTGAAAATGATTTATAAATCATTTCATGCAGATTAAAAAAAAGCTTTGATAGTTTTGGAGATTAACAAAGATGGCCGACCAAGAAGCATGCTTCAGGATTAAACAAATGTCAGTTATCAAGCTTTTGGTTGCTGAAAGGTGCAAACCAGTTGAAATTCATAGGAGAATGTAAACTGTGTATGGTGCCACATATTTCAGCCAAAAATGTCTACAAGTGGGCTAGATTGTTTAAAGAAGGACGGAGCAGTGTTGTGGATGAAGACAGGCCTGGGAGGCCTACAGAAGTGAGGTCTCCTGAGGTGATTGAGTCAGTCGACCTCATCCAGTCTGACAGAACGGTGACTTTAAGCCTATCTGTTGGGACATCACACAAAATTGTCCATGATGACCTTGCCTACTTGAAGGTCAGCGCACACAGCAGCCCAAACGGTGCAGACCATCAACTAGCTGGGCTGGGAACTGCTGCCTCATCCCCCTTACAGCCCAGATTCCCCTTTCAGACTTTCAATTGTTTGGTCTCTTGAAAGCGTTCACGAGAGGTACGAAGTTTGAAAGTAACAATGAAGTCAAAAGTGCTGTGAGCGATTGGCTGAGACATTAGTTCAAAGATTTTTACGATGATGAAATACGGAAGATTGTGCACAGATGGGAAACGTGTGTGACACTGCGGGAATACTACGTTGAAACAGAAAAGTAAGCTTCTATCTGTATTAGAAGTCCTTACACCGAAAAATTCACCTTATTTATTGAATGACCCTCGTAGAAGTCCTTATACCGAAAAATTCACCTTATTTATTGAATGACCCTCGTAGAAGTCCTTATACCGAAAAATTCAACTTATTTATTGAATGACCCTCGTAGAAGTCCTGATACCGAAAAATTCACCTTATTTATTGAATGACCCTCGTAGAAGTCCTTATACCGAAAAATTCACCTTCTTTATTGAATGACCCTCGTAGAAGTCGTTATACCGAAAAATTCATCTTATTTATTGAATGACCCTCGTAGAAGTCGTTATACCGAAAAATTCACCTTCTTTATTGAATGACCCTCGTAGAAGTCCTTATACCGAAAAATTCCCCTTATTCATTGAATGACCCACGTAGAAATCCTTATACCGAAAAATTTACATTCTTTATTGAATGACCCTCGTAGAAGTCGTTATACCGAAAAATTCACCTTATTTATTAAATGACCCTGGTAGAAGTCGTTATACCGAAAAATTCACCTTATTTATTGAATGACCCTCGTAGAAGTCCTTATACCGAAAAATTCACCTTGTTTATTGAATGGTCCTCGTAGAAGTCCTTATACCGAAAACTTCACCTTATTTATTGAATGACCCTCGTAGAAGTCGTTATACCGAAAGATTCACCTTATTTATTGAATGACCCTCGTAGAAGTCCTGATAGCGAAAAATTCACCTTATTTATTGAATGACCCTCGTAAATCGGGTAAAAATAAAAATGTTACTTATAAATCAAAGGTTTTGAAAAAAAAAACAACTAAAAAAGCACTGATAAGAAGAATAAAGTTCTTCTCCTTCTTCACACTTCTACTGTTCTCTAGGAGAGGAGACCCAAATGATAAGAAAGCGAAAAGGACAGTCTTGGTACTAAATGGGCACAACATATCCAAGACAATAAAAGTGAGAATCAGTAAAAATAAAAATGAAAGGAGGAAAAGACAAAATAAGGTTAAAAGCAGATTGACATCTTGACCGTTAGGAATGTAAAAGAATAAAGGAGAAAAAAGAAAATGGAAAAAGGAGAAAAAAAAAAAAGAAAACTACCCCCTATCTGCCATAATTCATTTTCATCATTTACATTCTAAAATGTGGATATTGAATTGAATTAAAATGAGTCCCAGTAATAACCTGATGAAATACGGGATTGAAACCGGTCGGTAGTTTTGTATTCCTTATTTTTATTCCATCTTTTGTTAACGTCTACAAATGCCTGTAAGTATGAAGCTTACTTTATTAATTTCAATATATATATATATATATATATATATATATATATATAATCTAAACTTATTTATAAATGGAACTTTGTGTGTGTGTTTCTGTGTGTGTGTGTGTGTGTGTGTGTGTGTCTGTGTCTGTGTGTGTGTGTGTGTGTCCGTTACCTATAGACTCCGGAACGGCTGTAACCAATTTTCTTGAAAATTTACACAGTTGTACTATAAACGTTTGCGAGTGTTCTTAGCTAGGTTTTGTGTCAAGGTACCCCCGATAAATATCGAAAATCAATAATCGAAAAAATCGGTTTATAGAAGGAGTGGTTCGGTTTTAATCAAATTTGATACACTCATAGATAAAGACATAAGAAACGATATTCAGAAGTTTCAAGGTTGCAGTTCTTACAATAGTGCTTTATTCTAAATTACGTATCTATAAACAAACAGTGTTGGCAACTATAAAACTATAAAAACAACCCCGGAATAAATTGCCGGGATTGTTCGTCAATGTACATCGGAGAAACAGGTAGTAATCTAAAAAAACGAATATATGAACATAAAAGAGACATCACTCATAATAATTCACAGAAATAAATTTAACCACAAGTTCGATTTAAAAAATGCCACACTAATAAAATGAGTAAGCAATTTATTCAGAAGAAAAGTTCTCGAGAGCGACGCCATACAGTACTGCCAAAATGTCAATTTGCGCCCCGGATTTTTCCCAATCTCACCTTTGCTTATGGAAATTATACTAAAACAGACTAACATATATAATAAAAGTTCAAAGAAAACAGTTGAATTCCCTTCATTTTAACATCTCGTGACTTTGTACTACACATTTTATTAATCGTATTACGCCGAGCAAGGCGGTAACGCCACTGATGTGCAGAGGGCTACGTAATAGTAAAAAAATTGGAAAAGAGAAAGCCGGAAACCACATCCTAAACAGGGAACAAGGGATGAGCCTCTTAACCTGCTCAATAGACATGGGTGGAGTGTGAACCGGGCGATAGATAGATCTATTTACTCCAATTGAAAAAATAAAAAGTGAGAAGATTGGAAAAGAGAAAGCCGGAAACCACATCCTAAACAGGGAACAAGGGATGAGCCTCTTAACCTGTTCAATAGACGTAGGTGGAGTGTGAACCGGGCGATAGATAGATCTATCTATTCCAATTGAAAAAATAAAAAAGTGAGAAAACTGGAAAAGAGAAAGCCGGAAACCACATCCTAAACAGGGAACAAGGGATGAGCCTCTTAACCTGTTCAACAGACGTGGGTGGAGTGTAAACCGGGCGATAGATAGATCTATCTACTCCAATTGAAAAATAAAAGTGAGAAAATTGGAAAAGAGAAAGCCGGAAACCACATCCTAAACAGGGAACAAGGGATGAGCCTCTTCACCTGTTCAATAGACGTGGGTGGAGTGTGAACCGGGCGATAATTCTAAAACTAAATATTCTGTTAATCTTTTGGAATGAGTTGCGAGCGTTTTTATAGTTGCCAACACTGTTTGTTTATAGATACGTAATTTAGAATAAAGCTCATTTCGTCTTTTTGCCTTCTCAGGACGAAACGCGTAGGCGATTTAAATACAGTTTTCCTCTTGTCTTTATTTTATTTAACTATATATATATATAGTCATCCGAAGACAGATCTGTTTCGCTGCATCACAGCTCATCAGTACGATTAGACATCCTATTGCTTTTTACCCAAGATTATGGGGAGTGGGAGTGTGTGGATGAGTGTGGGGTATTTTAAATATAAAGCGAGATAGATATATTTCAATATGGGAAAAAAGAAATTGATAAAAAAGAAAGAATGAAGTAACAGATGTGGCGGGGGGGGTGAATACCAAGACAGGTTTGAATAAACTTAGATCGATCGATCGATCGATAGGCAAATCGAAGTGAAAATATATAAAACAGGAGAGAAAGATGGACGATACAGAAACAGGCGGACAAACTAACAAGTGAAGTATGAAATTAGAGAGTGAAAGAGAAAGAAAGAGAGTGAGTGAAAGAGAAAGAGAGAGAGAGTGTGTGTGTGTGAAGAGTGAGAGAGAAGCGAGAGAGAGAGAACGTGTGAATAAGCGAGACAGAGTTAGCGAGAAGAGCGAGGGAGAGAGGTGAAAGAAAGAGAGAGAACGGGTGAGTGAAAGAGTGAGCGAGAAGAGTGAGAGAGAAACTAGAGAGAGAGAGAACATGTGAATGTGAGAGAAAGACAGAGCAAGTGAAAGAGAGAGAGAGCGAGAAGAGTGAGAGAGAAGCGAGAAAGAGAGGGCGAGAAGAGCGAGGGAGAGAACTGAGAGAGCGGGCGAGTGAGTGAGAGAGAGAGAGCGAGATAAGAGAGAGCGAGAAGAGCGAGGGAGAGAAGTGGGAGAGAGAGAGAGGGCGAGTGAAAGAGAGAGAGCGAGAAGAGTGAAAGAGAAGCGAGAGAGAGAGATAGAGAGAGAGCAAACGTGAAAACAAGTTAGAACGAGATAGCGAGAGGAGCGAGGGAGAGAAGTGAGAGAGAAAAGAGTGAGACAGAGGCATAAAGAGAGAGAGAGAGAGAGAGAGAGGGGGGGGAGGGGGCGTGTGTGATTTCTCACCCGCACGAGAGGCAAACTATCTTCAACGAATACATACAGAGTCGGAGTTACCTTTCTTTGCCTCGCTTCGTTTGCGTGCTGAGTAAAAACCCGTCTTGTCGACGACGCTTTCTGCAAGGCGAATTAAATTCCATTTCAAATCGCCATTCTTCTGTCTGCAGTATGGAACAAAATAAGTTACTGTCCATTTAGTTGGTGTCAGTTTGAGTCACAAGGCGATGTGAGGGTGGGGGAAACCTGGTGACATACAGCAGAATCAATATCTGTTCAATAGAAAAACGCCGATAGCATGCTGATTTTGGACTAAAAATTGTTAAAAATAGATTATATATATATATATAATGGCCATTGCATATAAAACAGTAACTATTGCCCAATATTTAATACTTCCTGACCACTGAAAATTTTCAGTGCGTACTATACGAACGTCATTTGTAATGTATTTACATTATTTAATATAAAATCCCTATTCAATTAGTAATGCTTGCATTCATTCCTGACCACTGACAATCCATTTTTTATTGATTTTCAAGGCATTCCTAAAGTAAAATCATTAGCAATGCATTTACATTATACATATAATAGCCCTATTCTATCAGTAATGCTTGCATTCATTCCTGACCACAGACAATCCCTTTCTTCCTGATTTCCAATGCATTCCTATAGTAAAATCATTAGCAATGCATTTACATTATACATATAATAGCCCTATTCTATCAGTAATGCTTGTATTAATTCCTGACCACTGACAATCCCTTTCTTCCTGATTTTCAATGCATTCCTATAGTAAAATCATTAGCAATGCAGTTACATTATACATATAATAGCCCTATTCTATCAGTAATGCTTGCATTCATTCCTGACCACAGACAATCCCTTTCTTCCTGATTTTCAATGCATTCCTATAGTAAAATCATCAGCAATGCAATTACATTATACATATAATAGCCCTATTCTATCAGTAATGCTTACATTCATTCCTGACCACTGACAATCCCTTTCTTCCTGATTTTCAATGCATTCCTATAGTAAAATCATTAGTAATACATTTGCATTATACATATAATAGCCCTATTCTATCAGTAATGCTTGTATTAATTCCTGACCACTGACAATCTCTTTCTTCCTGATTTTCAATGCATTCCTATAGTAAAATCAATAGCAATACATTTGCATTATACATATAATAGCCCTATTCTATCAGTAATGCTTGCATTCATTCCTGACCACTGACAATACCTTTCTTTCTGATTTTCTATGCTGTCCTTTAGTAAAATCGCTAGCCAGGCATTTACAGTATATTTGATTGTCCGTAATATTCATGACGATTTTTAATAGAAATTAAAACACAAAACAAAATCATGACATGAAATATTTATTCAACTGAATACGAATCATCTTGTTGAACAACCTCTCTCAATTTTTTCTTCAACTTAAAGATTCCATCTTTGCAGTATTTTGGTAGTTTCTCGGCAAAGAAATCTTTAAGGTGGTCTTCTTTAATGTCATCCAAAGAATTAAAATTTTTACCATTGATATTATTTCATAGGGACCTGTATAAATAAATAAAAAACCGAAAGATCAATGTCTGGTGAATATATTCGAACCAAGATGCAACAATTTTTGCCGAGTTGACAATGAAACGTGAATTTATAGTGAGTTATCCGTGTATTTGTGAGTTGAAACAGATTAACTGAATTGGGCCTTGTTTGTAGATAGCCCACTATTGCAAAGCAGTAACGACCATTGTCAGTGTCAGCGCTCTGCCTTCGGGCGGAGAGCATTGCCGGAAGGACCCACATTAAAAAGGCCTTGTGCCCCATTTTGCCTTAAGTGGGAATGCGACTAAATACTGTAGATAGTCCACTATAAGAGGGGTATAAAACAAGAAAATCAAATTGTGTATAGAAACACACACACACACACACACACACACACACACACACACACACACACACACACACACACACACACACACACACACACATATATATATATATATAATGATTTGTACCCACAGAAGCCACAGATAACTTTAAAAAGAATAGACGTCATAATTATCCTACAAACCCGAGGAACCTTTCGGCCAACACTTATCACGGGCTTCGTTGGCTTAAATTATTAAGGGTCATAGACAAGGACAAGACCAAAAGGGAATACTCACAATACGAGAAGATGGAACTCGTTTAAAAGCAAACTTTAATGAAAAAAAAAACATTAAAATGTAAGGAGGGTGTATACATATAATTCCACAAGAGTGAAATGTATATATATATATCAATGAAGGTTTTTTACAAATAAAAGTAATGTACAACATAATTTTCTTAGGATAAAAACTTGCTCTTGGAGTGGCTAAAGTTGGCTCATGTCACTTACCCTAGGATATTTTTCACTGAACATTGTTGTAAACGATACACTTCTCATCGCTGACACAATTTGCTTAAAAAAAATGCTGCATTTTCACTGCATTTATACAGCAATTTTTTTTTATAATCATATCGCACCAAGCATAGCATTTTACTGGCGCTGTTTTGCAGGGGGTTACATCGGGGGGAAAGTTATGAGAAAGAGTGACAGGCTATAGGGGGCATAAGGAAGTGGGTAAGAGAAGGATGTCTATGGACATAAAATAAGGGATCAGTTTTTATATTGATTATATTGCAGAACTGAGCCCCCACTTTATACCCGCATTATAATAGTATAATTTTTTTTATAATCATATCGCTCTAAGCAAGGCATTTTACTGCCAATGTATTGCAAGGGGTTACATCGGAGGAAAGTTATGAGAAAGAGTGACAGGCTATAGGGGGTATCAGGAAGTGGGTAAGAGAAGGATGACAATACTGATGAGAGTGGAATGGACGGAGAAAGGAGCATGAGAGAGAGAGAGAGAGAGAGAGGGATGCAGGTTAGTGAGATAGGAGATGACTATTGACTTTACATTTCAATTCTTGGAGATTGTAGCTGTCGGGAAAGCAAGTAAATGAAAAGGAATCCCACAGGCAGGAAGTGCGAGAAAAGAAGCTATTGGAGTAGAATTTACATTTTATTGGTTTCACAGTAAAAGTGTGGGACCTAGTTGCTAATCTTGTTGCTCGAGTAAATTCATATATAAAGGGTCATCAGTGAGCTAAGTTCATCGAAACAGAAGTTGTGAAAGTATTTGTAGAAGAGACACAGGGAAGCCACATTGTGCCGGTGAGAAAGTGACTGTATCCGAGCTGCCAAGTTGGGATCGATCACATTACAGATTCTTCGTTGGATTTTGTCAAGAACACCTAGGTGGTTAGCAAGAGCACCCGACCAGATATGGCAGCAGTATTCAATGCACGGGTGGATGGTAAGAGAAGAATTACTGTGGCCATAAAATGAGGGATCAGTTTTTATATTGATTGTAATGTAGAATTAATCCCCCAATTTATATCCACATTGTAATAGTATAGAATTTTTTTTTATAATCATATCGCCCCAAGCTAAGTTCATCGAAACAGAAGCTGTGAAAGTATTTGTAGAAGAGAGGGAAGCCACACTGCGTCGGTGAGAAAGTGACTGTATCCGAGCTGCCAAGTTGGGATCGATCACATTACAGATTCTCCGTTGGATTTTGTCAAGGATACCTAGGTGGATAGCAGAGGCAATCGACCAGATATGGCAGCAGTTCTTCCAGATATTTCAATATCAGTTATCTCCCTTTAACTCAACTCACTAAATTTTTTTTCACCTCTGCTGTAGCCAGGTATTGAACTCACAACTCTTTGAGTCAAGTCATTGGATCCCACAAATCCTTAGATAATCTAGACATCTTGAGGATATGTTTGTATAAATTTTTTAGGAGTTATAAACGTAATGTATCAGTAACAATTTTTTTTTTACCAGAGCTCATATTACAATCTTGTTTTGTAATTGTTTTTCTCTAGCACTCCGTGTTACTGGTTTCCATCTTGTATTAATTTCTGCGTATGGCTGAGATTTTTGTGGCCTAACATATGCGCTGATTCCTTGAGTTTTCGTACCCTTATGTGTTGCTCTCTATTTATGATTTCCATCCGTCTTTTGCTCCTTTCTCTGACACCCCCTGTAACTGATTCGTCTTTCTCTTTACTCTCCTCCTATCTAATCTTTTACTTTTATGTAGCCCCCTGCGCATTGGTGGCTTTACCGCCTTGCTTGGGGTGAAACGATTAAAGCACACACACACACACACACACACACACACACACACACACACACACACACACACTTTCCCTCTCTCTCTCTCTTCCATATTCTTGCTTTCCTGACGGCTACAACCTCCAGGAATTTAAATGTGGCTTCCTTCTGTCTGTTCTATAAATATTTTCATAACTTTTGCTTCGACGAACTTAGGTCACTGGTGTGCCTGCCAAACAAGTTTACTCGTGCAATCAGACTGGTAACAAGGACCCACCCATTCACAGTTAGATCAACCAAATGCAGGCGACAATTCTACTCCAATAGTTTCTTTTCTCGCACGTCCCGCCTGTAGAACTCCCTTCCATATTCTTGCTTTCCTGATGGCTACAACCTCCAGGAATTTAAATGCAATATCAATACCCATCTCTTAACCACTTGACTCCAGTTCTTTCTACATCACCCTGTATATCTTTTCCTTTCTCTCTACCTTTGCAACTGTCATCACACTGGTATTCCCATCCTTCTCTTGCTCCTTTCTCTGACACCACCTGTAACTGGTTCGTCTTTCTCTTTACTCTCCTCCTATCTAATCTTTTACTCTTATGTAGCCCCCTGCACATCACGTTTCCGCCTTGCTGGGGGTGATATGATTAAAAAAAATGTAGAATACAATAATTGAAATCTGTATATAAATATGATATGACGAATTAAACGAATAAAATTATTGTTCAGTAGTCTGGAAAATTTTGCAAAACGTCATGATTTTTAACCGGATCTTTATAGTGTCCGGACAACGGATTCTCCTAATTAGAATCTGAATTCAGACGAACTTAATTAATTTAATTGTGCAATTAACGTTACTTTGTTAAATTATGACATCTGAACTGAACAAAAATCGTTGTTTCTTAAAGGGCTTGCCTCACTGCTTATTAGAAATTCTCCGAATATCTTAAGCCAAAATCTTTATTTATTTCTCCTGTTTCTGTTTAAGTAGAGGAGTGTGGTCCCCCACAGCTGCCTATCCTAGTTCTTAGCATTTTTTAGCATCATTCCAACGCTCTGTTCTGCTATTGGCAGATTATTTTACTTATCATATTCTTCTTTTCTTTTTGCCTTCAATATATCCAATTCTCCAAGCCTTCTTTCCTCGTCATGTATCCCAGAAATTTCATCTGCTCCTTTTTCAATCTAATTTGATCGGTCCGATGAGGTCGAATTGGCAGATTATCTAAAAAAAAACAAAAAAAAACACCTACATTTTGTTGTTAACTAGGGCAAGAAATGGCTTGTTAAATTTAACGTCTTCAAAATTAAACTGCTTTGAGAAGATCCTTTCTGTCTATTATCCATCCGGGTTATGAATATTAGTGCCACATATGGTTTAGCGCTCCTGTTATATATTGAGTGATCCTTGATAAAATCTGAAGATTCTGCAATGTTTCTGGTCCTGACCTGTCATCTCGACTTCAGTTATTTTCGCACTGCCGTAATGTAACTTCACTGTGCCTTTTCTATAAATATTTTCATTATATAGGGCGACCAAAAAAAAAAAACGGGATTTTTTTAAGTGTGTATTTGCAGACATGAGCAAGTGGCAGTAATGCGAATCAGTGGCCTCACAAAGTAAACACTGCCATTTCAGTAACCATGGGTCAAGATGAATTTCTAAGCAAGTTATGGATGTCAGGTGAGGCCCATTACGTGAATAAGCAGAACTACCGTTACGGGGCAGACACAAATCCTAATGATGTTCATGTGCGCCCTGTACACGCTATTAAGGTGACAGTATGGTGTGCAGTTTCATTACATGGGATCATCTGACCGTATCTTTTTGAAAATCAACAGGGGATCTCACTCACTGTCATTGCGAATTTTCAAGAACGCATTTGTAAAGGAAGACGCCATCTATAGGACGTGATTTTTAAAAAATGAAAATTCCATCATTGTTTCTTAAATGGCATGTTTTAAGGTTTCAATTACTTTGAATAAAATATTTTTCTTCCATCACACTTGGTTTTATTGAATTGGTAAAAAGTTCCTGTTTTTTTTTTTTGTTTTTTTTTTTTTTTGGCTCACCTTGTATTTATTCTCATGAAATCTCCGCTAAATTATAGAAATGGAGATTAGTTAGGACTTCATTGAAACTTCTGAAACTTCGAGGTATTATGGCGACTGCAGTAAGTGTATTTGTCTATATTTCCGAGATGAGGTAGTATTTGCAGTATTTACATTATTCGGACTATTGTCCTCATCTTTGTGGCCATTTGTACGACGTTTAATAATAGATCATTCTATTTGTCTATATTTCTGAGATGAGGTAGTATTTACAGTATTTACATTATTCGGACTATTGTCCTCATCTTTGTTGCCATTTGTACGACGTTTAATAATAGATCATTCTATTTGTCTATATTTCTGAGATGAAGTAGTATTTACAGTATTTACATTATTCGGACTATTGTCCTCATCTTGGTTGCCATTTGTACGACGTTTAATAATAGATCATTCCATTTGTCTATATTTCTGAGATGAGGTAGTATTTACAGTATTTACATTATTCGGACTATTGTCCTCATCTTTGTTGTCATTTGTACGACGTTTAATAATAGATCATTCTATTTGTCTATATTTCTGAGATGAGTTAGTATTTACAGTATTTACATTATTCGGACTATTGTCCTCATCTTGGTTGCCATTTGTACGACGTTTAATAATAGATCATTCTATTTGTCTATATTTCTGAGATGAGGTAGTATTTACAGTATTTACATTATTCGGACTATTGTCCTCATCTTTGTTGCTATTTGTATGCTGCGGTCTCGGCCATTGTATGGTGCAACCTTCTTCATGTGCTATGAATTTCGAACCGAATCGCTTGGGCGATCATGTCTCGAAAAAGACATAACAGACTGGGCAGAAGATTATCCCACAGTAAGTTGCCAGTGCTTTCTGCGATAGACTGGTCGCCAATCAAGTCTATAGAACACAATCTGTCCTGTTATTCGACTCATAGCTAGATGGGGAAAATGTATTATATTATTAAGTCGTAATTAGTGGGTGATCAATTTAGTACTTCATAACAATTGAAAACCGATCCCCCACTTTATGCCCAGTAGAAACCTTGATCATGTTTCCAACTATTATATTTAGTCAGTTAACTGCCATATGTGATACATGGGCGATCATGTCTCGAAAGACATCGAAAGACATGATTGACTTCGCAGAAAATTATCCCGCAAGAGGGTTGCTATTGCTTTCTGGTTGACAGCCAAGGCAACAGAACCCAATCTCTTCTGTTATTTAACCCATAACTGGAGGGAGGAGACGGATTATAACCTTTTCCATGGGTATTTGCGCGTAAATGAATGCAAGTGATTCAACTGGAATTCGAACTCGCCTCCCCGATTTCTAGTTCTGAGCCAGTATCTACAACGCATATGTAAGTTACTTCACTAAATTAAACAGAAGAAATTCTCATTCATAGCAGCGGAGATAATCTTCTGCCCAGTCAGTCATGTCTCTCTCGAGACATGATCGCCCAAAGCGTGTATCACATATGGCACTTAACTGACTGAATATAATAGTTGTAGACATGATTAAGGCTTCTACTGGTCATAAAGTGGGGGGTCGGTTTTCTATTGTTATGAAGTAATAAACTGATCCCCCATTAATTACTACTTAATAATATAATACATTTCTTCCACTTCTAGCTATCAGTCAAATAAAAGGACATATTGCCTTGGCTGGCAACCATTCTACCGCAGAAAGCAATGGCAACCTACTGCGGGATAATCTTCTGCCCAGACATGATCGCCCAAGCGTGTTTCACGTATGGCACTTAACTGACGGACTGACTCCACTAAATTAAACTGAATAAATTTTTATCCATGAGTAGTGGAGTTCTAATCTATTCTTGCCCTCTTTTCCACTCTCAAGCTGTTGGAACACAAGAGAGGTTAATTAAAAGAACAACAAAAGGTTAATATTTACATCAATCCAAGCAGAACAGTGTGATTTGTCTGCTCTGGTTTGTCTCTCTGCAAAACTTATCTGAAACCTACCTATCTAAACTTATTTATAAATGGAACTTTGTCTGTCTGTGTGTGTGTGTGTGTGTGTGTGTGTGTGTGTGTGTGTGTGTGTGTGTGTCCGTTACCTATAGACTCCGAAACGTCTGAACCGATTGACTTGAAAATTTACACAGCTGTACTATAAGCGTCTTCAAGTGTTCTTAGCTAGGTTTTGTGTCGAGGTACCCCCGATAAATATCGAAAATCGATAATCGAAAAAATCGGGTTATAGAAGGAGTGGTCCGATTTTAATCAAATTTGATACACTCATAGACAAAGACATAAGAAACGATATTCAGAAGTTTCAAGGTTGCAGTTCTTACAACAGTGCAAAAAAATCGACAATATATATATATATATATAAAGCAAGATGTTTGTGTGTGTGTCTGTTTATCTGCCTGTATGTCTGTATATTTTTCAGCCCTTTTATTTTAGTTTTTGCTTCGGGTTTGACTCTAAGTAGGTATAATTGTAGTTCTTAGTCTCAACCACGATACCATTTACTCAGAGGATTTATTTAGCATTGAAAATTCAGTTTACGACGAAAAAAACTTATTTGATATCGATAGAAGGAAATCAAAATTTGACTTACATCCATTACATTTAGTCTACGGTTTCGCTTTAACTGGAAACAACTATTGCTTTTTAGTCTTAAAACGTCCAAAGAGTCTGAGCTTCAGGACCATGGATTAGTTTTAAAGTTTTCATTACACCCGAGCAATGCCGGGTTATACTGCTAGTATAATACAAAAATAAATACGAAAATAAAATAATGTAACGAAATCAATCAAAATGCCGTGAGCACCACAGCCATACAAAAATCAGCTAAAAAATTAATCTACACTCTTAGCGGACCTCAAATGGAATGACTATATCGAATCCATTACTAAATCCGCTGATATGAAAGTCGGCTCTATGTGCAGGGCCCGGAAGTTTTTCCCGTCTAAATCTATCCTTCACATTTATAAATCTACCATCCGCCCGTGTATTGAATACTGCTGCCACATCTGGTCGGGTGCCCCTGCTATTCTCCTCGGGATTTTTGACAAAATACAACAGAAAATCTGTAATGTGATCGATACCGACTTGGCAGACCGCCTGCAGTCACTCTCTCACCGGCGCGACGTGGCTTCCCTGTGCCACTACTATAAATACTTTCACGGCTTCTGCTCCGATGAACTTAGATCCCTGGTGCCCCCTAGGTTCGAATTTGCACGAGATACTAGATTAGCAACTAGATCCCACCCTTTTACAGTGAAACCGATAAAATGCAACCGCAACTTCTTCTTCAACAGTTTCTTTTCTCGCACTTCCCGACTGTGGTATGAATTTGCACGAGATACTAGATTAGCATCTAGGTCCCAGCCTTTAGGTGAAGAGGATCATCCCTTGTTCCCTGTTCAGGATGTGGTTTCCGGTTTTCTCTTTTCCAATCTTTTCACTCTTACGTAGCCCCCTGCACATCAGTGGCGTTACCGCCTTGCTCGGTGTGTTATGATAAAAAAAATAAAGATAAGATGTAACCCGTAATTTCTACTCCAACAGCTTCTTTTCTCGCACTT
This sequence comes from Ascarosepion bandense, assembly GCA_037127315.1. NCBI lineage: Eukaryota > Metazoa > Mollusca > Cephalopoda > Sepiida > Sepiidae > Ascarosepion > Ascarosepion bandense. The sequence continues at coordinate 600,297 of JBBBDQ010000513.1, forward strand.
CCCACCTGTGGAATTCCCTTCCATACACTTGCTTCCCCGACAGTTACAATCTCCAGGAGTTTAATTGTAAGATCAATAGACATCTCCTATCACACTAACTCGCATCCATTCTCTCAAATACTCTTCCCATCTACCCAGCCCTCATCCTCGTTATCCTTACCGGTCTATCACCCTCCTTCTGACATTTCCTATATCTAACCACTCTTTCTCATCACTTTCCTCTATGTAACCCCCTAACCACTCTTTCTCATCATTTTCCCCTATGTAACCACCTAACCACTCTTTCTCATCACTTTCCCCTATGTAACCCCCCTGCGCAACAGTGGCAGTAGAATGCCTTGCTTGGGGTGAAATGATGTAAAAAAAATTATGTTTTCGTGCAATAATAAGGAAATAATTTAAGTATATCCTGAAAAAGGAAAATAGGGCAGCTGGATTGAGACAAACCCAAATGAATATACATGCTACACATGCTTCGATTTTACTTATTTCTGTAAATTTCAACAAAAATTCCTCAAGTGGAATGACTATATAGGATCCATAGCTAAATCCGCTGCTAAGAAAGTCGGTTCTCTGTGTAGGGTCAAGAAGTTTTTCCCGTCTGAAACAATCCTTTCGCCCGGTTCACACTCCACCCACGTCTATTGTACAGGTGAAGAGGCTCATCCCTTGTTCCCTGTTTAGGATGTGGTTTTCGGTTTTCTCTTTTCCAATCTTTTCACTCTTTTTTTTTTTTTCAATTGGAGTAGATAGACTAAACTATCGTCCGGTTCACACTCCACCCACGTCTATTGAACAGGTTAAGAGGCTCATCTCTTGTTCCCTGTTTAGGATGTGGTTTCCGGTTTTCTCTTTTCCAATCTTTTCACTCTTACGTAGCCCCCTTCACATCAGTGGCGTTACCGCCTTGCTCGGGGTGATATGATTAAAAAAAAAATTGAAATCTACCATCCGCTCGTGCATTGAATACTGCTGCCATATCTGGTCGGGTGCTCCTGCTATCCAATGAGGTGTCCTTGACAAAATCCAACGGAGACTCTGTAATGTGATAGATCCCGACTTGGCAGCACAGATACAGTCACTTTCTCACCGGCGCAATGTGGCTTCCTTGTGTCTCTTCTACAAATACTTTCACGGCTTCTGCTCCGATGAACAAAGCTCCCTGGTGCTCCCTATATATGAATTTACTCGAGCCACAAGATTAGCAACTAGGTCCCACCCTTTTACTGTGAAACCAATAAAGTGTAAACGCAAATTCTACTCCAATAGCTTCTTTTCTCGCACTTCCCGCCTTTGGAATTCCCTTTCATTTACTTGCTTCACCAACAGCTACAATCTCCAAGAATTTAAATGTAAAGTCAATAGTCATCTCCTATCTCACTAACCTGCATCCTCTCTCTCTCGTGCTCTTTTCTCTGTCCACTCCACTCTCATCAGTATTCTCATCCTTCTCTTACCCACTTCCTGATACCTCCTATAACCTGACACTTTTTCTCATAACTTTCCTCCTATGTAACCCCCCGCAAAACTGTGGCAGTAAAATGCATTACTTGGGGCGATATGTTTAAAAAAATAAAAAAATAATGCAAATTATTTTTTTCTCAGTATTCAAAGAAATTTACTTCATAAAAAGCAGAGTCTATTTATGGAACTACTATCTCAAAAACGTAAGCTTGATCGAATGGCTGAACTTGGGGTATACTTAGTAACTGGATAATTCACAGACGGGTAATTCATTCACTAGGCCGACTGTGAATGCCCGTTTGCACTTTGACGAAATTACTAAGAGATACGAAGAAAAAAAAAAACGTAAGTTCATTAAAATTTCTTTCGTTTTTTTTAAAACCAATTATCAGTTTCATAAAATTTTTAAACTAATAAAAACGTAGGGTAGCCGAAATTCGGGGTGTGTGGCTTGGCCCCTTCTGCTTTCCATGAAGAATCGCCACTGATTGCTAGCTAAGTTTCATCATTATAATGTGGAAATCCCCTACTTTATGCCCAGTATAAGCCTTAATCATATCTCCAACTATTATATTCAGTCAGTCAGAAAAGTGTCATACGTGATACATGCTTTGGGCGATCATGTCTCGAAAGAGACATGACTGACTGGGCAGAATATTATCCCACAGTAGGTTGCCATTGCTTTCTGCAGAAGACTGATTCCCAGCCAAGGCTATAGAACCCAATCTGTCCTGTTATTTGATTCATAGCTAAAGGATGAAGAAATGTATTATATCATTAAGTACTAATTAGTGGGGGGGGGTCAGTTTATTACTTGATAACAAAAGAAAACCGATCCCCCACTTTATGCCCAATAAAAGCCTTAATCATGTTTCCAACTGTTATATTCAGTCAGTCAGTTAAGTGCCATACGTGATACACGCTTGGGCGATCATGTCTCGAAAGAGACATGACTGACTGGGCAGAAGATTATCCCACATTAGGTTGCCATTGCTTTCTGCGGTAGATTGGTTGCTAGCCGAGGCTAGACAACCCAGTCTCTCTTATTATTTAACCAATAACTGGAGGGAATAGACAGATTAATACCTTTCCCATGGGTATTTGCGCGTAAGTGAATGCAAGGAATTCGACTGGAATTCGAACTCGACTCCCCGATTTCTCGTAACGAGCCTATCTATCGCCCGGTTCACACTCCACCCACGTCTATTGAACAGGTTAAGAGGCTCATCCCTTGTTCCCTGTTTAGGATGTGGTTTCCGGCTTTCTCTTTTCCAATCTTTTCACTATTACGTAGCCCCTTGCACATCAGTGGCGTTACCGCCTTGCTCGGGGTGATACGATTTAAAAAAAAAAAAAATTCCACTGCACCACATCCTGATTCGAAATAAGTGTGAAAATTTATACCAAAAATATTTCTGTACTTGAAATTCAAATACAGAATTTCATTATATATAATTATTCTTTGTGTACACGCACATGCACACACACACACACACACAGAGACACACACACACACACACACACACACAGATATACACACACATCTGTATATTTGTGTACAAATGTCTATGTGTATGTGTGTGCGTATTGTATGTATATATATATATATATATATATATATATATATATATATATATATGTAGAAATATATATATGTGCGGTGTGTGTGTGTGTGTGTGTGTGTGTGTGTGTGTGTCGGGACAATAGGTGCTGTGCATTAAGAAGTGCACAAATGATCCTATCGTGTGTTTCCTCGTCCACTCATATCGTATCTGAGGCGAATATTGTAGTGAGCTCAAGCTGTATTGGCGCCATCGGTTGTCGGCGAGACACTAAAGTCGCAGACAGTCTGGTCGCGTAACTGGCATTTTTTAAATGGACCGACAACGAAACGAACGAAGGCAGAGATACCAACAAAGTAATCTAGTAGGCAGACTGACAGTTGAGGAGACGAAGGTTTTCGGGCCATGAGAATGGGGGTAAAAGGAAGAGAAAGTTAGGACGTCATGGATGGAAAATGAAATGGGAGTGGAAGATGTTGAGTAGCGTTAAAGAAAAAAGGGGGAAGGCATGAGTTAGATAGAGCTGATAGGGAAAAGGAGTAAAAAGGAAAGGAGAAAAGAATGTAGGTAAGTGTATATGGGTAGGGCTCGGGGAGAAAGAATGAAGGAAAGGAAAAAGAAAGACAAAAGAAAGGAGAAATAAAGAAAGACAAAAAATAACAAAAGAAAGGAAGAAAGGGAAGAAAGAACAGAATAAAAACAAAATAAAATTAGATAAAAGAAAGAGAAAAAGGAAAGAAAAATGTAGTTGAATGAATTGAATGAATAATCAAGGAAAAAGAAAAAACAAAGAAATAAAAGCATAAAAATAAAGAAAAACTGTAAAAAAGAAAAAAAGGAAAGAAAAACGTGGTTGAATGAATTGAATGAATAATCAAGAAAAAAGAAAAAACAAAGAGCTAAAAAACATAAATAAAGAAAAAAACGAAAGAAACAAAGAGAAAAAGGAAAGAAAAATGTGGTTGAATGAATTGAATGAATAATCAAGAAAAAGAAAAAACAAAGAGATAAAAGCATAAAAATAAAGAAAAACTGAAGAAAAGAAAGAGAAAAAGGAAAGAAAAATGTGGTTGAAAGAATTGAATGAATAATCAAGAAAAAAGAAAAAACAAAGAGATAAAAACATACAAATAAAGAAAAAATGAAGAAAAGAAAAAAGGAAAGAAAAATGTGGTTGAATGAATTGAATGAATAATCAAGGAAAAAGAAAAAACAAAGAAATAAAAGCATAAAAATAAAGAAAAACTGTAAAAAAGAAAAAAAGGAAAGAAAAACGTGGTTGAATGAATTGAATGAATAATCAAGGAAAAAGAAAAAACAAAGAAATAAAAACATAAAAATAAAGAAAAAATGAAGAAAAGAAAGAGAAAAAAGGAAAGAAAAATGTGGTTGAATGAATTGAATGAATAATCAAGAAAAAAGAAAAAACAAAGAGATAAAAAACATAAATAAAGAAAAAAACGAAAGAAACAAAGAGAAAAAGGAAAGAAAAATGTGGTTGAATGAATTGAATGAATAATCAAGAAAAAGAAAAAACAAAGAGATAAAAGCATAAAAATAAATAAAAACTGAAGAAAAGAAAGAGAAAAAGGAAAGAAAAATGTGGTTGAAAGAATTGAATGAATAATCAAGAAAAAAGAAAAAACAAAGAGATAAAAGCATAAAAATAAAGAAAAAACTGTAAAAAAGAAAAAAAAGGAAAGAAAAATATGGTTGAAAGAATTGAATGAATAATCAAGAAAAAAGAAAAAACAAAGAGATAAGAACATACAAATAAAGAAAAAATGAAGAAAAGAAAAAAAAAGGAAAGAAAAATGTGGTTGAATGAATTGAATGAATAATCAAGGAAAAAGAAAAAACAAAGAAATAAAAGCATAAAAATAAAGAAAAACTGTAAAAAAGAAAAAAAAGGAAAGGAAAACGTGGTTGAATGAATTGAATGAATAATCAAGAAAAAAGAAAAAACAAAGAAATAAAAACATAAAAATAAAGAAAAACTGTAAAAAAGAAAAAAAGGAAAGAAAAATGCAACCCCCGTTCTGTCATACACTAGCTAAAGGCCATAAATCTAGAATATAAATGTACAGAAACTAGCATGAGCCACAAAATGAGGGACCATTTTATATATTGATTATATTATAGAATGGATCCCTCATTTTATACCCACATTATAATTTCTTATAAACAGTTGGCATATATATTCTTCTTCTATGTGCCCTGTCCTTTCAGGACGTAGGCGATCATGGTCTTCCAAGTCTCCTTATACCTAGTGGCTCTTATAACGCTTTCTTCTGTTACTCTACGCAAACCTCACCCTGCCATCTACCTGCTGCTTTCCTTTGTCTCTTTTTCACTTTGACTTGTTAGTGTCAGATTCTCCAAGCCCTCTTTCCTCAATGCATGTCCCAGGAACTTTAGCTGTCTCTTCCTGATGCTCAGTATTAATTTCCTTTTCATTTCCATCCTTTCCAAACCTCATCATTGCTCACATGCTCGATCCATGATATCCGCAGCATCCTTCTGTAGAACCACATTTCAGTTGCTTCAGGTTTTTCTTGTAGCTAAATAAAAAATCGGGGATTTTTATAATTATAAAAACATTAAAACTGATCGGTCGGTCGTTCTATTTGTTGTGGTGCAGTGGATATCGGCTCGGAACGACAAATCGGGGAGCCGAGTTCGAATTCCAGTTGAATTCTTTACATTCACTTACACAATAATACACTTGGGAAAGATATTAATCCGTCTCTTCCCCCCAGTGATGGGTCAAATAATAGGACCGACTGGGTTCTATAGCCCTGGCTGGCAACCAGTCTACCACAGAAAGCAATGTCAAACTACTGTGGGATAATCTTCTGCCCAGTCAGTCATGTTTCTTTCGAGAGATGATCGCCCAAAGCGTGTATCACGTATGGCACTTAACTGACTGAATATGGTAGTTGGAGACATGACTAAGGCTTCTAGTGGGCATAAAGTGGGGGATTGGTTTTCTATTCTTATGAAGTAATAAACTGATCTCCCATTGATTACCATATAATAATATAATACATTTCTTCCCCATCTAGCTATGAGTCAAATAACAGGACAGATTGGGTTCTATAGCCTTGGTCAGCAACCAGTCTACCGCAGAAAGCAATGGCAACCTACTATGGGATAATATTCTGCCCCAGTCAGTCATGTCTCTTTCGAGACATGATCGCCCAAGCGTGTTTCACGTATAGCACTTAAGTGTCTGACTGTTCTATTAAAAATTACCAGACATTCTGCCTACGCCAAGTGTAGCCCGCTATGCCTGCTACTCATCTCTGTTGAAGACGCTTACTCAGGCACATTTGTCTTTTGTTCAAAACCTATGTAGCTCATCTGGTATTTATACTGTAAGTATTTGTAATTACAGTTTCTGATCGAGAGAGAACGTTTCATCTTGGATGTACAAGGCCAGTAAATTGAAAACCTCGACAACGATGACCAGTGACATCGTGTTAGTAAAACCATCGACGGTTCCATGTAACCAATTTCACCCTCAAAGTGGTTTGTGTCAACCCGTGGTATTGCTTTCAGGCACTTTCCAAAGATGCTGTGCCCCGGGATCGCCCCTTCTCCCAGGGCACCAATATCATCATATTACTAACAAATCGATCCCGCAAATTGAACGTTCTAAGCACTCGGTCACGTTCCCCTATGATATACCAGCAGTATAGCCCGGCGTTGCTCGGGTGTAATGAAAGCTTTAAAACTAATCCATGGTCCTGGAGCTAAGACTCTTTGACAATTGGCACAAAAAACTAAAATGTCTCCAGTTAAAGCGAAACTGTAGACTGAAAGAAAAATGAATGGATGTGAGTCAAATTTTGATTTCCTGGTATCGATTTATACATATATATATATATTATCGATTTTCTGCACTATTGTAAGAACTGCAACCTTGAAACTTCTGAATATCGTTTCTGATGTCTTTGTCTATGAGTGTATTAAATTTGATTAAAATCGGACCACTCTTTCTATATACCAATTTTTTCGATTATCGATTTTCGATATTTATCTGGTTTACCTCGACACAAAACTTAGATAAGAACACGCTTATAGTACAACTGTGTAAATTTTCAAGAAAATCGGTTCAGCCGTTTTGGAGTCTATAGGTAACGGATACACACACACAGACACACACAGACACACAAACACAGACAAAGTTCCATTTATAAATAAGTTTATATATATATATATATATATATATATATATATATATATATATATATATATATACGAACTAAATCTAAAAATGAGCCAAAAGTCGACCGCAGCTTCACTCACCGGATCATCATATATATATATATATATATATATATATATATATATATACTTTTATATACTTTTATATACTTTTATGAATTAATTGTACAATGCGACATGGAAATTTCTATGTTTCGAGATAGATTCGCATCATCAGGCAATGTTGCTGTTGGTTGTGCAGAAGATTTAAATTTAAATGACCAAAACTTTGGTTTGCTGTGTATGTATGTCGGAAGATATAAAAATTTGTATGTGTGCTTCTTTTGGATAATCAGAGTGGAGATAACTGTATAATTATATTAAGCTCTATAATACTCATTATATTGAGCACTGTTCCTAATAAAATAAATGCCAGATCACTCAAAATAAAAAAAAGCCTTGAGTTCACTTCATCTGGAATAATATATATATATATATATAAGGCAACGAATGTCTATTATGTATATATATATATATATATATATATATATATATATATATAAGGCAACGAATGTCTATTATATATATATGTATATATATATAGCAACGAATGTCTATTATATATATATATATATATATATATATATATATTTATATATATATATGTATTTATATATATATATAAGGCAACGAATGTCTATTATATATATACATATATATATATATATATATATATATATATATATATAAGGCAACGAATGTCTATTATGTATATAAATATATATATATAAGGCAACGAATGTCTATTATATATATATATATATATATATATATATAAGGCAACGAATGTCTTATTATATATATATATATATATATATATATAAGGCAACGAATGTCTATTATATATATATATATATATATATATATATATATATATATAAGGCAACGAATGTCTATTATGTTTAATAATGAGCCGTTCTGAACATCGTTTTTTTTTTTTTTGCTTTAATTTCAGGTGAAAATAAACACAAAGATTCTTCAACATTTGGATAATTATTTATTAAACTGTTTCTAACCTTTCGGCTGACATGAACCATTTTCAGAGAGATTACGGAGACATTAACATAAAGACAACCACCATCAAAGATGATATCTTGTGCTGACATAAAACATTGCTATGTGACGATAACAGTCACCGAATATCAGTGACAGTTCGTAAATTTGTAATGCGGTTCTATGACGTCATACCACGTGAGAGACCGAAATGTTACCAGAACCATATGACTAAATGCAATGGAATATGTTCTGACTAGATTGAAATGTGATTTTATTAAGTGTGGGTTTCTTTGATTCAATGTAGATTGCATCCAATATCTGAATGATTTTTTTACTGTGTCTATGTGTGTATTATTGTGTTATCGGCTAAAATCTGTCTAATATATTAGAACTGCACATGATTAAACATAATAGACACTAATTTTTGTAATATTTAACAATATATGTTTAGCAAATTATCTGCTGCTTTGATGTGTATACTGATATAGCTCAGATTTAAATTAAGTTTGACCAGTAATAAGTTGTATCAAAAAGATCTCATTATATGTTTGAGGATGGAGGCAAAACATGAAGAGAATATCTCATTCTCTGCATTTATTCTATCTATCTATCTATCTATCTATCTATCTATCTATCTATCTATCTATCTATCTCAGTCTTTTTCTATCTATCTATCTATCTATCTATCTATCTATCTATCTATCTATCTATCTATCTATTCACATCAATTTATCGTCCTCTATATTGCACTCTGTTTCTTCCTCATTCTTTCCTTATCTCTATTTGTCTGAGTCTGTTTCTATTTTTATCTTTCTCTCTCTCTCTCCATCTGTACATTTGTGTGTTTCCTATCTATCTATTATCTATCTACGTCAAATTATATATATATATATATATATATAACTCGTTTACAATATATAATATCATGTATTAATATATATTAAGTTATATATATATATATATATATATATATATATATATATATATATATAATATATTTGCAGTATAGCCCAGCATTGCTCGGGTGTAAGGAATGCTTTGAAACTAATCCATGGTCCTGGAGCTCAGACTCTTTGGACGTTGGCACGAAAGACTAAAAAGCAATAGTTGTTTCCAGTTAAAGCGAAACCGTAGACTGAAAGGAAAATGAATGGATGGAAGTCAAATTTTGAAGTTTGGTGAAAATCGGATAAAAATTATGGATTTGTATAAAGAAAATACAAACAGATAAACACACATACACACACACACACATCTTGCTTTTGATATATATATATATATATATATATATATATATATATATATTTTAATCATATCACCCCAAGCAAAGCGGTAACGCCACTGATGCGCAGGGGGCTACGTAAGAGTCAAAAGATTGAAAAAGAGAAACCCGGAAACCACATCCTAAACAGAGAACAATGGATGAGCCTCTTCACCTGTTCAATAGACGTGGGTGGAGTGTGAACCGGGCGATAGTTTAGTCTATCTACTCCAATTCGATTTTCTGCTCTATTGTAAGAACTGCAACATTGAAACTTCTGAATATCGTTTCGGTTGAGCCGTTTCGGAGTCTATAGGTAACGGACACACACACACACACACACACACACACACACACACACAAAGTTCCATTCATAAAATAGGTTTAGATAACATATATATATATATATATTTTAAATGTTTTACCCCCCCCCCCCCCACTTACTTGGTTTTTTTTTTTATAAACGTTGGAGTCATTAGAAATTTCAAATCACTTACCTTTTTTTTTCAAATTTGTACCATTTAACTTGAAATCTGCTCTGAATTGAAAAATAAAGAATCCAATAAACTATGACATTACTTAATTAGAAAAAACTTTTAATTGTTTTTGTAAATAAGAAATATTAAGGACATTATTGTCTGAAGAAATAAAAGTTTTCTGCTCAATAATGAATTTTTTAAATAATTTTTTCATTTTGTTTTTACATTTTAATTATAATAATTTATAATAATTTAAAATCGTGTAAAATTCAGTATTGGCACGTTTATTGGATGTGATATAGTAATTAATTGGAAACGAAATTTCCGAGTGCAAAATTGCAAAGATTAATAAACGTAGTTACGCCATTTTTGTTTTTAATAATTTTTAATTCATTATATTTTTACCCTATTTTTATGTATGGTAGACTGAAGTTGCCATTGTTATTAACGGGTACATAATTTAAGAGTTTTGTCCCTTCACTTAGATTTATGAAAATTATCGTTTTTGGTCATGCGTAGAACCTGTCATCGGTTAATCAGTCAAAAGTCCGTCAAACGTTCGATCAGATGAACACGATTAATCGTTAATAATTGGTTGTATATTACTTTTTTATGCTATAAGTAAGTCATATTTTATTTTAATCAGCTTAATTTAGCTTTCAATTTTCTAATTTTACTAAAATAAAGTAAAATCTTTTAAAATATTTTGAAAATCGATTAATTTTTGTTTGTTTACAAATTTCTTAATATTAAGAAAATGGCCGTTTTTAAGAAAATTAAAAAAATCGAAATTAAATGTGAATTTAAATCTATATAATTTCTATCTGAAATACACCAGAAATTTTTACTTAATGGAAATGATAAATTTAATCATTACGCTTTTAATTAAATCTAAAATGAAATCTTCAAGAATGTTTTTGATTTTAAAAACTTCATTTTAAAATAAGGTATCGAAAATTTATACTGAAAAGTGGAGGTACTTATAATATATATATATATATATCCATCGGAGTTTACCGGACTTATATACCAAGTATTTTAAGTTATATATATATATATATATATATATATATATATATATAACTTAAATGTGTGTATTTAATATACGACAAAAAAATGTATACTCCCCAATTGCAGCCTATTTTAATCAACCTGATCATACTTTAGAAAATTGCAAATGTTTACTAATAGACTCCAATTTTAGTTCTACATACACACGCAGAAAGAAAGAAAAATACTGGATTTTAAAATTAAATACACACAAGCTAGGGTTAAATAGGGACTTAGGTGTGTTGAATCTTTACAAATATTTCAATAGGTTAAAATTTTTTTCAGATATTCCAAGAAATTTTTATCGAAAACAAACAGACTTTCTCTACGGACGTGCCGCATGTTGTGAACAAACACATCACGTGATGTAAACAAAAATACTCGGACGCTATCGTGAAATACGTTGCTAATTCAAATTTAAAAATCACTTGTTTCTGATGAAGGACCGAGGACGGTCTGAAATATAAAATATAATAAAAATAAACAAATACTGTTAAAAAAAAGTACATTTTTAAATTCAAAACTTTTTATTAATATTCTTTCCTATATATATATATATATATATATATATATATATATATATATATATATATTGATATTGATATTGATATATTTATATTTTTAATCCAAAAGGATAATCAGGTTAGTAAATCCAAAAAATTCGATCCTAATTAATATTAATTTCATTAATATTAAAATGGATCAAGGTAGAGGGCTCAATGCAAATATTATATTTTATTTAAAGATGACCTTTTATACGAATAGATTAATTTCGATTAATTTCGATTAATTTCGATTAATTTCGGTTAATTTCGATTAATTTCGGTTAATTTTTAGCAGATCCCTTAACTCTTACAATATATATTAATTTAAAATTTGAATTTAAAATTTAGAATTTTTGTTTGAATGTGCATGTCAAAATTTTTTAATAAAATTTGTCCCAGTCATTATTTGTTTAAACAAAATCTCTTTGGTAAATTTTTTCTGTTTTTTTTTTCAACATTGATGGTAGCAGTTTTTTTTTTTTTTTTCTAAAGGAAAATAATTTTGTTCTTGGCTGACTTCCCAGTCAACCACCCGTTCCCCGTTCTTCCTCTTTTTTTTTTTTTCATTTCGTTTCCTTTGCCATTTCTGTCCCTCTGACATGGCTGAATTGTGGCTTTTGAACTCTTGACTTGAATATGGAGGCGGGGTATGTCTTCTAGTAAAAGACATAAGTATCTGTCTGCTTTCCCCTTTTTACTTCCTTAATTTCAAAAATTATTAATCCAACCCCATTTTATTTTCCTGTGGATGGAAGATTATTTTAGGACTTCTGCCGGTATAAAATCTTATAATACATTTGAATTTGAGTAAATAAAATTTTCTTTTCGCCGTTGCTGAAGAAGCGAGGATTTCCTCGTAGAAATGGCTATCCAACGGATTTAAATATCGAAAGTTTTGTTTTATTTTATATATATATATATATATATATATATATATATATATATATATATATATATATATATATAAAGGAAAGCACAACACGTCATTTCATTCAAAAAAATAATAATGAAATAGAATAAAAAAATAAAAATAAAAATAAGAACAAAGAAGAGAGAAAGAAAAAAGAGGAAAAGAGTTCGATTTGGCGTCAGATCTGTCTGGGATTGCCCAGGCCGTCGTGAATAGGTTGACCTGAAAAGGAATTTCTAATACTTTAGATACTGGTGTTTGTTTGAGCCCATTAAAACCAACCCATCTATTTATACTAACTTATATCCGTATATACATATGTGTACATTCCCACATATACTTACAATTGTGACTTTGTTCATGTCTAAATATATTTTTTATTCTTATCTTTCTTTTCAGTTTAAGAAATTGCTTATTCCGGCAAATGTTTTTGTAGCAAATGGAAGGAATATTGTAAAGTCTGATGAAATGAGCTAATTGACTCATAGAAATGAACTATAGTTTATAACCACTTGAAATAAGTATCATATTTAAAATTTAAAAGGTTATTTAAAATTTAAATAGTTAAAATTGTGTTATATAAACATGTTAAAAACTTCGTCTGATCACGAGACTATTCATGGTCGAGTGGTTAAAACAGTACCAGATCAAATGGTAGTTTCCCCTATGTAAATAGAGGTCGCAGGTTCGAATCCTGCTGGATAGCACACATTTTCGTAATAACATTTATCGTAAAATAATCAAACCGGTAAATATAAATATAAAATACTGTTTAATTAAAAACAGAATATCTACTTAAATACGAGTATCGGTAAAAATAATGTTCAAAATAATTCATTATATATATAGTCTATAAATATTTTTTTTAGATATTCTACAATTTTTTCAACATTATATATATATATATATATATATATATATATATGTGTGTGTGTGTGTGTGTGTGTGTGTGCGTGTGTATTAAATAAATAAATAAATTTAACATTGAGTTTTTCTGATTTTGTATCCATCGGAATTTACCTGACTTATATTCCAATTATTCTACGTTATATATATATATATATATATATATGATGGAATCTCATTATTTACATTACTCAGATTATTGTCCCCATCTTTGTTGCTATTTGTACGACGTTTCGGCCGTTGTATGCTCCGGCGTTTTTCAGGTGCCAGGAATTTCGAACCGAACACTTAATTACAATCACTAGAGTATATCATCCTCATTCTTTGCGTTAAGCTTCGATTGAAAGTCATGAGTTATCTGTCTCTAAACCTGCAAGTTCACCACTGCTGTAGCCTGATATTGAACTCACAACTCTAAGAGTCAAGTCAGAAAATAGCAAACCTCTACATCCACTGGGCCATAAATATCGAAAACCGATAATCGAAAAAATCGAGTTATAGAAGGAGTGGTCCGATTTTAATCAAATTTGATACACTCATAGACAAAGACATAAGAAACGATATTTAAAAGTTTCAAGGTTGTAGTCCTTACAATAGTGCAGAAAATCGATAATATACATATATACAAAAGGCCATATGTTTGTGTGTGTGTCTGTTTATCTGCTTGTATGTCTGCATTTTTTACAGCCCTTTTATTTTAGTTTTTGCTTCGGGTTTGGCTCTAAGTTGGTATAATTGTAGTTCTTAGTCTCAGCCATGAAACCATTTACTCAGAGGACTTATTTAGCCTTCAAAATTCAGTTTACGACGAAAAAAACCTATATGATATCGATACCAAGAAATCAAAATTTGACTTATATCCATTCATTTTTCTTTCAGTCTACGATTTTGCTTTAAATGGAAACAACTATTGCTTTTTAGTCTTTCGTGCCAACGTACAAAGAGTCTGAGCTCCAGGACCATGGATTAGTTTTAAAGCTTTCATTACACCCGAGCAACGCCGGGCTATACTGCTAGTATATTATATATACATTATATTACATATAGTATATATACATATATATATATATATATATATATATATATATATATATATATATATAACTTAATATATATATTATATATTCTGAACGTTATTATATATATATTATATTATGTTATACATTATATATATTTTATATATTATATATATATACATATACGTTATATATATTATATATATATAACGTATATAATTATATATATATAATTATGTATATTATATGTATTATATATGTTATATTATATATATATATTATATATCACTTAATATATATTAATATATGATATATATTGTAAACGAGTTATATATATATATATATATATATATATATATATATATATGAATATGAATAAACATAGATATATATGATCTGTCGTAGATAGATAATAGATAGATAGGAAACACACAAACGTACAGATGTGGAGAGAAAGAGAGAGATAAAAATAAAACAGATTCAGATAAATAGAGTAAAGGAAAGAATGAAGAAGAAACAGAGTGCAATATAGAGGAAGATAGATAGATAGATAGATAGATAGATAGATAGATAGATAGATAGATAGATAGATAGATAGATAGATAGATATGAACAGACTGGCATAGATAGATAGATAGATAGATAGATAGATAGATAGATAGATAGATAGATAGATAGATAGATATGAACAGACTGGCATAGATAGATAGATAGATAGATAGATAGATAGATAGATAGATAGATAGATAGATATGAACAGACTGGCATAGATAGATAGATAGATAGATAGATAGATAGATAGATAGATAGATAGATAGATAGATAGATAGATAGACTGGCATAGATAGATAGATAGATAGATAGATAGATAGATAGATAGATAGATAGATAGATAGATAGATAATGAACAGTTTGAGATCGGTGTTCCACTGCAAAACATATCCAGGTGCCGACTGCGGAAGTGACCACGTCCCAGTCATCTGCAGACTAAGGGTGAAACTCCGAAGACTGAAGAAGCCTAGCACATCACCAAGGCTACAATGCGACACGCTAGAGAATGACCTCACCCTGCAGAAAGAATACAATAACAGTGTGAGAAAGAAATATGAAGAACAAATTGGAAAAGGGCACTAAAAATGGGTGTCACTAAAAGGAGCGAATAACATAGCCCTAAAGGAAATTAGACGCAGAAGAAAAAACGAGTGGATGACCGAAGAGATCCTCCACATGATGCAAAGGAGACGAAAAATAACGCCAAGACATGGAGCAGATTACAAGATACTCCACATGGAGATAAGGAACAAATGCAGACAAGCTAAAGAGGAATGGCTCAACAACAAATGCGCAGAAGTAGAGAGACTGAGCAGAACCAACAAGCAGAGATGCATAAAGAGATAAGAGAACTAACAGGACAAAAAACCTGCTCCTCAACAGGATGCATAAAATCCAAGGACGGAACAATCATATTAGAGAAAGAGGAAACACTCCAGTGATGGGAAGAATATATAAAAGATCTTTTTTGCGACAGGAGAGAACAACAGAGAATACACAAGGAGATGGATGGACCGGAAATACTAAAATCCGAAGTGGAAGCTGCAATGGCCAAAATGAACAGAAACAAAGCAGCTGGTCCAGACAGCATATTGATAGAGCTGCTGACAGCCTTAGAAGAATTTGGCATAGAAAAAATTACTGACATAAAAACGAAATTTATAGCAGCGGAATAATACCAGACGATCTATGCAAGTCGATATTTATAGCACTGCCGAAGAAACCAGGCGCAAACGAGTGTGAACTACACAGAACTATCAGCTTAATGAGCCACGTTACCAAACTGATGGTCAGAATCCTGATGAATAGAGCGAGAAGCAAAATCAGGCCACAGATAGGGCAGGAACAGTGCGGGTTCGTCAAAGACACAAGAACAAGGAACGCCATATTCATGATTAGGATGCTCTCCGAAAGGGCAATACAAATGAAGAAAGACTTATACCTATGTTTCATTGACTATGCAAAGGCATTCGACAAGATACGACACAAAGAACTAATGGAGATGCTCGGCAGCCTCGACATTTTCGGCAAAGACATAAAAGTAATCAAGAATCTCTACTGGCAGCAAACGGCCTGCATACGGACAGGCAACGATCCCAGTAGATTTACAAAGATAGAAAGAGGCGTAAGACAAGGATGTGTCTTTTCACCGGATTTGTTCAACCTGTACAGCGAGAATATCTTGAGGACCCTAGATGACACGCCAGGATTTATTGTTGGAGGACACAAGTTGAACAACATAAGGTACGCAGACAATACAGTGCTGATTGCGGACACGGAAAGTAAACTACAAGACCCCCTACAGAAGGTAGCGGGGAAAGCGACAAAAAAAGGGCATCCCTGTAACTTGTCGCTCTTTCTCATAAGATTCCTCCTATGTAACCCCCTGCAAAACAGTGGCAGTAACATGTCTTGCTTGGGGCAATATGTTTATTAAAAAAAAAAGAAAAAAATTTCTATATTATTATAATGTGGATATAAATTGGGGGATCAGTTCTACATTACAATTAATATATAAACTGATCTCCCACTTTATGGCCACATTCATCCTTCTTTTACCCACTTCCTGGCATCCCTGTAACTTGTCGCTCTTTCTCATAACATTTCTCCTATGTAACCCCCTGCAAAACAGTGGCAGTAACATGCATTGCTTGGGGCGATATGATTATTAAAAAAAAAAAAATAGAGCCAATCACAAAAAAAAAATTAAAAGAAAAATGCTGGTATGGTTTATACAAACACGGCCTTTGTTTGTTTATAATCACATCCACATACAAGACCCCCTACAGAAGGTAGCGGGGAAAGCGACAAAAAAAAGACTACGAATAAACTTTAAGAAAACTGAATGCATGGTCATCAGCAAAAGGTGAAAACCCAAAATGCCAAATACAGGTGGGGGTCACCAGAATCAAGCAAGTACAACAAATTAAATACCTAGGTAAGTGTCCTAACTGAAGATGGAAAGTGCGACACGGAGATCCGAAGGCGAATTGGCATGACAAAGGACGCGTTCCAGAAGCTGAGCAAAGTACTAACACACAGGAAAATTTCACTAGAAACAAAGAAAACAGTGCTGGATTGCTATGTGATGTCAGTTCGTCAATACGGCAGTGAATGCTGGACAATATCATCGAAAATGAGGACAAAACTGGAAGCAGCGGAAATGTGGTTCTACAGAAGGATGCTGCGGATATCGTGGACTGAACATGCAAGCAACGATGAGGTGTTGGAAAGAATGGCAGCAAAAAGGAAATTAATACTGAGCATCGGGAAGAGACAACAGAAGTTCCTGGGACACGCAATGAGGAAGGAGAGCCTGGAGAGCCTGGTACTGACTGGCCAGATAGAAGGAAAGAGAGACAGAGGAAGGCAGTGGATAACATATTTGCAGGGCCTGATCAGGTGGTTGACGGAACGGGGGTTGACAGGAGTAACGGGAACAAACATACTAAGAGCCAGAAGGGATAGGGAGACGTAGAGAACCACGCCTACGTCCAGAAAGGACAGGGCACATAGAAGAAGAAGATAGATAGATAGATAGATAGATAGATAGATATTGAACCATTTGAAATAGATAGATAGATAGATAGATAGATAGATAGATAGATAGATAATGAACACACTGACGTAGATAGATAATGAACAGTCTGAGATAGATAGATAGATAGATACGAACATGCTGATATATATATATATATACATATAGATAGATAGATAGATAGATAGATAGATAGATAGATAATGAACAGACTGACGTAGATAGATAGATAATGAACAGTCTGACGTAGATAGATAATGAACAGTCTGAGATAGATAGATAGATAGATAGATAGATAGATAGATAGATAGATAACAGCAGACTGGCGTAGATAGACAGATAATGATCAATCTGAGATAGATAGATAGATAGATAGATAGATAGATAGATAGATAGATAGATAGAAATGCACAGAATGAGATATAAACAAAATGCGGGAGAAACGTAAAACATAAGCATAGATTGAGAGAGAGACAGAGACAGAGACAGAGAGAGAGACAGAGAGAGAGACAGAGAGAGAGAAGTAGGAATAGTAACATAAACACAAATACACGCACACGTACACGCACGCACACACACACACTCACACACACACACATATATATATATATATATATATAACTAGATGTGAACATTGATAGCTGTTCACTTGTTGCCGTATTCACGTGTGTGACTAAGTCTCGTTTGTCTTGCAGACGTTATTTTTCTCGGGGTTCACATCAATCAACTATTTACTGACAGATTTTGCAATATCGTGGTGACCTGTCAGTAAAGGCTTAGGCTGCTCAAAGGAGATGTCACATTTGTTGAACACACGCGCACCACACGCGCACGCCTGCACATAGAGGGGTACGCACATAGACACACACACGCTTATACACAAGCTTACACGTCATCACGCACACAAAGTCATTCAAGAAAGCAAAAAAATTAAAAAAAAGAAACACACACTCACGTATACGCTCAAACAAACATACAGGCATATACCCATCACACAAAAACACGCGTACGTACACACACACAAAGAAAGAGAGAGAGAGAGAGAGAGAGAGAGAGAGAGAGAGAGAGACGGAAACAGATGCACAGATAAACGCGCAAAGACACACTGACATATATGCTCTCATACAAACATGCACTACTCATATAAGAACACAGATTCACATGCGTATAAAGACACACGTACAGAAAGAAAAAGACAGACCAGTGATCGGCAACCCCCGGCCCGCGGGCCACATCCGGCCCTCGAGTAAATCTTGTCGGGCCTGCTACCTTACTATGGACACGATATAAATATAGGTAAACCAAACCAAAATGACAGTTGATAGTCTGAATATATTGCGTCGAAATTTTAACTATTATTTCATTTTACCTGGAGAATGAGTTTTACTTTTATTTTTTATTTGTGGGGATCGCCAAAATTAGCGTACGGCCTCACTTTCACTGTGAAATTGCTTTCGTGAGCGGGAACATTTAAATGAATATAAAATAGTGTTTTCAACCGATTTTAATGGAATTTTTTTCAATACTAATTTATGAAGCATTTATTTAGAAGATATAATTCTTTTTTTACAAAATTCCTGTCAGATATTAAATTATATTGAATCCTTGCTTTCTTCAAACACAAAAAAATTATTCACATATTTAATAACATGTTTCTTCTCCATGACACTGGAGTCATAGCTGTTTAGCCCTCCTCCATGATTCTACATCGCTTTTTGGCCCTCACTCTCCAAAAGGTCGCCGACCCCTAAGATATATATATATATATATATATATATATAGAGAGAGAGAGAGAGGCACATCGTGGTAGCTACAGAGACACACATTCGTAGATGCACAAACTCATATATATTCATTCACTAGCCACACAATAACACAAATTCAATCTCACACACATACATACAGACCCACAAAAACACATATATATGCACACAGGCCCTCAGACATACACAACCACGCATAAAGAGTTAAATATACTATTTTGTTCCAAATTTCTATCTGAAACACCTGCCATTCTTTGCGCTATAATTTCTTGTCCGCCTGTAATTATTAGGTAATCTACCCTACAGGGTAGACTTCTCGTTCCCGGTTAAATAGCGGGTCCTGTTTGGATTTTCCCGTAAGTGACCTTTCATTGCACTTCCCGCCTGTGGAATTCCCTTCCGTTTACTTGCTTCCCCGACAGCTACAATCTCCAAGAATTTAAATGTAAAGTCAATAGTCATTTCCTATCTCATTAAACTGCATCCTCTCTCTCTCTCTCTCTCTCTCATGCTCCTTTCTCCGTCCACTTCACTCTCATCAGTATTCTCATTCTTCTCTAACCCTCTTCCTGACACCCCCTATAACCTGTCACTCTTTCTCATAACTTTCCTCCTATGTAACCCCTGCACAGCAGTGGCAGTAAAATGCCTTTATTGGGACGATATAATTATAAAAAGAAAAGATAGATAGATAGATAGATAGATAGATAGATAGATAGATAGATAGATAGCCCGTCAGCTACAATCTCCAAGAATTTAAATGCAAAGTCAATAGTCATCTCCTATCTCACTGACCTGCAACCTCTCTTTCATGCTCCTTTCTCCGTCCACTCTGCTCTCATCAGTATTCTCATCGTTCTCTTACCCACTTCCACTTCCTGACACCCCCTATAACCTGTCACTCCTTCTCATAACATTCCTCCGATGCAACCCCCTGCAAAACAGTGGCAGTAAAATGCCTTGCTTGAGGCGATATGATTATAAAAAATAATTCTATACTATTATAATGTGGATATAAAGTAGGGATCAATTCTACATTACGATCAATATATAAATTGATCCTCTACTTTATGGCCACAGTCATCTTTCTCTTACCCACTTTCTGACGCCCCCTATAACCTGTCACTCCTTCACATAACTTTCCTCCTATGTAACCCCTTGGAAAACAGTGGCAGTAAAATGCCTTGATTAGAGCGATATGATTATAAAAAAAAATCTATACTATTATAACATGGACACAAAGTGGGGGATCAGTTTTACATTGAATCAATATATAAACTGATCCCTCACTTTATGACCACATTCATCCTTCTCTTACCCACTTCCTAACACCCACTTATAACCTGTCGCTAAAAATGATAGATAAGATGCTGTGGGTAAGTTTATTACATAATTTTACATGTGATATTATATATCATTTTTCTGTTCAGTAGATAATTTATATAAAAATTGTCTGAATGTTTTAATTATCCAAACGCTTTCGGCTATGCTTTTTAGCCATTATCAAATATGAATTATATGTAGACTACCGGCCATAATTACTAGACTACCCCAGTATTTTAAAAAATCCTGAATTTCATCCTATTTTTCAGTATTTATTGCCAAGCAAATAATTGTAAATGAAAATAGAATGGTTCGTTTGTTAATACTGCACAATAACATGTGCATCAAATGAATTTATAAATATTTAATAATGACCTATATTGCAGTTTTATCAATGAAAGAATGAAGAAAATTTAGGGTGATTCGGACGAGTTCATTTTTGCTTCTTGTAAAATTTTGAAAAGTAATAATTAACAAAAGAACCATTCTATTTTCATTTGGTAATCAATACTAAATATAGTATGAAATACATCATTCCTTTTAAAAAGCTAGGGTAGCCTCATAATTATGGTAATGTATATATTATTTATATTTGAAATAAACGATATCATCATATATATTAAATTTGATAAAATAAAGCAATGGACTTCCGTTACATCTTTCACAGTAAAAGGTGGCTAGAACTAAATCATATAATGGAAAGGGTGATATATATATATATATATATATATATATATATATATATATATATATATATATATATATATTGTGTGTATTTTGGCAGCATTTTTTCATTAATGCAGGTTTCATTGAATAATATAGACAAGTTTTGTCTATTAATTTTGTGTAGGATCCGTTCATACCGTCTGATATACTTGATGGTGATGTCGTTAAAAGACAACAAAAAATCACAGTATTTGTTGAATTTTTTATCAGGTCTAAGCTTTCGGCTCACATAAGCCATTATCAAAGAGTAAATAATAACACACAGTAAACATAGAACATTTAAGCTATTAACAATAAAAACGGATCCTACACAAAATTAATAGACAAAACTTGTCTATATTATTCAATGAAACCTGCATATATATATATATATATATATATATATATATATCTTTTTGAGGGGAAAAGTACCGATTGAATAGAAGAAATGAATTAATAGTTACATCTAGACATGAAAATGAATATCTGTTGAACCGGACTGACTGTTAGTATATATATATATATATGTAAAAAAATGTTGAATATATTATTGCTTTTTTTTATTTTATGGAAAGTAATGTTTTATTTACAAAAATTAGTCAGAGAATGTGACGCGAAATCGTTAATTTTGGAGCGTGGAAACCGATTTCGGCATTTTGTTTACGACAGAGCATTGTCGCCATAAGTCTCAACCAGCATTTTGTGTTTCGGCTGCGGATTCCGTTTGAATAAAGTAGTGCAGTAAAATTCCCCGCACATACACTTTCTGTTGGCATGAAATCCATCATGTCTAATGCTATAAAAAGCAAAGTTGTTTACACTTTGGCGAAATGGCATACACTGAATTTCAAGCTTATATATATATTTATATTAATTGCTTCCTTAAAGATGCTTCACTATTTGAAACTGCACGCAGGCAGTTCTGGGAACGCCATCTGTTAGAAAACATTGAGAGCTTATTCAAGGTCCTAATATATATATATATATATATATATATATATATATATATATATATATATTAATATTAATAATAATTGCATATCGCATCTTCATAGCTGAAAAATTTCGGTGCTAAAATCCCATCATCAGGCAGTAAAATGGCTTTAGTCTATTTTGTATATATATATATATATATATATATATATATATATATATATAGATAGATAGATAGATAGATAGATGATCCACGTGTACTGTCTTAATAATATGTATAGGAAAAACTACTAAAAAGTTGTAAGTTTAAAAACATGTATTTTTTTGACAGTATTTATTTATTTCTATTATTATATTTGATATTTCAGACAGTCCTCGGCCTTTCATCAGAAACAAATGATTTTAAAATTTAAATTAGAAACGTTTTCGCGATGAGCGTTCGTCCGAGAGATTGTTTACATCACGTGACACAGAAAGCGGCAGATTTTTTAATATTTGTAAACGTAAACCTATCTTTAATAATACTTATTTATAAATGTTGTTTTAAACAAAAAAATTTTTAAGTGTGTCTAAAAAATGTTGAACTATTGAAATATTTATAAAGATTCAAAATACTAAGTCCCTATTTAACCCTAGCCTATATGCATTTAATTTTAAAATTCAGTATTTTTCTTTCTTTCTGCGTGAGTATGTAGAACTAAAATCAGAATCTATTAGTAAATAGATTACTAATAGATTCTGATTTTAGTTCTAATTGATTACTAAATTGTTTATTTTCTCTCAATATGCCTCATAGAAGATAAAATAACTGTCCTAATAGAACGGGTGAAGAGGCTCATCCCTTGTTCCCTGTTTAGGATGTGGTTTCCGGCTTTCTCTTTTTCAATCGTTTCACTCTTTTCTTTTTCTTTTCCAATTGGTGTAGATAGACTAAACTATCGCCCGGTTCACACTCCACCCACGTCTATTGAACGGGTGAAGAGGCTCATCCCTTGTTCCCTGTTTAGGATATGCTTTCCGGCTTTCTCTTTTCCAATCTTTTCACTCTTTTCATTTTTTATTTTTTTTTCAATTGGAGTAGATAGACTAAACTATCGCCCGGTTTACACTCCACCCACGTCTATTGAACAGGTAAAGAGGCTCATCCCTTGTTCCCTGTTTAGGATGTGGTTTCCGGTTTTTCTCTTTTTCCAATCTTTTCACTCTTTTTTATTTTTATTTTTTCAATTGGAGTAGATAAACTGAACTATCGCCCGGTTCACACTCCACCCACATTTATTGAACAGGTTAAGAGGCTCATCCCTTGTTCCCTGTTTAGGATGTGGTTTCCGGTTTTCTCTTTTCCAAACTTTTCACTCCTTTTCATTTTTTTTTTTTTTTTCAATTGGAGTAGATAAACTGAACTATCGCCCGGTTCACACTTCACCCACGTCTATTGAACAGGTGAAGAGGCTCATCCCTTGTTCCTTGTTTAGGATGTGGTTTCCGGCTTTCTCTTTTCCAATCTTTTCACTTTTCTTTTTTTTTTTTTTCAATTGGTGTAGATAGACTAAACTATCGCCCGGTTCACATTCCACCGACGTTTATTGAACAGGTGTAGAGGCTCATCGCTTGTTTCCTGTTTAGGATGTGGTTTCCGGCTTTCTCTCTTCCAATCTTTTCACTATTACGTAGCCCCCGGCACATCAGTGGCATTACCGCCTTGCTCGGGGTGATATGACTAAAAAAAAAAATCTCATACATTATTTTATGTTTTTCTACCGGCCTGAACATTCGAGAAATCGTTTTAAAGAAAATAAGTCACCGGTCAGAAATTGTTTGATACCGCGTGCTTTGACCACTCGGCTATAAAGGGCGCATCAAAGCCCGTTGTATCAGTAGGGGTAGATCTTGATTTATAGCTAAAAGATATCTCAGATTCATTCTCGTCTGCTTGGCATTCTCTTTCAACGAAATGACTAATCTGAAATAAAACTTCAGTAACGTTAGACAGCAGTTTCATAGGACGACACGCGTTACTATGAATTTTAAAAATGCCACGAAAGATTATTTTTCAAGCTCATTCGCAAAACATCTGAAAAAAAAAATAATAAAAAAATAAAAAAACAAAAAATAAAAAAAAACAATACATAAAAACAAAAACAAACAATATGTAATTTACTTACCTGTACTCATTTTCGATAACTAACTTTTAAATTGAATTTTTAACAATAAAATATTTTCTTGAAATATTTATTTTATTTTTGATTAAAGGCAAAATGATTAAATTTCTTCTTTTATGTGCCATATCCTTTCAGGACGTAGGCGATCATGGCTTCCATATCTCCCTGTCCCTGTGGCTCTTTCTCCTTTTGCACCATGCAACCCTTGTTCCGTCATCCACTAGCTCAAGCCCATAAATCTAGAATATAAATGTACAGAAACTAGCATGGCCAAAAAATGAGGGATCAGTTTATATATTGATTATAATATAGAATTGATCCCCCATTTTATAACCACATTATAATTTCTTATAAACCTTATATATAAATCTTATATATTGGCATATATATTCTTCTTCTATGTGCCCTGTCCTTTCAGGACGTAGGCGTTCATGGCTTTCCACATCTCCCTATCCCTGGTGGCTCTTAGCATGCTTTCTCCTGTTACACCATGCAACCCTTGTTCCGTCATCCACCTGCTCAAGCCCTTCAAATATTTTATCCGCTACTTTCCTCTGTCTCTTGTTCCCTCTATCTGGCCTGTTAGTAACAGGTTCTCCAAGCCCTCCTTCCTCATTGCATGTCATAGGAACTTTATTTGTCTCTTCCTGATGCTTTTCGTTTCCAGCCTTTCCAAAACCTCATCATTGCTCACATGCTCGATCCATGATATCCGCAGCATCCTTCTGTAGAACCACATTTCAGCTGCTTCAGATTTTTCCTTCATCTTCGAAGATATTGTCCAGCATTCACTGCCATATTGAAAAACCGACATCACATAGCAACCCAGTTCTCTCCTCTTTGTTTCTAGTGAAATTGTCATGTTTCTACTGTTTCCAATAAGTAAAATACTCTGGTGTATTTCAAACAGAAATTATTGATTGGAATATAAAATTTTGAGATTTTTCAAAATTAAAAATGTTTTCTAGCTGTGTTTGAGAGATCGACACATTTGGAAACAAAAGTTAATTCTCAGTTTGATGTCTTTTATATTGGATAAAAACCAAAATCAACTGAATTATGTATTATTACATTTTACCATTTCCAGCAGTCATTTGGGAATTAACACCCGTATGTAATTTTGAGCTTCCCATTGGACGATAAATAATATTCGCGTTGGCTCACGAACAGGAATTTGATATTTATTAATTTTTGGTTTTCTGCCGGAACATATGCGTGGAGCCGGATGCGCAAAAAAACAGTTTTGGTCATTTGCTTTTTGGATCTCTGAGGGCAAACATCCGGTCCCTTGCTTTGCTTGGTATCACCACAAGTTATACATAACTCGTGTTTGCAGCATAGTTCAAGTTTGATATACATAACTTGAATTGTTTTCAAAAAATATAGTTTTAAACAGAGATTAATATTATTTTAATTTAGTTTTATGATAATTATTATTTTATTTTACATTTTTACGGATTTTAAGGTGCATATAATTATATTTGACATGTTTACGGGGTGGCAATCGCTGAATGTTAATGTCAAATTGTAAATTTGTGGTGAGCAGTAATTTCACAACAGAATTCGACCTATGAAATGGCAATTTTTGAAGAACTTTTTGTATCTGTGCATAATACGCACCCCTAATTTCGTTCATTATTTTTAGAAAAAAAAAATGCATTTTATATATGGAGAACTAGCAGTATAGCCCGGCGTTGCTCGGGTGTAATGAAAGCTTTAAAACTAATCCATGGTCCTGGAGCTCAGACACTTTGGACGTTGCCACAAAAGACTAAAAAGCAATAGTTGTTTCCAGTTAAAGCAAAACCGTAGACTGAAAGAAAAATGAATGGATGTAAGTCAAATTTTGATTTCCTTGTATCGATATCAAATAAGTTTTTTTCGTTGTAAACTGAATTTTGAAGGCTAAATAAGTCGTCTGAGTAAATGGTATCATGGCTGAGACTAAGAACTCCAATTATGCCTACGTAGAGCCAAACGCGAAGCAAAAACTAAAATAAAAGAGCTGAAAAAAATACAAACATACAGGCAGATAAACAGACACACACACAAACATCATGCCTTATATAATTATATATATATATATATATATATATATATATATATTATTGATTTTCTGCACTATTGTAAGAACTGCAACCTTGAAACTTCTGAATATCGTTTCTTATGTCTTTGTCTATGAGTGTATCAAATTTGATTAAAATCGGACCACTCCTTCTATAACCCGATTTATTCGATTATCGATTTTCAATATTTATCGCGGGTTCCTCGACACAAAACCCAGCTAAGAACACTCGCAGATGCTTATAGTACAACTGTGTAAATTTTCAAGAAAATCGGTTCAGCCATTTCGGAGTCTATAAGTAACGGATACACACACACACACACACACACACACACACACACACACACACACACAGAGACAAAGTTCCATTTATAAATAAGTTTAGATAGATTACGGTAATTTTTATAGTAATATTTCCTGTGTATTACCGTCGTAAAAATTATTTCTAGTAAATACCTATGAATAAATCATTAGCCCTTCGAGTGTCGCTATATGTGTAAGCCTGTAGAATGAATCAAAGATTTGATTGGTCCTAAGACTGACCATTAACTACATCTGGCAGCAAGGCTTATGATTGGATGGTTGTGAGGAGCATAGAACCACCTCTCAATTGCTGTTGTTTTCAGATTCACCTTACCAGGGGTGGTAGCACCTGTTAGGGTCCCAGCTATAGGCAAATAGTTTATCCCCAAACTGGGGTCAAAACAGTATGAAAGTATAAAAATAGACTTTTATAGTAAAAATTCCAGGAATACATTTCTTAAGGAAAAAAAAAATATTACAAGCTATACATTTTTGAAGAAAAATTTAAAGAAAAAAAAAACACTTTAAAAAGTACTTAAAAAAAGCTGATCTACAAACTTATTTCTTACAAAGAATATAGGTCCTGGGCATGACGGTAAACTGCATCCGGCAGCAATGCCTCTGATTGGGAGGTTGTGAGGAGCATCATGGAACAACTTCCTAATTGCTGTTGTTCCCAGGTCCCCCTGACCCGGAGTGGTAGCACCTGTTAAGGTCCCAGCTATGGCCAAATAGTTAACCTCCAAACTGGGAGCAAAATACGATGAAAGTATAAAAATACAATTATATATATATATATATATATATATATAATTGTATTTTTATAGTAATATTTCCTGTGTATTACCGTCTTAAAAATTATTTTAATTTATTTTATATATATATATAAACATTTACAGAGAAATATACATTTTTTTAATCATATCGCCCCGAGCAAGGCGGTAACGCCACTGATGTGCAGGGGGCTACGTAAGAGTGAAAAGATTGGAAAAGAGAAAGCCGGAAACCACATTCTAAACAGGGAACAAGAGATGCGCCTCTACACCTGTTCAATAGACGTGGGTGGAGTGTGAACTGGGCGATAGTTTAGTCTATCTACTCCAATTATTTGTATCGAAAAATATTACCAACAATACATTTTTTCAAAAAATAAATTATTACTATAACACATTTTTTAATGTAAAAAATTATTCTCAGCAAAACATTTTTGAATACGAAATTAGAAGACATTTTCAGGTTTCTAAAATAAAAAATAATAAAAATAAAAAAATTTTCATTAAAATTTGACTAAATCAACCTTCTCACTATGACCGAACATTAAAAAAATACCTTAAAACCCCACCGTTTTGGCATTAAATAACCCACAGAGGTGTTGATATGCTGTTAAACAAAACTCAAACTCAATCTCAGTCTCCCTAAAAGAGCAGTCAGTGATCATTTGTCGTGCAAAAAATCACTAAAGTCCTAAAACCGAACATTAAAAAAATACCTTAAAACCCCAACCTTTTCGGCATTAAATAACCCACAGAGGTGTTGATATGCCATTAAACAAAACTCAATCTCGGTCTCCCTAAAAGAGCAATCAGTGATCATTTGTCGTGCAAAAAATCACTAAAGTCCTAAAACCGAACATTAAAAAAATACCTTAAAACCCCAACCTTTTTGGCATTAAATAACCCACAGAAGTGTTGATATGCCGTAAAACAAAGCTGAAACTCAAACACAAACACAACGAATATATATTCCATTCATACGAATCTATTGTCAAAATCTCGTCGGCATTAAATGACCCATTGAGGTTGATATGCCGTAAAACAAACCAAACAAAAGCAAAGATGTGATCTATTTTTATAAGTCTTTCCCGTGACCCAAGAGATTACGCAAAGAGTTAGTACTTTTTTATTTATTTAAATTTCCAATGATTTTTCTTAGAAAAAAATGATGACAGTAAAATCCCGCCTTTGACAACTATGTCCCGGTCAATGGAATTCCTGGATATTGGCGATATTTTTTCTTTTCTTTTTTTTAATCAGTTCATCTCCAGCACGACAGTACCGGCACTGGTGGTCAGGGGGCTACAGTAACAGAAAAGAATATAGAAAAAAAATTGACGTTGCACTTAAACATTTGGAGATTGTAGCTCTCAGGGAAGCAAGTAAAAGGAAGGGAATTCCACAAACAGGAAATGCGAATAAAGAAACTAATATAGTAGAAGTGACAGGTTACATTTGACTATTTTGATGGTAAAAAGGTGGGACCTAGTTACCAGTCTATTAGCACGAGTAAATTCACGTGGTCGATGCACCAGGAAAAAGAGCTCTTCAGGGCAGAAGCCGTGAAAATATTTGTTGAAAAGACAGAAGGAAGCCATTGGTGAGAATGTGACCTAAATCGAGCTGCTAAATTAGGATTGATTACATTGCAGACCCCCCCCTATGGATTTTATCGAGAATATCAAGATGAATAGCAGCAGCACCCAACCATATATGGTATTCAATGCACGGACGAACGGCAGATTTATAATTTGATGATAAAAAACCCCTGATCCGACCTTCTTCACGTTAGATCCAACTATTGATTCAATGTAGTCATTCCACTTGAGGTCGGCTAAGAGAGTGAGGCCGAGGAGGCGCATTGTGTTGTTTTCTGGAAGACTAACGTCATCCAAACTGATGCAAGGTGCGGAGGTTTCCAGTACAGTCCATCACAGATTGGAAGTTTTTTTTCTCGAACATGCTATAAAATAACTTATATTTGTTTTACACAAATTCTATTATTACGACTACTATTAATAATAATAATAATAATAATAATAATAATAATAATAAAGCTCTTGAACAGATGAAACAGCGCTGGCAAGACAAACCTCTGCATGGCCAATATCCAGAACGTGCCAATAAATCCAATGTTGACAAAGTTAATACTCATCGATGGTTACGTGCATCTGGATTAAAGTCTGAAACTGAAGGCTTTATTCTTGCAGCACAAGACCAAAGTCTTTTCACTAGAAACTTTCAGGCAAATATTATGCATAATAATATGGATCCAAAATGCAGGTTTTTGTGATAAACACCAAGAAACAATAGACCACCTAATCTCAGGCTGTTCTGTGCTTGCCCCAAATGAATATAAAAATCGCCACGATAGAGTTGGGCAATATTTACATTGGGCAATGTGCAAACATTATGGAAAAGCTGTAAACAAACACTGGTATGAACATCACCCAGCACCGGTTACAGAAATAGAAGATGTAACCATTCTATGGGATTACACCATCTATACAGACAGAAAAATTGAAGCAAACAGGCCAGACATTATTGTTAAAAACCAGAAGGAGAAAACTTGTCTATTAATTGATATGGCTTGTCCAGCGGATTGCAACATAGCAATCAAGGAATTTGAAAAACTGTCAAAATATAAAGACCTGGAAATTGAAATAGAAAAAATGTGGAAATTGAAAACAAGAGTTGTGCCAGTGATAGTAGGTGCACTTGGAATGATAAAAAATGGAACAAAACAACACATTGAAAGAATCCCTGGAAACCCCAGCTTAAGAGATATACAAAAAATTGTCTTATTAAGTACAGCCCACACACTAAGGAAAAATTTATCTATGTAATGCTAGGGATGATAGGGAAGATAGAAAAACATGAAATGGGGCCATAACAACACGCCACTACCTGCCTTAGGTCTCCCCGCAGACTTGGTTGGTAGTGAGACCAAAGCAGAAATCGAAATATGATGAAAAATGACATAATAATAATAATAGTTAAATTGAATTAAAATTTAAAAAGTCGAACGAAGTGCGTTCAAAAAGTATCTGACTTTATTTTTCCTGCCAAAACTGATGCAACGTGGGCAAAATCCAGACACACCTACCATATTCTCCTGACTTAGCCCCTTCAGACTACCATCTTTTTCGGTCGTTTTCTAAAGATTTGAGGGGTGTTTCATTCAATAACGATGTGGAGCTTTTGACGTGGCTAGTGATTTATATTGTATATTGTAATGAGGTGAAGTACATTGCTAAATGATTGATCCGTACTATTAATAAATGTTAAGTATTGAAATGAGTGACGAAAAATGCACAAATCTATGTCCTAATATTGTAATTGGACATATACACATATATTTTAGTAGCGACATTAATTTAAAAACTGTATACGAAGGCAAGAATTTATAGAATTTCGAATAGAATTCAATAGAAATTTGCATAGACATTTCTGCACATTTTGTTATATTTTGTGTGCTTCTAAAATTAAAGTCTGCTATTGAAAGTACGTTTCGTTAAAACACGACCGACAATGAAGCTTTTATTAATTATTTATTTAATTTTAAGGTGTCTTTGGCTATTGTCCGTTGTCGATTCACGAATTTTCTCCGGAATGTGCTGGTGATATGCTCTCTACCAGCTGCCGGGCCGTGTAGTTGAATTAATGTATATTTGGAACAACTGAGAAACAGCCAAAAATACCTCTTAAAGTTAAATAAAAAATTAATAAAATCTTCCTTGTCGGTGGTTTTAACGAAACATCTTTAAATGAAAGATTGCTGCCTAAATATATACATTATTTGAAGTACGTGCACGTGCGTTGTGATGCAGTGGATATCGCCTCGGAACGAGAAGCTGGAGAGCCGAGTTCGAATTCTGGTTGAATTTCTTGCATTAACTTACGCACAAATACCCTTGAGAAAGGTATTAATCTGTCTCTTCCCTCCAGTTATGGGTTAAATAACAGGATAGATTGGGTTCTATAGTCTTGACTAGCAACCAGTCTACCGCAGAAAGCAATGGCAAATAACTGCAGGATAATTTTCTGCCCAGTCAGTCATGTCTCTTTTGAGAGATGATCGCCCAAAGCTTGTATCACGTATGGCACTTAACTGACTGACTGAATATAATAGTTGAACATATGATTCAGGCTTCTACTGGTCATAAAGTGGGGAATCTGTTTTATATTGTTATGAAGTAATAAACTGATCCCCCACTTATTACTACATAATAATATAATACATATCTTCCCTTTCTAGCTATGAGTCAAATAACAGGACAGATTGGGTTCTATAGCCTTGGTCGGCAACCAGTCTACCGCAGAAAGCAATGGCAACCTACTGCGGGATTATCTTCTGCCCAGACAGTCATGTCTCTTTCGAGACATGATCGCCCAAGCGTGTATCACGTATGACACTTAACTGACTGACTGAATATAATAGTTTTAGACATGATTAAGGCTTCTACTGGGCATAAAGTGGGAGATCAGTTTACTATTGTTATGAAGTAATATACTGAGAACCCAAAAATTTCGCCACAATTCCACAGCAAATTGGCGACGATGATCCACAACACTAACCGCATAATATGCCCTTCTTAATTCCACTGTTCAAGTCTATGGCCAATCCTTATCTATCCTACTTATCCTCATAAAACCTACTCCTTACTTTCTTTCTTCAAGACTAGAGTCAACCGTTATCTATCTTACATATCCTCGTAATATACATTTCTTAATTCCACTCCATCAGTCTAGGGTGGACCGTTACCTATTGTAAATATCGTTTGATTCATACTCCTTCATGTGTTTTGAACAAGAATAGAATTTTATCTCTTGTTTCCTGTTTAGGAATGGGAATCCGGTTGCTTCTCATTTTCTTTCACGCCCAGTAATCGCTTATCTTTTTTTCTTAATCATATCACCCCGAGCAAGACGGTAACGCCACTGATATGCAGGGGGCTACGTAAGAGTGAAAAGGTTGGAAATGAGAAAGCCGGAAACCACATCCTAAACAGGGAACAAGGGATGAGCCTCTACACCTGTTCAATAGACGTGGGTGAAGTGTCAAACCGGGCGATAGTTTCATCTATCTAGTCCAATTGAAAAAAGTAAAAAAGGAAAGAATGAAAAGATTGGAAAAGAGAAAGCTGGAAACCACATTCTAAACAGGGAACAAGGGATGAGCCTCTGCATTTTATATTTCAGCTTATCACCTGAAGAGGAACTGTTTTGTTCTGAAACATGAAAATTTTTGTGTAGTGATACCATGCTTTTATAAACCCTTGTAATAACAAGATTACAATATTAAGCTCTACTCTGTATCGAGCACTCTATATAAAAGTAAGTGCAAGTTTTTTATTTAATCTGCGTGTTCTTTCACTTTTTGTTATATATATATATATATAAGTATATAAATGGTAGTACTTTATAATTAGAATTGGAAAACTTTTTCCTCTCGAGTGTAAACACAATATTACAATATTAACATTCAGTTGAGAGTCACCTAAATTTCATTTTTTTGTATTTCTTTAAAAATCAGAATTTTAGTATAATGTAAATGTAAAGGAAGAGAATATGTTGATAATTTATTTTTTATGCATGTTGTGTGTCCTTGGAAATGAGATTTAGTTTTCTAAGCCACGAATATATCAGGAAGATAAGTTTTCAGATATTCTGGGTTCAGAAGATTAAAATCTGGATTTAAAAATAAATGTGTTAAAAAAAGGCTTCAAAAGAGAAATTTTAATCTTAACTTACCAAGTTCCACAGGGTAGATCTGAGGTACATCTTGAAAGATTCAGATTCGCAAAACAAGCAAACTGACTCTTATGTATTAACCCTCTAGGGCCATTCGTATCATATTAGTGGGGGATCTGTTTATTACTTCATAACAATAGAACTGATCCTCCACTTTATGACAAGTAGATGCCTTAATCATATTATATTATTAACCCTCTAGGGCCATTCGTATCATATTTATGGGGGATCTGTTTATTACTTCATAACAATATAGAACTGATCCCCCACTTTATGACAAGTAGAAGCCTTAATCATATTATATTATTAACCCTCTAGGGCCATTCGTATCATATTTGATACAGTATGAAAACAAGCCTTGAAAGAAATATTTTCCTGAAAATTTTTTTAAGAGAAATATTTTATAAATTTCAAATGAAAGCAGTACTGACTGCTCAGTCAATGAATACCAAATGTTTCCTTATAGGGAAATACCAAATGTTTCCTTATAGGAAAATACTGTATCAAATATGATACGAATGGCCCTAGAGGGTTAAATCTAGAATATAAATGTATAGAAATTAGCATGGCCACAAAATGAGTTTATATATTGATTATAATATAGAATTGATCCCCCATTTTATACCCGCATTATAATTTCTTAAAAACAGTTGGCATATATATTATTCTTCTATATGCCCTGTCCTTTCAGGACGTAGTCGATCATGGCCTTCCACGTCTCCCTATCCCTGGTGGCTCTTAGCACGCCTTCTCCTGTTCCACCATGCAACCCCCGTTCTGTCATCCACCAGCTCAAGTCCTTAACCCTCTAGGGCCATTCGTATCATATTTGATACAGTATGAAAACAAGCCTTGAAAGAAATATTTTCCTGAAAAATTTTTTAAGAGAAATATTTTATAAATTTCAAATGAAAGCAGTACTGACTGCTCAGTCAATGTAGACCCAATGTTTCCTTATAGGGAAATACTGTTTCAAATATGATACGAATGGCCCTAGAGGGCTAATAGATAGATAGATAAACAGACTGAGATTAACCCTCTAGGGCCATTCGTATCATATTTGATACAGTATAAAAACAATCCTTGAAAGAAATATTTTCCTGAAAAATTTTTTAAGAGAAATATTTTATAAATTTCAAATGAAAGCAGTACTGACTGCTCAGTCAATGAATACCAAATGTTCCTTATAGGGAAATACCGTATCAAATATGATACGAATGGCCTTAGAGGGTTAATAGATAGATAGCTAAACAGACTGAGATTAACCCTCTAGGGCCATTCGTATCATATTTGATACAGTATGAAAACAAGCCTTGAAAGAAATATTTTCCTGAAAAATTTTTTAAGAGAAATATTTTATAAATTTCAAATGAAAGCAGTACTGACTGCTCAGTCAATGAATACCAAATGTTCCTTATAGGGAAATACCGTATCAAATATGATACGAATGGCCTTAGAGGGTTAATAGATAGATAGCTAAACAGACTGAGATTAACCCTCTAGGGCCATTCGTATCATATTTGATACAGTATGAAAACAAGCCTTGAAAGAAATATTTTCCTGAAAAATTTTTTAAGAGAAATATTTTATAAATTTCAAATGAAAGCAGTACTGACTGCTCAGTCAATGTAGACCCAATGTTTCCTTATAGGGAAATACTGTTTCAAATATGATACGAATGGCCCTAGAGGGCTAATAGATAGATAGATAAACAGACTGAGATTAACCCTCTAGGGCCATTCGTATCATATTTGATACAGTATAAAAACAATCCTTGAAAGAAATATTTTCCTGAAAAATTTTTTAAGAGAAATATTTTATAAATTTCAAATGAAAGCAGTACTGACTGCTCAGTCAATGAATACCAAATGTTCCTTATAGGGAAATACCGTATCAAATATGATACGAATGGCCTTAGAGGGTTAATAGATAGATAGCTAAACAGACTGAGATTAACCCTCTAGGGCCATTCGTATCATATTTGATACAGTATGAAAACAAGCCTTGAAAGAAATATTTTCCTGAAAAATTTTTTAAGAGAAATATTTTATAAATTTCAAATGAAAGCAGTACTGACTGCTCAGTCAATGAATACCAAATGTTCCTTATAGGGAAATACCGTATCAAATATGATACGAATGGCCTTAGAGGGTTAATAGATAGATAGCTAAACAGACTGAGATTAACCCTCTAGGGCCATTCGTATCATATTTGATACAGTATGAAAACAAGCCTTGAAAGAAATATTTTCCTGAAAAATTTTTTAAGAGAAATATTTTATAAATTTCAAATGAAAGCAGTACTGACTGCTCAGTCAATGAATACCAAATGTTCCTTATAGGGAAATACCGTATCAAATATGATACGAATGGCCTTAGAGGGTTAATAGATAGATAGCTAAACAGACTGAGATTAACCCTCTAGGGCCATTCGTATCATATTTGATACAGTATGAAAACAAGCCTTGAAAGAAATATTTTCCTGAAAAATTTTTTAAGAGAAATATTTTATAAATTTCAAATGAAAGCAGTACTGACTGCTCAGTCAATGAATATCAAATGTTTCCTTATAGGGAAATACCAAATGTTTCCTTATAGGGAAATACTGTATCAAATATGATACGAATGGCCTTAGAGGGTTAATAGATAGATAGCTAAACAGACTGAGATTAACCCTCTAGGGCCATTCGTATCATATTTGATACAGTATGAAAACAAGCCTTGAAAGAAATATTTTCCTGAAAAATTTTTTAAGAGAAATATTTTATAAATTTCAAATGAAAGCAGTACTGACTGCTCAGTCAATGAATACCAAATGTTCCTTATAGGGAAATACCGTATCAAATATGATACGAATAGCCTTAGAGGGTTAATAGATAGATAGCTAAACAGACTGAGATTAACCCTCTAGGGCCATTCGTATCATATTTGATACAGTATGAAAACAAGCCTTGAAAGAAATATTTTCCTGAAAAATTTTTTAAGAGAAAAATTTTATAAATTTCAAATGAAAGCAGTACTGACTGCTCAGTCAATGAATATCAAATGTTTCCTTATAGGGAAATACCAAATGTTTCCTTATAGGGAAATACTGTATCAAATATGATACGAATGGCCTTAGAGGGTTAATAGATAGATAGCTAAACAGACTGAGATTAACCCTCTAGGGCCATTCGTATCATATTTGATACAGTATGAAAACAAGCCTTGAAAGAAATATTTTCCTGAAAAATTTTTTAAGAGAAATATTTTATAAATTTCAAATGAAAGCAGTACTGACTGCTCAGTCAATGAATATCAAATGTTTCCTTATAGGGAAATACCAAATGTTTCCTTATAGGGAAATACTGTATCAAATATGATACGAATGGCCTTAGAGGGTTAATAGATAGATAGCTAAACAGACTGAGATTAACCCTCTAGGGCCATTCGTATCATATTTGATACAGTATGAAAACAAGCCTTGAAAGAAATATTTTCCTGAAAAATTTTTTAAGAGAAATATTTTATAAATTTCAAATGAAAGCAGTACTGACTGCTCAGTCAATGAATATCAAATGTTTCCTTATAGGGAAATACCAAATGTTTCCTTATAGGGAAATACTGTATCAAATATGATACGAATGGCCTTAGAGGGTTAATAGATAGATAGCTAAACAGACTGAGATTAACCCTCTAGGGCCATTCGTATCATATTTGATACAGTATGAAAACAAGCCTTGAAAGAAATATTTTCCTGAAAAATTTTTTAAGAGAAATATTTTATAAATTTCAAATGAAAGCAGTACTGACTGCTCAGTCAATGAATACCAAATGTTTCCTTATAGGGAAATACCAAATGTTTCCTTATAGGGAAATACTGTATCAAATATGATACGAATGGCCCTAGGGGGTTAATGACGTTATTGACTTCCTTGGGGTGAAATTATTAAAAAATAATAATGTGCATCTTTTCTTTCCTCTCTGACTGATCTTTTTTTTTTTAATCATTTCAGTCTAATCAAGGTAGTTGTACTGCCACCGTTGCGCAGGGGGTTACATAGGGAAAAGTAATGAGAAAAAGGGGTTATACTGGCATATTTTCTAGGGTCCTCAGAATAGTCTTACTGTACAAGTTGAATAGATCCGGTGAACAGACACATCCTTGTTTTACGATCTTTTCTATCTTTGTATATGTGCGTTGTCGTGTAGTGGATATCGGCTCGGAACGAGAAATCGGGGAACCGAGTTCGAATTCTAGTTGTATTCACATACGCGCAAATATCCTTGAGAAAAGTATGATTCCGCTGCTTCTTCTTTCAGTTATAAGTTAAATAGTAGGACAGGCCTTGGTTGGCAACCAGTCTACCACAGAAATTAATGGCAACCTACTGTGGGAAAATTTTCTGCCCAGTCAGGTTATAGGGGATGTCAGGAGGAGAGTAATAGACTGATGGGAATACCGATGTAATGTGGTGGAGGGGGTGGAGAAAAGATCTTGAGAGAAAAGATGCGAGTTAGTGAGATGGGAGATGTCTATTGACCTTACATTTAAAATCCTGGAGATTGCAGCTGTCGGGAAAACAATTATATGGAAGGGAATTCCACAGGCGGGAAGTGCGAGAAAAGAAGCTGTTAGAGTAGAAATTGCGGTTACAACAATGTCAAAAAGTAATCTCTATATTGAGTGGCTCTTATGCTTTTTATTTGCTGAAGAATAGAAGAGATAAAGAAAGAAATATTTGAATGACTGAAAATTAGAATTTTTTATGGAAAGCCGAGAAACGTTGAAAAGCATGTACCCTTAATGACCCTGGGTCGTTCCGTTCTTGGTCAGGGTATTTAAGTAATAATTACTTGGGGCTCAGTTTATTACTTCATGACAATAGAAAACAGATCCCTCACTTTATGGCCAGTAGACGCCTTAATCATGTCAACAACTACTTATTCTCAGCCATGATACCATGTACTCAGAGGACTTATTTAGCCTTCAAAATTCAGTTTACGACGAAAAAAACTTATTTGCTATCGATACCAGGAAATCAAAATTTGACTTACATCCATTCATTTTTCTTTCAGTCTACGGTTTCGCTTTTGCTGGAAACAATTATTGCTTTTTAGTCTTTCATGCCAACGTCCAAAGAGTCTGAGCTCCAGGACCATGGATTAGTTTTAAAGCTTTCATTACACCCGAGCAACGCCGGGCTATACTGCTAGTTATACATAATAATGTGGATCCAAAATGCAGGAATCCTTGGAAACCCCAGCTTAAGAGATATACAAAAAATTGTCTTGTTAAGTACAGTCCACACACTAAGTAAAACTTTGTCTATGGAACGCTAGGGATGTTACGGGAAATAGAAAAAACATGAAATGGTGACATAACGACACACCATGACCAGCCTTGGGTCTTTCCGCAGACTTGGTAGGTAGTGCGACCATAGCAGACGAATTATGACGAAAAATGACATAATAATAATAATAATAATAATAATAATAATAATAATAATAAATACAAACAAGATTTACAGTTAGTAGATTCTGTAGAAAAGCAAAACAGAAGCCAAGAACCAACTATTGCGGCAAAAAATATGAAAATGAAAGCCAAAGATGAAGCTCTTGAAAAGATGAAACAGCGCTGGCAAGACAAACCTCTGCATGGCCAATATCCAGTACGTGTCAATAAATCCAATGTTGGCAAAGTTAATACTCATCGATGGTTACGTGCATCTGGATTAAAGTCTGAAACTGAAGGCTTTATTCTTGCAGCACAAGACCAAAGTCTTTTCACTAGAAACTTTCAGGCAAATATTATGCATAATAATATGGATCCAAAATGCAGGTTTTGTGATAAACACCAAGAAACAATAGACCACCTCATCTCAGGATGTTCTGTGCTTGCCCCAAATGAATATAAAAATCGCCACGATAGAGTTGGGCAATATTTACATTGGACAATGTGCAAACATTATGGAAAAGCTGTAAACAAACACTGGTATGAACATCATCCAGCACCGGTTACAGAAATAGATGTAACCATTCTATGGGATTACACCATCTACACAGACAGAAAAATTGAAGCAAACAGGCCAGACATTATTGTTAAAAACCAGAAGGAGAAAACTTGTCTATTAATTGATATGGCTTGTCCAGCGGATTGTAACATAGCAATCAAGGAATTCGAAAAACTGTCAAAATATAAAGACCT
Organism: Ascarosepion bandense; assembly: GCA_037127315.1. NCBI lineage: Eukaryota > Metazoa > Mollusca > Cephalopoda > Sepiida > Sepiidae > Ascarosepion > Ascarosepion bandense. The sequence continues at coordinate 640,311 of JBBBDQ010000513.1, forward strand.
GGAAATTGAAATAGAAAAAATGTGGAAATTGAAAACAAGAGTTGTGCCAGTGATAGTAGGTGCACTTGGAATGATAAAAAAATGGAACAAAACAACACATTGAAAGAATCCCTGGAAACCCCAGCTTAAGAGACATACAAAAAAATTGTCTTATTAAGTACAGCCCACACACTAAGGAAAACTTTATCTATGTAATGCTGAGGATGATAGGGAAGATAGAAAAACATGAAATGGAGCCATAACAACACGCCACTACCTGCCTTAGGTCTCCCCGCAGACTTGGTTGGTAGTGAGACCAAAGCAGAAATCGAAATATGATGAAAAATGACATAATAATAATAATACTTTTAAGTCAGTAAAAACTATAAGGGGAGTGTTAGAAATTTTTAGGATAATTGCTATCACTTACTCCCCAACAAACTAAATAAGATTATTATACTACTGCTATCATAATATAATAAATATTATTATAAACATTAGTATATTATGCTGACTACTACTACTACTACTACTACTACTAAAAATGATAATAATAATAATAATAATAATAATAATAATGATGCATCTTATGCTTAGAAAGAAGCTTTCTAAAACAAGAAAGCTTCTTTCTAAGCATAAGATGCATCATCCAAAGGCTGATGTAGACCGTCTATACATACCCCGTAAAGAAGGTGGAAGAGGTCTTATTCAGCTGGAATTGTCATACAAGACAACAACTGTTGGCTTACTAACATACATGGAAACACCAAAGGACTGGATGATAAAATTAGTCAAGCAACATGAAGAAAGAAAGAAAAAATAATATTCAATAATAAAAGAAGGCAGTAAATACAAACAAGATTTACATTTAGTAGATTCTGTAGAAAAGCAAAACAGAAGCCAAGAACCAACTATTGCGGCAAAAAATATGAAAATGAAAGCCAAAGATGAAGCTCTTGAACAGATGAAACAACGCTGGCAAGACAAACCTTTGCATGGCCAATATCCAGAACGTGCTAATAAATCCAATGTTGATAAAGTTAATACTCATCGATGGTTACGTGCATCTGGATTAAAGTCTGAGACTGAAGGCCTTATTCTTGCAGCGCAAAACCAAAGTCTTTTCAATGAAAACATTCAGGCAAATACATAATAATGTGGATCCAAAATGCATGTTCATTGGTAAACACTAAGAAACAATAGACCATCTAATCTCAGGTTGTTCTGTACTTGACACAAATGAATATAAAAATCATCACGATAGAGCGGGGCAATATTTATATTAGACAATGTGCAAACACTATGGAAATTCTGTAAACAAACACTGGTACAAACATCACCCAGCACCGGTTAGAGAAATAGAAGATGTCACCATTCCATGGGATTACACCATCTACACAGACAGAAAAACTGAAGCAAATAGGCCGGAGATTATTTGGCTATTGATTGATATGGCTTGTCCAGCGAATTGTAACATAGCAATCAAGGAATTCGAAAAACTGTCAAAATATAAAAACCACTACACACCACGACCTGCCTTAGGTCTTCCCGCAGACTTGGTTGGTAGTACGACCATAGCAGAAATCGAAATATGATGAAAAATGGAATAATAATAATAATAATAATTATTATTATTAATTTATTATTAATTATATAATTATAATTAATTATATAATTATAATTAATTATATTAATTATTATTATAATTAATTATTATTATAATTAATTATATAATTATAATTAATTACATTAATTTATTATTAATTATTAATTTTTTTTTTTTTTGACAAAATACTCTAGTAGTGATGTTTTGTTTCGTTGAGCCGTTGCTACGCCAAAGGTTTATTTTATTTTATTTTATTTTTTTTTAACCAGCGTCTTTCTCCTTGAATTCCAATCGCGTCTATGTCAGATGTCGCTTGGCAGCCCATTTAGGAGAAGGAAAACTCCGAACAACAACCCGCAACTCAAGGTGTTAATCGTGCCGAGGAGTGAATGGCTACTGCGTTATGAGGTCACAAACGATCCCCTACAGGCTTCGGGACCCTGTTTGTAAAAGACCGTTACCCAACGTGCCGGGCAACTTTGGGTGGACTTTTGGACCCGTGCCTCACTCGTGGGAAAAACATGAAAAATACAAATAGAAATAAAAAGTCCAGTATGGCTCTTCCAGTGGATAAACAGGGAGCCCGTCCTTCAGGAGGGAACCTACCGAGTTCGAAAAATCTGCCATAGGAACAAACTCCTACACAAAGAATGAATCTTCATGTCCCCACAACCAGGATAATCCTAATGATGGTCCTGAAAATTCACCAGCTAGATCTACAACCGTATATTTAAAGAAAGAAAAAATAAAATGGTCTCGTGAGGAGTACAAAGTCGTTATGACTGCATTTCATGAAGCGTTACTCAAACCTCAAAAAAACATGACTCGCCAAACATATGACATTTGGCGTGAAAAAGTTGGTCAAGCAAATAGAAAGTATATTGACGAAAATAAATTAGCCAATGTACGTAGGTACATTATTCGTAATAACCGACTGACAGAGGCTGAAACTAATGAAATTAAAAGAATTGTAACAAGAAGAGACGAATCAACAAAATATGAAAAGGAACCGGAATCAGAAATAAAAAGTAATAACATCAAACAAGCCACATGTCATAATGTAGAAACCGTGAAACACGCAAATCACTGCGAAGATAATGCTGTAAGTTTAAAAGTGCTGGAAAGGTGTGATCTGAGTCAGTTAAAAGACAAAAATAAAACGAGTTCAGAACACATCGAAGATAATTATTTGACGGAAAATAAGTACAATATACAGGAAGCCAAGATAGAAATAAAAAACCACCTAAGTCAAATACAAAATATTACAATGGAGGAACGAGAACAGCTCCCAAAATTACAACCAACAAAACATAACCTCCGAACTATTAAACTCTATAATGCAGCACTGAAATTAATACTGGATGAAGACACACATACAAATATCAACGAAGTAATATATGCATCAGCATCAGCAGCAACAAAAAAATTGAATATCAAAATAAAAACAAGGCAGTCTCACAGACGTGAAGATCCACCTTGGAAAAGAAAAATAGAAAAAGAAATCGAACAACTTAGAAGTGAACTATCAATACTGGATGAACTGAGTAGAGGAATAAATGTAAGAACTAGGAAAAGCAGAAGAGCCGAAAGAAAATATAACATTAGGAATGAAAATGAAATCTTATCAAATAAAGAAAAAATAAAGCAAAAAATCCAACTGAAGGCTCAAAGGATAAGACGCTATGAAAAAAGAGCAAGATTTTACAGACAAAACAAGATTTTTCAGACTGATAAAAAGAGATTTTACAGGGAAATAGGTAAAAAAAGAATTGAAGTGACAGTCCCCCCCCCCCAGAATGGAAGAAGTCACACAGTTCTGGGAAAAGATATGGGCTTGCCCTAAAGAACATAGCAAGGAAGTACATTGGATTGCGCAAGAGATAGAACTAATGAAAAATAAACTAGAACAGACATGGTCTGGAATTACAGAAGATGATGTTAAATTTGCACTAAAAAAAGCACACAATTGGAAATTCGCAGCTATAGATAAAATTCCTAACTTTTGGCTATATTATTTAAATGCAGCACATAAAAAACTAGCCAAAGAACTTCAAGAAATGGTTGACGATCCCACTAAAATTCCTGCATGGATGACCAAAGGAATTACATTTCTTCTACCCAAGAATGGTGACACAAACAACCCGAAAAACTACAGACCAATTACATGTCTTCCGACAACATATAAACTATTAACATCTATTTTAACAAAACAGACATATTTATTCTTAGAAAGAAATGACATGATACCGCTTGAACAAAAAGGGTGCAAACGTGACTGTTATGGTTTTAAAGACCAATTGCTAATTAACAAAATGATCCTGGAAAACTGCTACAGTACAAAGAAAAATCTTAGTACTACCTGGATAGATTATCGAAAGGCATTCGATAGTGTGCCACATTCCTGGATTTTAAAGACTTTAAATATATACAAGATATCGCCCGTCATCATCAATTTCATCAAACAGTGCATGTCTATATGGAAAACAACCCTTTACCTCAATCATATAAATGGAACCGATAAGTCTGATGAAATAAACATCAAAAGAGGTATATTTCAAGGTGATTCTTTATCTCCCTTACTATTCTGCATATCATTAATAGCACTAACCAGTCAACTTAATAAGACAGAATGTGGTTATAAAATAGGCCAAAAGAAAATAAGCCATCTATTTTACATGGATGACTTAAAGTTATATGCTAAGAATGATAATGAACTGGAAGGTCTTCTGCAAACTGTAAAATGCTTCAGCGAAGACATTGGAATGAAATTTAATTTGAATAAATGTGCTAAAGCTACAGTTTTACGTGGATCAATACAAGAAACATCCTCAATTAGCTTAGACCCTGCTGTAACAATAAAAGAATTGAAACCAGAAGAAGCTTATAAATACCTAGGTGTAAATGAGAGCGAAAACATTCACCATAAAAAAATGAAAGAAATAGTGCGTAAAGAGTACTATAGAAGGCTACGAATGATATTAAAAACTGAATTAAATTCACAGAACAGAGTTATGGCCATTAATAGCCTTGCAATCCCAGTTGTTCAATATAGCTTTAACATCTTAAACTGGACTCTAAACGACATCAGGCGAATGGATGCTAAAACAAGAAAGCTTCTTTCTAAGCATAAGATGCATCATCCAAAGGCTGATGTAGACCGTCTATACATATCCCGTAAAGAAGGTGGAAGAGGTCTTATTCAGCTGGAATTGTCATACAAGACAACAACTATTGGCTTACTAACATACATAGAAATAACAAAGGATTGGATGATACAATTAGTAAGGCAACATGAAGAAAGAAAGAAAAAATATTCAATAATAAAAGAAGGCAGTAAATACAAACAAGAATTACAGTTAGTAGATTCTGTAGAAAAGCAAAACAGAAGCCAAGAACCAACTATTGCGGCAAAAACATGAAAATGAAAGCCAAAGATAAAGCTCTTGAACAGATGAAACAGCGCTGGCAAGACAAACCTCTGCATGGCCAATATCCAGAACGTGCCAATAAATCCAATGTTGACAAAGTTAATACTCATCGATGGTTACGTGCATCTGGATTAAAGTCTGAAACTGAAGGCTTTATTCTTGCAGCACAAGACCAAAGTCTTTTCACTAGAAACTTTCAGGAAAATATTATGCATAATAATATGGATCCAAAATGCAGGTTTTGTGATAAACACCAAGAAACAATAGACCACCTAATCTCAGGCTGTTCTGTGCTTGCCCCAAATGAATATAAAAATCGCCACGATAGAGTTGGGAAATATTTACATTGGGCAATGTGCAAACATTATGGAAAAGCTGTAAACAAACACTGGTATGAACATCATCCAGCACCGGTTACAGAAATAGAAGATGTAACCATTCTATGGGATTACACCATCTACACAGACAGAAAAATTGAAGCAAACAGGCCAGACATTATTGTTAAAAACCAGAAGGAGAAAACTTGTCTATTAATTGATATGGCTTGTCCAGCGGATTGTAACATAGCAATCAAGGAATTTGAATAACTGTCAAAATATAAAGACCTGGAAATTGAAATAGAAAAAATGTGGAAATTGAATACAAGAGTTGTGCCAGTGATAGTAGGTGCACTTGGAATGATAAAAAATGGAACAAAACAACACATTGAAAGAATCCCTGGAAACCCCAGCTTAAGAGATATACAAAAAATTGTATTATTAAGTACAGCCCACACACTAAGGAAAACGTTATCTATGTAATGCTGGGGATGATAGGGAGGATAGAAAAACATGAAATGGAGTCATAACAACACGCCACTACCTGCCTTAGGTCTCCCCGCAGACTTGGTTGGTAGTGAGACCAATGCAGAAATCGAAATATGATGAAAAATGATAATAATAATGATAATGATAATAATAATCATCAAAACAATCCAAACAACAGCATTGTCAAATTTAGCAAAAATACCGAGGAGGGCACTGGAGGTATAATATTTGTTGCAAATTTTTCTCTCAAAACGTCTGGTGTATTATATTGTTAAGTAGTAATTAGTGGGGGATCAGTTTATTACTTCATAACAATACAAAACTGACCCCCACTTTATGACCAATATAAGCCTTAATCATGTCCCCAACTATCATATTCAGTCAGTCAGTGAAGTGCCATACGTGATACACGCTTTGGGCGATCATGTCTAGAAAGAGACATGACTGACTGGGCAGAAGATTATCACGCATTTGGCTGCCATGGCTTTCTGCGATAGACTGGTTGCTAAATTCAGCCGCATCACTGTTGACCCTGGACACAGTTTCATAGTCTGAATCAACTTTATAAATACTGGTAATTTTTTCTTGAGATAGGTTGTTGGTAGCAAGAGGGATTGACTTTTAGACGTTTCTGGATTTATCCGCTTCATAGGTCCTGGGGATTTATCCGCTTCATAGGTCCTGGGATTCATAGGTCCTGGGGATTTATCCGCTTCATAGGTCCTGGGGATTTATCCGATTCATAGGTCCTGGGATTCATAGGTCCTGGGGATTTATCCGATTCATAGTATATATATATATCTGTAAATTCAGATAAAATTTAGTGGGGAAATAGCCATTTTCAACATGTCATTATAAAGTATGCATTCTTCAACCCCTTCTAAACAGAGAATGAAGAAAATTCTAAGCCCAGAGGTTAGTTTGATTAAAGAAAGGGGTTGAGATGTATTGGTTTTCATTGGGTTGGGTTGTGGGTCGGAGTTAGTAGTAATTCTTCCTTGGTAGTGGGAGGTATGTGGCTTGACCCTAGGGTTAGCAGGGTAAGTGGTGTGGAGGTAACTGCTAGGTCAACTTTTAAAAAGTTTGCAAATTTTATCGGGACTAACTGGAGGAATAGGATAATTCTTGATATCCCTCCTGTCACGCTCATGGGGAGAGACGATAACGAGTCAGCTTTGGCTCAGTTCATTCTCTTTACAACCAGTTATTAAACTTTACTGCCACGAGTTCATTCTTTAACAGTGGCTTATTTTTTTTTCAATAATTACGTCGTCGAGTAGTGAAGAATATATATATATAGATCTTCTCTGTTATGATAAAGACCGTTATATATATATATATATATATATATATATATATATATATATATAAAACAAAATTTCGATGTTTAAATTCGTTGAGTAGCCATTTCTAGGAGGACTTCCTCGCGTCTTCAACAATGAAATATTTTTTAATCAAATTCAAATGACAAAAGATTTTTGTGAATGGAAATGTTTTTGGGACTTCGGCCGGTATAAAAACTTTTGTCATTTGAATTTGATGAAATAAACATTTCGTTTCTGAAGAAACGACGAAGTCCACGTAGAAATGGCTATTCAACGGATTTAAACATCGAAATTTTGTTTTATTTTTATATTTGGAATTAGTAATTAGACTATAATATTTGTATCAAGCTCTCCACCTTGATGAATTTTAATATTAATGAAATAAATATAAATTAGGATCAGGTTTTTGGGATTTACCTACCTGATTATTCTTTTGGATTATATATATATATATATATATATATATATAGAGAGAGAGAGAGAGAGAGAGAGCTCGTCACGATCAGTGGTTTGGATTATTTTTTCTTGTGCCTTATTGTAAGATACTCAATAGTAGGTACATCAATATATATGTTGCCGTCATTTTAGTTGGCAGATCGATATAAATATTTTGTCGCCATTTTTCATGGTACGGGACCACACACACAAACACACACACACAGGTTGAGGCAAATGTCATGTACCATAGGTGCTTAATTAAACATGTTTTAAATGTTTAATTTTTGATATTTTCTTATTTTGCAGAAATTAAAGGTCATCAGACCTTACACCCTTGCATTTTTATATATAAATAGTTGAGCAAAAAAAACAAAAAAACAAAAAAACACATAGCCTGATGATTGCGTTTAGCATGAAATAGACTGTCACATCTGACTGGCACTTCAATGACTATCCTATTATAATAAAGAACGTTGTATAAATATATATATATATGTGTGTGTGTGTGTATATATATTTTCTCCCTTTCCATGAGTGTGACAGGGAGGAAATATATATGAAAACTCTTGCTATGTGTTCGCTCTTTAAAAGTTCCTTATTTTATTTTTTTTAGCAATAATTATGTCATTGAGTAGTGAAGAACATATATATATATATATATATATATATATATATATATATATATATATATATATAGTTTATAACCAATTTATAACCAATTGTTTATAACCAATTGAAATGACGTTTTGAGTTTTCCTTTATAAACTTCATATCGCTCTGGTTAATACCCATTGAGCTCTCTATATGGATTTACCAATTAATATTTTATAAATATTATAATATTTATATTATTATATATATTATTTGTTGCATTATCCTCACCGTTTACGGACTGACACCTATATATATATATATATATATATATATATATATATATATATATATATATATATCCATTCTGTTATAATAAAGTGCATTGTACAAATATATTTTTCCCTTATGTCCTTTGGATTTTTTTCTCTTATGTCTTAATGTAAATTACTCAATAGTGGGTACATCAATACGTTGCCGTCATTTTAGACGGCACGGACCCACTAGTAATCTGTTCAGGAGACAGCTGGCTTGTTGAAGAGACTTGCCATTACTTGATCGGCAACAGGAACCATCCAATAAGTGCGATGATTCATTTGAAATTATAATTGAATACTTAGACATGCGCTGGATTATAATGTTGTGATTTAATCGACAGAGAAAGGTATAGATATACCTGGCATATTTATTTATCTAAACTTATTTATAAATGGAACTTTGTCTGTGTGTGTGTGTGTGTGTGTGTGTGTGTGTGTGTGTGTGTGTGTGTGTGTCCGTTACCTATAGACTCCGAAACAGCTGAAGCGATTTTCTTGAAAATTTACACAGTTGTACTATAAGCGTCTGCGAATGTTCTTAGCTAGGTTTTGTGTCGAGGAACCCGCGATAAATATCGAAAATCGATAATCGAAAAATCGGATTATAGAAGGAGTGGTCCGATTTTAATCAAATTTGATACACTCATAGACAAAGACATAAGAAACGATATTCAGAAGTTTCAAGGTTGCAGTTCTTACAATAGTGCAGAAAATCGATAATATATATATATATATATATATATATATATAAGGCAAGATGTTTATATATATATAAAAGGCAAGATGTTTGTGTTGTGTGTGTGTGTGTGTGTGTGTCTGTCTGTCTGTCTGTTTATCTGCCTGTATGTTCGAATTTTTTTCAGGCCTTTTATTTTAGTTTTTGCTTCGGGTTTGGCTCTAAGTAGGTATAATTGTAATTCTTAGTCTCAGCCATGATACCATTTACTCAGAGGACTTATTTAGCCTTCAAAATTCAGTTTACGACGAAAAAAACTTATTTGATATCGATACCAGGAAATCAAAATTTGACTTGCATCCATTCATTTTTCTTTCAGTTTACGGTTTCAATTTAACTGGAAAGAACTATTGCTTTTTAGTCTTTCGTGCCAACGTCCAAAGAGTCTGAGCTCCAGGACCATGGATTAGTTTTAAAGCTTTCATTACACCCGAGCAACGCCGGGCTATACTGCTAGTGTAATAATAAGGTTCAAGGCGTACTAACCTTTCCTATTTGGGCTCAAGTGGTGGGGCTGCTAAGTAATTTGTAACCCTCGCTATCTTATCAGCATTTTCTTTTTCTACCTACATTTATATACGTTTGTGGTGCAGTGGATATCAGTTCGAATTCCAGTTGAATTCGTTGCATTCACTTACGCGCAAGTTATTGGGAAAGTTATTAATCCGTCTATTCCCCCTAGTTATGGGTTGAATAACAGAACGGATTGGATTCTATGGCCTTGGTTAGTAACCAGTCTACTGTAGAAATCTATTTCGGGAAAACTTTAAGCCCGGTCAGTCCTGTTTCGTTCGATACATGATTACCCAAGCGTGTATCACGAATGGCACCTAATTGACTGACTCACAATTAATTGCAGCTCCAGTCGACAAAAACACACCTTTGAAAATTAAATGACAAAGACTTTTTTTTTTTAATCATATCACCCCGTGCAAGGCGTTAACGCCACTGATGTGCAGGGGGCTACGTAAGAGTGAAAAGATTGGAAAAGAGAAAACCAGAAACCACATCCTAAACAGGGAACAAGGGATGAGCCTCTTCACCTGTTCAATAGACGTGGGTGGAGTGTGAACCGGGCGATAGTTTTGTCTATCTACTCCAATTGAAAAAAAAAATAAAAAAAGAAAAGAGTGAAAAGATTGGAAAAGAGAAAGCCGGAAACCACATCCTAAACAGGGAACAAGGGATGAGCCTCTTTACCTGTTCAATAGACGTGGGTGGAGTGTGAACCGGGCGATAGTTTAGTCTATCTACTCCAATTGAAAAAAAAAATAAAAAAAGAAAAGAGTGAAAAGATTGGAAAAGAGAAAGCCGGAAACCACATCCTAAACAGGGAACAAGGGATGAGCCTCTTCACCTATTCAATAGACGTGGGTGGAGTGTGAACCGGGCGATAGTTTTGTCTATCTACTCCAATTGAAAAAAAAAATAAAAAAAGAAAAGAGTGAAAAGATTGGAAAAGAGAAAGCCGGAAACCACATCCTAAACAGGGAACAAGGGATGAGCCTCTTCACCTATTCAATAGACGTGGGTGGAGTGTGAACCGGGCGATAGTTTAGTCTATCTACTCCAATTGAAAAAAAAAAGAAAAAAAAGAAAAGAGTGAAAAGATTGGAAAAGAGAAAGCCGGAAACCACATCCTAAACAGGGAACAAGGGATGAGCCTCTTCACCTGTTCAATAGACGTGGGTGGAGTGTGAACCGGGCGATAGTTTTGTCTATCTACTCCAATAAACTTTGCGATAGAAATTAGTAGAATGTGACACCGCAAGACAACAACATTATCTGTTGTTGTTGGGTCTTTGAGAATGATATATATATATAATTCCACCCAGGGTCCTGGTAAACTCCATCCGGCAGCAAGGCCTCTGATTGGGAGGTTGCGAAGAGCATGGAACGACCTGTTAATTGCTGTTGTTCCTAGATCCACACTGACCCGGAGTGGTAGCACCTCTTAGGGTCCCAGCTATGGGCAAATAGTTAACCCCCAAACTGGGATCAAAACACCATGAAAGTATAAAAATAGACTTTTATAGGAATATATATATTTTTGAAGAAAAAATATGACTAACAATACATTTTAAAAAGAAAAAATTATTACCATAACACATTTTTGAAGGGAAAAAATATTCTCAGAAAAACATTTTTGAATACAAAACTAGAAGACATTTTCAGTTTTTTAAAATAAAAAACAAATAAAAACAAAAAAAATTCATTAATGACTAAAAGTCAGTCAGTCAGTTAAGTGCCATACGTGATACACGCTTGGGCGATCATGTCTCCAAAGAAACATGACTGACTGGACAGAAGATTATCTCGCAGTAGGTTGCCATTGCTTTCTGCGGTAGACTGGTTCCCAGCCAAGGCTATAGAACCCAATCTGTCCTGCTATTTAACCCATAACTGGAAGGAAGAGACGGATTAATACCTTTCCCAAGGGTATTTGCCCGTCAGTGAATACAATGGATTCAACTTGAATTCGAACTCGGCTCCCCGGTTTCTCGTTCCGAGCCGATATTCACTCCAAACATTTTAAAAAAATACCTTAAATCCCTACCTATTTGGCATTAAATAACCCACGGAGGTGTTGATAAACAAAATTCATTCTCAAACTCAGATTCCAAGATGCGCTAATGTATGTGATTTGCGAAACCCCCCTCCACACCCCCACCCCCACCCCAGGGGTATTTTTCCTATCTTGAGTCGATTTCTCTGCTTGCAATGACAGCAATTACATTACCTCTCATTGATTTCATGGCACACCTCACCTGTTTGCATCTTCGGATAAAAAAAAACAAAAAAAACAAAAAAGAAAAAAAGAACAAACCTGTTGACTCCTGAAGTCTCTGTATAATACATGGGGTCAACTCGTACGACACAAAACAACGTCAAATAATAATAATAATAATAATAATAATAACAGGCACTTAAGGACAGCAATAATAACAATGACAAATTTAACAA